>OU015690.1:20592825-21117825 GCA_907165295.1 Nomada fabriciana | reverse complement strand
CATCCCTACCCCTTCTCGAACTACCCTTCGAATCTGTTCCTTGACGCGCCGTGCCTCGCAGCGCCACTGTTCACCTTGCATCGCATCGACTCGTTTCTACCAACGGTGACCCAGTTTGCGGTAGTCGGCTGGAATCGTTTCTTCCGCACACGCCGCGAGATCCAGGTTACACCGACCTGGTCTATACGGCTGCTCTCCACACCCTTGGCTATCAAGCTACGACACGACGTTTCACCCCCACCGCATCGCGCTTCTCGCACGATCGATCCTTCCTCACGTCTGACGCATCCCGAGCAATTCGATTCGCCTATCGACCAGTAAGCTTAACGGGCTTCGTCTCGCGAATTCACCCCTCGTCCTTTTCGGCCATCCAGCCGGTATCGTTTCGTTCGATCCAACGATCGCCATTCGCAGGAGCGCGTGGAAAACGATAGCTCCGAACGAATCCGTGGAAAGCGAAGTGGCCTTTGAATTTCAACGGGAAACACGTAGCGTCGCGTATTCGAGGAAGCCGGGGTCGCGTTTCAAAGCAGAGAAATCATCGAAGCGCGGCGAATTGTTCGAGTCTGGCTCGACGCGCGGATGAAAAAAGAGGTTGGACAAGTACAAAAACGAGCGTAGAACAACGGATGGTAAAATCGTCGCGTCTAGACCGTGGGATGCGCGGAGGAAATGGAGAAGCCGAAGATGGATATGCGTTTGAATAGGAGCGGGTGTTCCCGCTCGCTCTCAAACGAACCCTTTCTCGCTCCGCGATTGTGCAGAACTCTCGCGCCGCGAGAAATACCTGCAGGGTCGGACTGGTGACGCGACCCAGCGAGCGCATCGTTCGTTGTCCTCACGAACGTGGGACCAGCCTCGATTCATAGAACTGTAGAAGTAGCAGGGTCGCGATCAGTCCGCAGGCTCGAGCGAAAGTATCGGCGAGAAAGGCGTCGATGGGAGGTGGGAGATGTAGCATCGAGAACTTAAATGGATAAGCAAAGTCCCGAGGAAACAGTGGCGACAGAGAAGGTGGTGGGGTCGGGGTGAGATACTGCGATGGAGCCTGCACAGAGGTTGCCGTTGACGCCCTGACGCCGCTTTCTGCTTTCCCTATATTGATTTTCTAGCGGACCTCCAGCTAGACGGAAACGGAGCGACGCAACGAGAGGGAGGTCCGCGCTTGTGCTGCACAGGGATACGCACGCGTGCACGGAAATCGGCTAACGGAGTGCTCGTGCGCCTGTTTGTGCGATCTATGCGTATGCCTGTGCCGCCGCGCTTGTGCCGAGTCACGTTTGCACCAATGTGCCTGTACACCTCGCGAAACCAGTGGAGGGGTAGCGAGGTGAAGCAGGAGCAGGGTGGAAGGGGTATGCCGTAAAGGGGTTGCAGGTAAAGCGAAGAAAAGGCGGACGGGCGGACAAGGTGGGGCTACATTTTCTACCTCTAGTCGCGTTGCTCGCGAATCTCGCCTGGTCTAGATGAAACCGAAGACGTATCCGCCATCCGTTTCCCCCTTGCGTCCCGTTCCCCGTGTGTCCCCGTTTCGACCCAAAGACGAGCCAAACGTTTCATGGGAAACTGGGGAAATTTGTTGTCGGCAAACAGCCGACCGTCGACAGCCGGCAGCGCAGGACGCGCCAAGTAGTAGAGGAAAACGCGTAGCCGGACGATCGATCGTTTCTGCTTTCGCGTGGCCGAGGGAAGCTCACCCGCGTGCTATTAACTATTCTTTCCTCCCTTTCGCCCCTGTCGTTACTTTTCCCTTCCACCAGACCGATCGTCCAAATCTCTATCGCTGTGGCCATGACTGGTGACCTTATTTCGCCGAAGCCCTCCAAGTTAGGCAGCCGATATTGGGTCGGTACAAAGCTGGCGTTGCATTTTCAACGACGAATCGTGCTTACGAGCCGAGCACAATTTTCTCGCCTTAAAAATATATTCGAACTTGAACTGCAGAAGCTAGATCATTGTACATATAAGTATTTCCTATATCCATGCGATATTGAAACGCAGTTGTGCACATACTTCAATAATGTTTTTGCAGGATCGCATGACGGCAAATGGAAATTCGCCGCTGGACAGTATGAGAACGCTGGAGCATTATTTAAGCGACATCATGCGAGTAAGCGCGGCGGACACACCGGAACACGTGAAAGGTATGTACATTCTGTCGTTCCGTCGAACGATTCAGCTAGACACGCGCGCAAGTTCCGAATACATTTGAGGGGAAATGGGAGGGATGCGAATGACTTTCTTTGAAAATGACGCTCCCCAGCGTGCGCAAGAGCGTAAGCTGAACGGTAGGCATAGATCCCGGATGGGTCGGGGGCGTCGAGTGAGCCAACTGTCCGACCAGCGAGACCAACGAAACAGCTAGGCAGCCTACCACTTAACGTTCAGCAACCCTTGTCGGCACCCTCCACTCGACGCGACTCTACGCGCACTACGCGCTCTACACGCTCCATTCCGTACACCCTAAGGATTCGACGCGACTGCGGCTGCATCCACGCGTCCGGCTCGCGCGTCGCCGAGAGAAGGAGCCAGCTGGGAGGAGGAGATGGAAGAAAGAGGCTCGCGAGCGTTTTGCTATCTCCTCTCTCTTTTTCTTTCTCTCGCTCCTCTTTTCGTCCCCCGCTTTCGTTTGCGCGTCTACCCACCCCGTCTGGAAGCTCTGGCAACCCTCAGACAAGCGGTCTCGCGCCTGTAGTCAAGGGCAAGGGTGGTACCACGAGGCCTCTTCTTCCTTAGTGCCTGTCCCACACACCTAAACTGTACAATGTCACCGACAGCGTCGACAGCCGGGGAGATGAAGTGGTCCGCGAGACCGATTAGAGGAGATGACAGCGCGATGCCGGAACAGTCTAAACTCCTGGACTCGATGGAATAACTCTGCGCCGCGCCGGTGAAATATCGCAGTTTCCCTCAGATATCGGAGACCGCACGACTTTGCCTGGTCTAAAAAAAACGAGTAACAGGGTTGAGGATGCGGTGAAGTAGCGGACCGTACAAACGAGCCTTTCATTCTACAACAAAAACCCCTCTAGGGGCATTGTAAAGCTCCGCCGAGTGGGCGTACTCGTTTCAACGCCATCTTTGAAAGTGTCAGCATGGCACTTTAAATTGCACTAGTAGGTCAAGTATCGGAAAACCCGAGTGCAACCTCGAGACGATAGTGGACGTACAGCGTGTCCTTTCGCGTAGCCATTTTTGGACCAAGCCTAACGGTGATCGCGTCGCTTTTGTTCAAATCCACGAGTCTATCCTCTTGCGAGCCTGTGAAATATACGGGGAGGTACGCCAAGTACGCGACAATAGAAACCGCGGCACGTTTTCGTGCTCGTAGCGAAAGTACAGGGTAGCGTACATTTCAGACACGTAAGTCGAAGAAAAGAAAGGTATGAACGGTTCGCGCAAGATTTATGCCGCGTACCGCGGGCCCACGTAACACTCATCTGCCCGTTTCGAATCGGTCCGGGGTCGTGCGACGAAAACAACGTGGCGTACGCGTCCACGAGCGCTTCCAATTGATAGGATCGCATGCGCGCACACGCGTTCAGACATTTCACGGCGGTCGGCCAGCTAGAGGGCAAACTTTTCGCTCTTGAGCAACGCAAGCTTACGATTGCATTGTCCGACCTATATATCTTGAATTCGCGGCCGCGTGCACGCGTGTATCCCGCGTAATCGGTTAGTAACGCCGACGCGACGGGATTCGTAGAGGGTGGTTTTAACGCCGCCCTTCAACCATCTAGGGTTTCACCGGATCGCGCAATCTCCTTCTCCCCCTTGCATATCACCCCCGCCACAGCTTGCTCCGAGTAGTGTTCCTCGCTCGGGACCGAATGTGAACGTCACAATCTCCTGGTTAAAATGACACCAAACACGACATGGTTTAGACAATTTTTACTCATCATGGCATTCATAATTTTGAACACATGGTAGACACAATTTTGGACGCTAGTCGAGACATTACTGTATCATCAAGTGTACGCACATAATTGACGCACGTATATAATTGAAAGGATAGCAGCCAAAGAATCAAATAAATCGTTTCTTCTCTCGTTTCGTCTTTTCATTGCTCGCGGAGTCAGTGCAATACCAGATGAACGATTTAACCTCGATGAAAGCAGAACGCAGCGCGATTCGCGTGCTTCTCGTTCGTAGGACGCGGGACGCGTATCGATTCTGCTGCCTCGACTATCTTCCCTTCCTCCGACTTTCTAGTTTCATTCAGCCACAGAGAAGCGATCCCTCGTTTGCGCCATCGATTCATCTGCGCCTGGTCCGAAGGCGAAAAGAAAATCATTCGGCGGGCATCTCTCTGTCGCGGTTGGTGGGTGACGCCTCGCATACCCGATACCTTTCGCGTAGATGGCTATTGATCGCAGCGACGCGGCGCGAAGAAAATTCGTCGCGTCTCTCGTTAAATCCAGCAATTCGAGCAAACGATTAAGCAGAAATGAGTATCCTGTTCCTCGAACGAAGCAGATCCTCGTCGTTGTGCTTGAATCCGCGAAATCGCAATCGAACAATATTTCTCCTACGTACGTTGGACACGCCGATGATGTAGTCGCGCGTGAATCTGTGATAGTAATCCAAAAAAATGAAGGTAACGCCCGATAGCGAGGCAACGGTGCAAACAATGAACGTGTAACGAGATAAGGCGCGATGGGACTAAAGATAGAATTCGAGTGGAAGACTCGAAATACGAATCGGCGAGCGGATAAATGTTTTCGGATATGCTTTCCTGCGAGCCGAACACGAGGAAACTCGCTCGAAGAAGGGATCGCCGAACGGAGAGAAAATATATGTATTTACGGACGTATAGGAAAAGCAAAGCGAGGAGATTTAGGAAATTTCGCAGCGCTACTCGGTATGCGGTAGAAGACGAGGAAGTGGAAACGGATGGAAAAGTTAGTTCGACGCGGACTTGAATTGCAGAGTTGCCGCCAAAAATGAGTTAGGCTGCGAAGTCGAACACGGAGCGAACATAGTTCGATGTGCGGTTAGTACCGACCGAACGCGCGACACTTTGAACGATTCATGAACCAAAGGGACGCGTACCGCCATCTCTGGCTGGCTTCCGAAAAGAATCACAGGCTCGATCCATCGCACAAGCGCGCTCCATTTTCAACTCTGTTCGAATACAGCAGATCGGCAATGGAATCGCGAATACGTGGAAATCGGTCGGTGGATGATCGCCTCGATAGAAAAGGTTTCCCTGGAAACGTTATATTCGGACCTGATCGTGCAAAATGGCACACGAGCTTATTTAAATGCGATCGGAATTGGCTGCTTGCCTGGTGACCAACTGCCACGACCAGCCGCATTGCAGCAAGCCCCAATGTTGCGCCCCGTAACTCGCACTCGGAGAACAAAAATGTCACGGTGTTTTCCTTCGTCAGATTTTCATCGTACGTGCGACACTCGTGCAACTGCGAATAAATGTTTCTCGGTATCTGATAATAGTAGTAGTTTCGGAGGGCAATTCTTTTTAATCTTCGGTCTCGTGCCATCAGCGGCGTACATTTAAGCCACTATACGCACCGCCGGGTTGACGAAACAGAGCTGCGCAAATATCCTGGGGGACAAAAGGCCTATGCGAAAGGATAAAAAAAGGGGGGGGGGGAATGCTGAAAGACGGGAGTAGATGAAAGCTTTTGGGGGTCGATTGGGGCGAACGAACCAACGACGCGCGCTTGGGCGACGAAGACTCTGACTTTGCCTTGGCCTTGCGCTTAAAGTCTATCAAGGTCGTGTTTCTTCATTTCCACAGAATTCTATTGCCTAGTAATGCCTTTCCCAAGTAAGCGTAAAGCAACCACTTACATGCACTGAGATAAAAAGAAGCTAACGCGTCGCAGGGAATCGGCGGCTACTTATTGTTAGTTTTCCTATCGTTCGCGGTGTCGAGAACTGGACTCGTGAATCTCGGTTGCGTTTGCACACGCTTTTCACGCGCCAAAGAGAGAGAAATTTCTTTCCTCGTTTCCAAATCGGACGATTCGCCTCGATGCCTATCGAGAACTCTCATCTATCGAAGCGTGAACAACGAGGGGCGGTTCGGGCCGATCCGATCTAGGAGCAATTATTAAGTAAATAGTTTTTGCTCTGCTTTGATAAGTCTTCACCTGGACTGTCCAAAATGTCGTCTATTGTCTCGTTCCGTCCGTTGCACCATTTTGTTTTACCGTTTCGCTTTCTACTTAACGCGCGAGACGTCTATCGAGAAGACGGAAACAACAGAGAAAAATTACTACGCAATCGATGCATCGTGCGACAGGAAGAAGAAGCAGAAAGAGAGCGAGCGAAACCCGACGAATAATGGAAGAACGAGCCGAGCGTTATATAAATTCAAGGATATCGCGGGCAGTACGGAGTATCGTATTCGTAACGTAACGATGCTTCATTGAAGGCATTCTATTCTATTGGTGACGTAACTACATTTTGTCACAGAGCTTGCACCGTGCGGCGTTTTAATCGTCGCTACGATGCCGCAGTATCAAAGAAACTGAAATACAAGTTGTCGCAACTCGCGTCGAATCCTAATCGTTGTAAATGAATCGCACGAATGGCAAAGTCACGAAAGAATTGGTGCGAACCGAAGTGGCAGCCGGCAGTGGCGGATAGCGGAATCGAGTTCGTTCAGACGTGCTAGAATGATCGTAAATTTTCACCCTAGCCTGACCGGTATGGCATGGCACCACTTTTTGGCCAGCTTTCGCCCTATCTGCCCAAACGCGATACCTTTTCTTCTCCTCTTCCTCCTTCATCTGCTCCACCGTCAAACGCGTCTGCTTCTTTCGGTAGACACCTTCAATCTCCTCGAGGTTCGAGCACCGGACGCGCAGCGATCGGCAGAAAGAAAAGAACGCAAAAAGCTTTTGAATTCCCGAGGGGATAGGATCGGAATTAGGTAACGGCGACTTTCACTTTGAAACGATGTGGACTTTATTCCGAGCATCGAATTCTCCTTCGTCACGACGTGACTCTGCAACGCGAGCGGTATGTAATTTGTATTTTTGTCGGGAAGCCACCGTTCGATGCCGTCGCGATAGAATACGATCGGAGCGTGGTCCGAAGCGCGGACCAAAATCGTACAGAACGACTAAGCGCGTTCTTCGTCTCGGTCGTCGACCGGCGCGCATTGTACGTTACGTAAGACGGCCGAAAATAAAACGGCCCCCGAGACAGAATTGTCGGCTGATTATCGCGAGGAAGTTTTTTCCAGAAATCGGTCGGGCGGGACGTTACGTGGCGTGACGATTTGCGCACAGTCACCGATAACGAAAGCGCCGACATTGCTCCGTTCTCCGCCGCGATCTCTACCGCGTTCGATCCGCCGTCTCGTCCGATTCGTCTGCTCCGAAGCGTGGAAGCGAAGGATGCATCGCCGCGTGTATCCGCTACAGCTGTTTTGGCAATCAGCTGGTCCCAGCGATCCGTGCTCGGGACTGGGGCGCGGCGCAGGCGACGCGACGCTTCTCGCACGCGCTTACGCGTCACTCAGGCTGCGATAAGACTGCGTCCATACCGAGTATGGGTGGACGAGAAAAGGCTTGCAAATACGTTGGCGCGTCCGATTGTCTTTCTTCTGCCATGCTGCAAATCGGTCGAGATCGAAGTAGGCCACGAGCAAAGAAATATGCTCGGGACCAATTTTCCCCGGGCGGGGATCATCGATATCCATTATGCGGCATGCTCAGAGATGCGCGAGAGAAAACCATAGCTGGAGCATAGCGTCCGTGCGTGTTGAATAGGCAAAGCCACAGGGATTCCGTGTCGATGGAGCAGGGTGGGACCGGGAGGCAGTAATGCAACGTCCAAACTGGCGGCGCAATGGTCGAGGGGCCAAACGATGAGCACGCGCCGACCTCTAAATTTAGAAGCGCTCGCGCGGCTTACTTCCGCTTATTTTAGCTAAGGGGTCGATCGTTTCGGCCAAGGAATGTTTCGTGCGCTGCTGTTCTCTTCGTCGTTTCCTCTTTCGTCGCGATTCGCCTTTTCGCTGCAGCTCGGACGAACGATCCGCGGCCTGTACCCGTTGCGGTATCGTCCCCGCCAGTACATAACGCGTATCGAACTGTACCAGCATCGCGAATAGAATACCTTTCCAACAAAGGCACCGAGACGTTGCGTCGGCGACGAGGAAGCCGAGAAAATGCTCTACATTTTGAAATCGTCCGACTTGTATTTCTGCCTAGTGAGAAATTCCCTCACGATGTTGCGCAGCTCGATCGAGCGGCGCGCGCGCGTACAACCTCGTTTACGCATTACTAATAATATTGTTACTAATTTTCACGGCGAAGCTTCGTGCGCGAATTCCTCCGTCCCTCCTTTGGCCGATGTTTAGAGTTTTCATTAACGGCGAATCGATCGGTTGTCTTCGTGCCGTTTGCAGGTCATCGATTATCGAACGCGAAACGGTGCAGCGTTGTGTCGCGCCGAGACACTTCGGAGAAACATGTCGAGAATCGGGGAAGCTGTTTTAACGGATCGGGTCATACGCTAAACAAGAACTCGATGCTCGCTTTTCTACTGTACGATCGCGTTTACCGCTAGCCTACGAAAACTATTTAAATTTAGGCCAGGAATCTGACGCTTCGACGCTTCGACGATTATGTAACGAGTATGCGTCACAAAACGTCGACACGCGATTGTCCACGTTTGTATATGTATACCGGCGCGGCAGAGGCCACATCGCATCGCGAAGCAAGTGCGAGCGACTGCGCGCGTTAATAATTGTGCCGTTTAGCCTTGAACACCGATTAAACTATATCCTTGGTATCGATACACCTCTCGGCGGTGGTCGTTATGCGTACGTGTACTTGAATAGTGCATCGTTCGAATCGTCCACCGTGAATATGCTCAACGTTCCCCCGCGAAAGTGCCTAGCTTTTTCAGCTGCCCAAGAGGTCGTAGATTTTCATAAGGAACGCGTAATTGAACAAGCTCGAACGGCGTTCCGCCTGCTATCGGTTACGAAAACAATTTCGCATTCTCGCGCGAAATCGGGCCGAACGGAGAATGCTTCTGTCTATCGATACAATGGATACAGCATTTGCATTTTCACGGGCAAACTTTGGCTCGGGCGGCTGGGCGAATCGGGGCAAGAGCCGAGCTTGAACTCGCTAAGGTGTTAAAATCACGCACTCGGAGTTATGTAATTGCTTGCTATAGTGCGCGCAACTGACAGTAGAAAAAAGTAACGGTGACGAGCTGCTACTTATCTCTACCACACCGAGTTACGTTGATACGCGTCCTGCGGGTCCGCGCGCCGAATGCGGAGTTCGAACGAGCGAACAAAATTCCCGCAGCGAAACCAAACGAGTGGTCAGCAAATTCGAGACGAATTGGACGCGCGACTCCAGAAACCGATGCGTCCGGAACGACGTTTGCACATTGCAGAATATCACGTGTAAAGCAGAATCGCGCACCTATGCTAAAAGCTCGTTAGCAGAAAACCTTGAGGGTTTTATCGCGTTTCTCCGCACTGTCGTCGTCACTGTCGCCGTCGTCGTCGCCGTCGTCGCCGCCATTGTCGTCGTCATCGTTATCGTTATCGTTATCATTATCATTATCGTTATCGTTATTGTTGTCGCTGTCGTTGCCGTTGTACAGGCTCGATGCCAAGCGTTAAAATATTTTTGTTATTTCCTGGTTCGCGGCGTGGTTTCCTTGGTGACGGTACACGCGCAACACCTTCGTTCCCGTTGGTTACCTTTCGATGGACAGATCGTAGCAAAGAATCGATCGCGTATCGAGTAGCGTGCAACTATAATTCATTATTCGATTTACGTACGGTAGATTAAGGTTAAGTAGTGCCGTCGATGAATAATTTCAAGACCTTTCGGCTCGCAGCGAGTAGCGTTCGAAGCTTATCTTGATACTACATGTGTATGTCCATTGCGACAAAGTTCATCGGAGTTGGATACAATGGGGCTTGCGGCGAAAGACAATTTGAAGTCGGTTAGCAATTTTGACTGTCGACCAAGCGTAAAATAGCAAAAATGAACAAATACGTTTTACGACTAGGAAGCGGCGTGTATCGCAGATTGTGCATGCACAGGGTACACCGATACGGTGATGGGTTAACACGTATAAGCGCGCATTCATTTTTGAGTCATCGCGTTTCAATGCTGAGCCAGTGAACAACGCAATACGAACGCGTTTGCGAGGAATTGCGCGTGCATACCCGTGCACGTACAAAAATGTACACAGCATGGCACACTGCTGTGCACGCGCGAGACCATCTGTACGCGCGTATGCGATTCATATGCATGCACGGATACGCATACATATGCCCGATTTCCATTTTTAGTCCCATCGCATTTGTATGTAGGTATGTACGCGAAGCCTCCCCGCCCATCTCTCTCTCGTTCCCTTTACGCACATGCGAGCAACGTTTGCCCTCTCTCTTGTTTCTCTTCGACCAATTCTACCATTCTCGACCCCCGGTGACACGAACCCTACCTAAACCCCATGGTAACCACGAACGTCGGCCACCACTCGAGCTCAGGATCGTGATCCAAAGGTTTCTTCACTTCGGCATACATCTCGTCCAAAAAGGGAGCAAATATTTATCGATTCACAGCTTCGGCCCCGGCTTCTCGAAGGCAAACGGATCGATAAACGCAGCTTGTCGATTAAGGAATATATTACAATACATAAGACAGCAAAGATTCGGAGCATAGGCACGCGTTGACGAAAAATATAATCGAACTGTTTGGAGCGGGGCATCTGAACTTGTGATTACATCCCTGCCGTATGTGTCTCCCCTAACCCGGCCCCACTACGTCACCGACTCGTATCTCATACACGATGTTCGTACTATCACACTCTCTCTTTCTCTCTCCCTCTGTTTGCCACTCACACGTGCGCACGCGAGGAAGTTTGCCTCATCTCAGTCCAACGGATTGCTCTTTCTCGCTCAAACTGACGAGCTAGTGGTTCGAGCTAGCTTCGTTGCGGCGCCATCGATCCCTTTCGTGCTCCGACTCTGTTCTGTCTTCCGTAGGACGAGCGAACACGAGGCACTCGCGCGCGCCAGGTATATACGTATACACACGTTCCGTGATGGACTTCGCCTCGGCTCGTCACTCCTCGCCCCTCTGCGGATGGTCGCGGTTCGTTTCGCCCCACCACGTTCGTCTCGCCACGTCTGGTCTCGGTGCGCCGCACCGCACCGCGCCGCGCCACGACGAGTCGGGCTACCCGCTTCCTCCCACGCCTGGGGGCCGGAGACCATCGCGGAGCGGCCATTCTTGCAGCGAGCTTCGAACAGGCCGCATCGTATCGTATCTCGTGGTCGTGTGTCGCGCAACCGCACTCGCTACTGTAACACGGACCATAACCGTAACCGTAACCACGCCTTTTTCCAAAAACAAACAGTCGGGCCAGTGCGCTCGCCGGAAGTCAACGAATCGACAGCTGGAACTGAAAACGGCAAAGTGTCGAGGAAAAGGAGGTCGATCTGTTTTGTAGTGCCGAGGCGAAGTGCGCGCAACAACATTTCCGTTCGCTCTACTGATATCGCGTAATTCTCGTCACGGTGACGAACGCTTTCGCGTTGTGCGCGGCAGCGGGGCAAGTTTATCTTCTTGCTATAGCAGACACCCTACCCTTTCTTCCGCGACATTTCCGCGACATTTCCGCGACATTTCCGCGATATTTTCGCGACATTTCCGTAATATTTTCGTGATATTTCTGTGACCGCGGGAGAATATATACATATATAAATATTACATATAACAATCTACAGCGACAAGAATTCCGCGCATCGTTGTCGCGTACCATCGGTGCAACGCGAACAGAAGATCCCGGGACAAGAGAATCGCAGAAGCAGAGAGGAGAGGCACGGAGAAATTGCATCGGCTGACGCGTAGCAGTGTCGAAACTGTAGGATCTGCTTGGTGCGCGCTTGGTGACTCGATAGCGGAGGTGGAAGCTTTATCTAGGGTTCATCGGCAAACGGTACCCCGGTACTCCGATGCTCCGGTGCTCCGGTTCTCCGGTACTCCGGTCTAACTGCTTGTGCCCGTCGGTGTGCCGTTTTTATCCGCATGTGTGTTGTGCATAGACTCGGGACTTCCGATGCTCTGATCGCGTTCCGTTACGCGCAGTCGCTCCGTGTCGTCCGCGCGGTGCCGAGCCTACCGGGACTCGTGCGTGGATCGGCCAGGTGAAGTTCATAGTGCGTGAGCACGGTGTTCGAATCTAGTGAGCGAACGAGCGAAACAGTAGGAAGAAGGAGGACTAGACGAAGCGACCGGCGAAGCAACCGATAACGTACCGCGTCGATCGTACACGGATCGGACGGGCCCGCCTAGTAGCGGAACAGGAAGATGTTTCGCGCGTACGGCGCTGCACCGGCTGAGACACCTTCGACCGCGGACATCTATCCATGGACCACCACGTTCCTCAACAAAGGTGCCTATACTTGTCGCCAATTACACTCGCCGCGGGTTAACCTTCGTGCGTCGCGGCGCATCCTTTCGTGCATCCCTCGCACTGCGCGGGCCGCAGTGACGCAATCACTTTCAGCGCTGCCTGCCCGTTTTCGGCTCGAGCCGAGAGTTCGTCGACGCGTGTCTCGCCACGTGATCGGGCCTCTGGCCTCGCGCCTCGCGCCTCGCGCCTTCGCCGGGCGCATCCCAATGGCTCCTTACATTTCTCACCATACCTGTCGCTTTTCGATAGCTTTTTTCTCCCTTCTCAACTGCGAACGGAAAATGACCCAACAGCGAGTCTGCTATCGCAGCTGTGATATACTCTCGCCAGCGTCGAAGCTACCGAAGATAGAACCGGTGCGACACGCAGGAGCGTAATGCGAACCGGAGCATCACGCATTCACTGTTACCGCAGCACGCGCCGCAGGAGAATATCGTAGTGCGCGTCTCGTGTAGCATACATGCATGTGTATGCACACGCGTATCGGTATTCTACGGTGTCGCGTCGTATCGTGTTATGCGATGTCGAAACGCTCGAATGGACCTATCGTGGATTCTCGCGAAAGGGAAGGGCCTTTAAAGTTTAAAAGGATCGTTTCTTCCCCTCTCGTCTTCCCTGCCGCTAGGTCAGGTACCGTGCACCTGTTCCACGCTCGGCCCGACCAAAGGACCCGCGCGCGTTTGCTACCGTGAACCCGGGTGTATGTACATATATACTTATTCCAGATCACGAGAGGCCTTCTCGTTGCTTGGATACCGATGCATACTTCGGACGATTACCGAGCCGCAAACTCGATATGATTTTGTTCGTACTCCTTATTCCGTATTAAGGAACGCTTCGTAACGTTGCAACATCGACTCGTATTCTCGCAGAAATATCGCCGCGGTTTCGCCCCGATTTTCAGTCCACTCTGTATTTCTTTCGACGCCCGAGTGCCTTGACCTGGCCTGACCTGCGCAACTTTGCACCCTACCCAGTTGGAAAAAGCCCCTTCTCCCCGTTGTTCGTGCTCCGCGTTGGAACCCGTTTCGTTCCGGGTTGCTTACCCCTCCACACCTTCGATTGCCCTATTCGCGGTGGTAGCACGCCAGCGTTTATCACGGATTTCTCCTTATCCTTTCTTCTCTTCGATCCGTTCTCCTCGATGTCGTTGATCGATGCTGTCGGTACCTGAGAAGCATGGACCCGAAAACGGGTCGGTTGGTGAAATCGCGTCGAAAGATTTCCGTGGTTGTCGCGACCTTTGAAGCTGCGCCGATAAAAGGGAGTAGATGGACGCACCCTTGTTGCGTTTCGGTGATCGGCGTTTCTTCTATGGGTCGCTGCTTAAGGCGTCCTAGCGGTCCTGCATGGCCTAGCGGTTTTCGTTGCCTGGACCTAGAGAAGCGTGAATGAAACAGGAGCGATGACGGAAGGACGCTGAAGCGTTCAGCGTTCTACGTTTTCCGGAGTGAAAAATGAAATGAAATGGGTCGGATAGTCATTGCTGATACACGCTGTAATTCGTACGTGGACCTTCGTTGAACGAAATGCCCCTTCTTTCGTTGCGTTCTTTCGCAACGATCTGTCCTTTGTCGCAACAGCCTCGACCGACTTTCGAAAACGACGCGAACACGGAGATCTTTCGTTCCAGCAACGTTTCGGTCAGGCAGGATCGGATTAGTCGTTCGGTGTCGGCGAAGGGCCACGAAGTCGCGGTTAGATAATCGGATTCCGAATAGGACGTCGACCGGCTGGAATCTTTGAACGCGAAACGCACGGCAGATGGTTATTCGAAATTTTACTGACGGCACAGATGCTCGTATCGATCGACAGAAACCACACCTCGAGTCTCTTTCGGCTCCCCATTCGCGCGTGTGTCTAAACGCCAAGTGCTGCCTGATCGATCCACCCGGAACTTCCGAAAAACTAATCTCCGTTACCCTTGTATACCCTTGTGTATACCCTTCAACGACTGGCCGTGTTCTTTTCGGAATACATATGTATGTATGTATTTGTTTCGCTGAGCCGGCTATGTTATGTAAGCGAGTAAGCTGCCGCGCGCAATATTAGATAACGCACGAGTTCTAGGAGCGGAGTCTCAATCGCTGGATGTTTCGGCAAGCGTCGTTGGGAAACAGGGTCGGCGATAAGCGAAGGCATCCCTCGATAGGTACGTCGAGCGTCGTCGGATACCGATCGGGGGTCGTATCGTTTCCGCATCGGAGTCGGGATTCGCTTCGTTGCGAGCAAGGGACATCGATTCGGTTGGAATTTTCCCAAACGACGACACCTGCGTCGATCGGCCTGCTGTCTCCAGCTGATAGCGACCAGTCGTGCGTACCGCGTGCTATCGGCGAATATTTTTCTCGATCGCGAAACATCGGAATGGGCGCGCGGCGTGCGATTGCGACGACGACGGAGGAGAGAACCCAGAGTTATCGGTAGCGTGTCGTAGGCGAGCAGGTACGGGCTACGCATGTCAACTGGAGGGCATTCAACTATCGATCGCGTAGTTTCAGCTACCCCCTTCCGAGCGAGATACGACCTTTCCTCTCTCCCTCTAACTACTACCCCTCTCCGGCACCCTCTTTCTCCCTATCCCTCCATTTATTCATCTATCAATCTATCTATCCCTGCCACCCCCCTGCTTCTTTTCCCGCATCCTCTCGTCCTATGGATACAACATTTTCTACCCTATAAGTGCGTCTCGACTGCGATAAATCGATTCGCGGCAACTCATTCGTGAAACGGTTCACGAAACGGTTCACGAAACGGTTTTGTTGACCATCTAGCGCTGCACAGGGGAGCTCCGTACCAACGAGCGACAGCCAAGCTCGAAAAAATTGCGATGCCTCTGGTCGTTGCTCGGTCCCGAGCAAACAGTGCTCGCGAACAACGTGATGCAACGGATGGGCGACCCGAACGAGAGGGGTCGGCCGGAAGGGGGAGAAAGATAGGAGGGCGGGCGAACGAAACGTGTAGACGGCGGAAAAGGAGAAGGGTCGTGGGTACGCGCATACGGGCCAGCTGATCGGGCGACGCACGTGCACGCGTCGCGTACGCATACGCACGTCCGCTTCCAGCTGGCTGGGGAGCAGGGCGCTCCGTTAAACGACACACGAGTGCCGGGCCATTTAAATTTAGTCCAGCACCTTCTCCCTCTGTCGTCCGTCCCCTACCCTCCGCGAATCATTCGTATCCCCATGCTCCCCGGATTTTCGTGTCCCGCGGCCTGCTGTCCGACAATGACCGCGTCCTTTTACTCCTTCCCGAGTTGTCCAGATCGGGCTAGCGTTGAATCTACGAGCTGTTCCACTGCTGTGAGAGCAGGCTGGGGAAATTCAACCAAGGCGACGCTCGACGGGTAGCAAACGTTGCACGTATCGGGGCGAGTTGTGTGGATTGGTATAGCAGATGCCGTAAAAAAATATTGGAGGCGTAAAATTGAACGGCGCGAGGCGACGCGGCGGTCGAGTGCGCAAGTGGCACTTGTCGTTGCTCCAAACAAAGTTGGCAAAGTTGCTCGTGCGATGCAGAACTCGTTGCCGGTCGTGCATTGTCCGTGTGCTAACTGACCGAGCTAAATAGGTTAATATGCACATCCGTATCGTGGTCCGTGTTATGTCACCGATGCCAGTCCAATTGAATGGGTCGAGCTCCACCGGGGGGTCTCAAACTCTTGTAGCGTTACGTTCGCATCGCCGTCTTCGATCGCGTTTCCCACCTCTCGGCCGGCTCTCGGCCGGCTCCGCGTGATTATCGAGTGAAACGATAGAACGCGCACGCGGTGTTCAGCCAGAGAGAATCGTGGATAAAAAATTGTCATCTCGCAACATTGCTCGAGTTTCGTTGAACGCGACTTCCCGGTGGGGGAGAATAAGGCCGCTTTCGACCGACCGCGCAATTCGAGGCCAAAGTAGTCTATCAAGGTGCTCGGCTGTATCGTTGTCCAACACTTTCACACTTTCACGGGAGCAAGCGTCGAGTCGGGACGTCGTTCAGGCGTCGCAGAACCCGTCGATGCGGACTCGCTGCGTTTCTCCGTAGAAACAAGTGTACGTAAGTACATACGCGCGTGTACGTAACGGGCGCTCGACCTTCGCTGAACGCGACGCGAGGCGACGCGAGGCGACGCGAGGCGACGCGAGGCGACGCGACGCACCGAACGGCGAGGCCCACGGCGAGAGCCACGTCCACGCGATTATACAACTCGAATGCGTCGCGATCAAACCTCGAGTCGCTGGTATTCTCCTCAGTCGACGTTTCTAGAAGCGCGCCGCGGAGCTAGACAAGGTGCATCCCTTTTCGGGTTTCGGAGGAACAGGTCGGGTGTACGCGGAACGTAAGCGAAAGGTCGATGACTGCTGAAACTTTTGCATCTACGATATCGCACGGATACAGCTGGCGATTCCGAATCGCGGGACACCAGGTGTCTTCGGAACAGTGAGACGGGATACAGCAGAGATAGTTGGCGAATCTTCGGGCGGCAAGCGTTCTCGTCTGCCCATTAATCCACTGGCTGCTAGTCAAATCCGGTTGACAAGTCGGTTTCCACCGGAGGTAATCACCGAAGCTGACGCGAAAAACGATCCATCGTTCTTCCGACACTTTCGAGTCCCGCTCCGCGCTCGGCTTCGCGCGGCGCGGGCAAAGCGGGTCCAGCAGAAACCGGTTTCTCTATGAATTAGCGTTCGGTGGCATTAGCTGTCGCGACGACTTGCTCGCTTGCTCGGGAACGGTCCTCGGCGTTCAACTTTTTCCCGGGCGTGTGCATTGTGCATGCCCTGCTAGGCAACAGCGATCGTGTTCGTCGCGCTTGAACGCAAGTTGGCTGGTGCCGATGAAGCCGGCGCGACGCTCGAATCCGACAAGGATCTTCGGGCACGGTCCGCGAGGGAGAAAGCGCTTAGAAATTTGACGGAGGCACCGCGTACACGCGACACCCCGCACGCGCCACCCTGTGCGCCACCCTACGCGCGATACGGATAACAAGTCGGGCCAGAGTTCTAGGGAGCTCAGTTTCGCGAACGAATCGCGTGACATTGTCGTCGGTGTACATACTTGGTCGCGATAGAACTTTGTCGCGCGGTTGTTGCGACTTTCCTACAATATTTTCGCTGCTCGGATTCCTATCGTTCGTTCACGTGGCAATGATGAAGCACTCGAGGATATGGCGCAGCAGCTGCGCAGAAACGGAGTGCGGCTGTGGGTTATCGTTGCGTCGCTATGCCGCGTCACGTCATGCCACCGATTGGAGTAACAAGGAAGCGTCGCGCAACGAGCGCGCGAGTGGCCCGAACGTAGCGAGTATTTTCGATTCGAGCCGATTGCACAAGCCTCGCGGCTCGCCGAGCACGCGCTTCTTCCCTGCGTGCAATGATTATTCAACGACGATGTACGCGCTCGGCTTGTTCCACGGCTTGTTCCCCGGCTTGTTCCTCGCCTGCGCTGCAATTAACGTCTCTGTTTCTTTGCTCGACGAGATCTCGCGCTTAGATTACCGCCGACTGTAAATTAGAACTTGTTTGCAGAACCTTGAGAGGAAAGGTCAGGAGACGTCGGGGTACTCGTAGGTGACTCGCGAGTCGCGATAGCAAGGAGGGCCGTCGCAGCCGGGGATTTCGTTGATCGTGCGCAACGCGAGCCGACCGATCGAATCGCTAACCGCCCCTACGCGAAACGGATCGGTGCGTTAAGCAACCGCACGGTTTCGTAAACGCGAAATGAAATTTCTTAACGGAGGATGGCTACCGAAGTCGCGGCTATCCTCCCGACTATTTGCGCAAGAAAATCGACGCGCCGCCTTGGTGAAAATACTGTTGGGACACCTACGTCTCACTTAATCTTATTGTATAACAAGCCGAATGAGGTTCTGCTTGCCACGTTGGTTCGCTGGAGACCAGCTGGAGCCGGTAGCTCCGGTTGCCGAGGGGTTTTCCCGTTTCCTCCATTTCGTTCGCCGTTCGCAGTGAGCGATGCCGAGTTGCCTGGATAAGCCAGCCAAAGCGCAGACTTTTTTCAAATTGTGAAACTGAGTTTGACCCACATGGTCAGTGGCAGGCTTTCGTGCCACCACTTACGACACTGTGCAACGCGATCCGCGAGTGCCACACGCGAGCGATTCGTTTTCTTTTTCTTCGAGTCTACATCCTGTCGGTACGATACCGCGCCGCGTAACTTCATGCGAGCATCTAGCGTTACTGCGCATGGATAAATCTTGATCGCAGTTTAGAAGGTTGGCGTATTGGTTGACGCACGATCGCCACGAAACCGATGAATAGGCTAGACGGTAGCGTGCCGTTGAATCGCGGGAATCGCGATCAAAGTGTCGCATCGTTTTAACAAAAGTCCAAATCTTTTCTGTTTCAGGATACATGAACTGCAATGCCAGCACGCTACAATCGCTCGCGCAATTGCATGGTAAGCGTACTTGCCACTTTATTTCCTCCTTCTTCCTTCTTCCTTTCGATCGCTGCTGTCTCTAGAATGCCGTTGCTTTCGTACTTGGAGCACCGTCGCGCAGGAAGACTCGCGTCAAGGGACACGATCGCTTCAAATTTACGCTCGCGTGACGGGTTCGCGACGAGCTTGTGTATCTTTCCAACGCCAATCAGGAAACCACGGCCTACCTCCCTGACGTTCGTTTCCTCGTTCCTCCGTTGCAGTCGCAAAAAAATCTTTGGATCCTTTCGTGACTCTCCGCTTCGTACCGTATCAACGGCAAACACGTCGACGAGCTATCCATGCGATACGAATCGTCGCCCATTCCTCCGCTGCTACCGCTCGCGAGGAGTGCACCACCCTGCATCCTCGAATCTCTCTTTGCTCGTATAGGAATTACAATTTCGAAGCGTCGAATCGGCGAGAAGATCTTGTCGCGTGGACGTTATTCTCATCGCCCCACTTGCAAAGTGTATTGGATACTTGGTATTTTCGCCAGCGAAACGTTAGACGTCGCTATAAAGCGCATCGAAGCCAAGGCGTAACATTTTCCTTGTCCTACATTCCTAGCATCCTTGGCAAAGTTTCGCGTCGCAAATGTTCTTCGTTCGCAGTTCGATCAACCTGCCTGCTCGGCCAGACTGCGTCGCGTTTCTTTTCGGCGTGCCGCGAATTTTCGCGCCCACCGTGCATCGACCAGATTATACGAATACGTTGCGCACCGCGCAGGAAGCTCGAGCTTACCGAATAGGAGAGGCCACGCGACAACGCGCGAAAACTAAATGCGTTGTGCAGATTGTCAACGCGGAACGTCACGTACGAAGCGCTCGACGATCGTCTCGGTTTCTCGCGGGACACGACCAAGTAGCGAGTAACCAGTTTTTCCAAGGACGGTAAAAGCGATTCTTTGACCAATTAAGACGAACGATTATCGTGGGAAAACTTACCGCGGTCCGCGGCGATTGAAAATTATTATGGACGAGTCGAAACGCGTAATCGTGTATACGTATCTACGCGCGCTTCGCTCGCGGTTTCGGACGCCCTTCGCCACGCTGTCGCAAGATCTAATGGAAACCTTCTTTTCGTTTCCCAATTCTTCTCGAACGCGTTCGCCTCGCGGGCGAAGCAGCAATAGGCGACTCCTTACACGCAAGCTTGTTCGCACAAGTTTGTTGGTTCCGCTGCCGCTGGCATCTATGTAATACCGAAGGATAGCCAGTGAGAATTCGACGCGGTTCTCGTAATTCGATCGGCACGGATCGATAGTCGCTGTAACGGTACACTCGTCCGAGGAGTTCGTACTCTTGTCGCATATACGAAACGTTGCGCGTCGCGAAACGATATCGTTGATAAGAAACGCTCCCGAGCAAGTTCGATTGTTCGGGTCGCATCGAAACGGTTGCTAGAACCGTATCGATCGAACTTGGAACTTGCTTCGCGACACTACGAGTCGGGCCCGCGAGTAGAAGCGGCAAGAGAAAGGGAAGAGACCGGGGAGACCTGTTTTCAGGACCTGCCTTAACGCGCAACGATACGCCTTTCGTATCAGCGGTGTATTTGCGTGTTTTCGCATTTTCATGTTCGATACCGATACCAGAGAGGGAGAGGGCTGAAGAAAGCGAAAATCGAACTTTGGATCATTCGTGTAGGAGAATTTGAGAGGCAAATGTCGGGCGACACCAATCACCTTACCAATTCTCTTTTCTCGCTCAATGTCGAATTCGAGATATGTTACACTCACGCAGAAACTTGCGGAGACGCTTTCCAGTTTCGTTTGCATAAGACGACGAAAAGGTCAAGAGTGTACAGAAGGTATTGCGTCCCCCTTCTTTGTTGGCCTCCTCGCACTGTAGTTCGCGGTCGCGGCATTTTGAACGCTCGATTCCATCGCTGTTCGAAGCGCTCCACGATCACCGTACTTTCGGAGAGCGTCGTTCACCAGAAGCTAAATCCGCGTCGCGTCGCGCGGTATGTATATCTCCAGCAATTTCGCAGTTGACATCGGGCCCCTCTCCTTCTTCTTGCCCCCCCCCCCCCTATTTTCCCCTGGCGCTACTTGCATCGCCGAGTGGTTAGATCGCGGCGCAAGGGGTTGAAGAACGACGATCAAGGGTGACGGGGAGGAGGAACGACGTAGGAGAGAAACGGAGAGAGGCGGAGAGGCTGACGGGCAGGAAGAGGGCGAGTCGTCGAGATCGTTGAAATAAGCACGCAAGAGGGTTGCCGTAGAACCGCTGGCTCTTGAGACGCGCGCTCGTTAATTTGCAGGATTTTCTAAGTCGTTAATAAACCCATAATTACGAATTTGTATAAATTGCTCTGGCTAAGCCTATTCCGCGAGCAAGTTCCGTGGCGAAAGCAATAGATAGTGATGGGAAGACGCGCAAAGTAGTTAGACAGAGGATGCAAAGAGGGGTGGCGAAATTGTCGCGCCTCCAGTAACGTTTTAATTGCTGCCCTGGCCCGGTTACGTACATCGGTGCACGGCGGCAACCCCACTTACCCTCGATTCGATGCGCTTCTCTTTTCGACGATGAAAGGAACGATTTCGGCCTCTCCCCGTCGAACGAAATAAATCAGTTGTCGGGATACTAGGAGAATAGGAGATCGGACGAAACGGTGAGGGTGGAACGCGTAGGACAGGAAGAACGTCATGAGAGAAGAATGGCCGGCATCGTTCACGAGACAACGTTCATTATACGTACACTCCCAACAATAACCGATTATTACGGTAAACCCTTGTCTTCCTATGCCCCCGACTTTCCCGTCAAATTTCATCAAACGCCTCGCTTCTCCGCATTAGAGTTGATAGTTGCAAACGGATACGCACTCGAGCGAATAGATTCGTCTTCGTTTCTTTCGGTTGGCGGCGCAACGATGCATCGTGTGAATCCTTTTAACTGTTCGCGGCAGCGCAGCGGAAGCTCTGTTAAATGATGTAAGACCTGGTACGGGCGCGTGGACCATCGGGATGAAGAAAGGGGGCCAGCATTGGGGAGAGGAAAATTCAGTGGCATACGGTGCATCGGCATCGGCATCGGCTTCGGCATAGGGGTTAGCTAGGAAAACACGTGGCAACCGAAAGGGGGACCGATGGGGCTGACGTAGAGGGGTGGTGGCTAGAAAAGGGCATTCACCTCGGTTCGCTTACCGCGCGCGCGTGTAAACTTTTCTTTGCACGGCGTACACGCCGATGCGGGTCGTCTCCCGAGTCGCGACACACGCCCGGGACTGTCTGCCTTTTCGACGGTAAGTTTTCCACCCGTGAAGCCGCACGGGGGCCCGCTGAATTGGGATCAAACAGCCGTGATCACGAACACGGGGGGGTCGCGTGCCCGAGACCTAAGGCTATCCGAGTATCGTGGCGTGTTTAACAGGGGGAGACGAATGGAAGGGCGAAGGCAGAACGGAAGGAGCGCAGGGGGTAGCACTACCTGTAATATTGATCCGGTGAACCAGCCAGCGTCGGTGGCGCGCGTTTCACAGATATTTCTTAACAGTCGCCGGACTTGCAGACGAGAGCATCGCTTTTTCGTTGGATCGAGTTTCTCCCGAAAATCGCCGACAATGTTTCCGCATCGGCGCTCCCTCAAATATGTATATCTTTAACCTTTGACTGAGTCGAAAAGGAGGGGCGAGACCCTTTGGCCGCGATAAGCGAACTCGTGTTCCGTTCTCTTTTCGTAGACGGTCGTTCGGCAAGTTCCGTAAAACGCGAAGCACGTCCTATCGCGAACTTATTATATCGTCTTTTTCGAGCGAACAGTAGCAAACGATTGAATTATTTATTTGGCCACGCTGTACCCTGCTCCCGCATAGGTGGACGCGAATCGATCGCTAGAACACGCGCACCTCCAATCGATGCTGCCCGATGCGCTGATACACTTTTCACGGACATCGAAGATCCGATCGACGAGCGGGGCTCGGGAGACCCCGAGCAGCAGAACGGAGCGGGCGTTAAAAGTGTCGGGAAAGAAGATAAAGATCGGCGAAGCGGAATGGCGGCGAGAGGAGAGGAAAAGCTCGGCCCGCTGCACGAGCGTCGAGAATAAAGTTTGCTAGAAATAACCCTCGTGTTCCAGACCGGCCCACCTTTCCACCGTATTACGTATTGCGCTCGAAAGAGGGGTGGAAAGTAAAGGGACCGCTAGCCTGGCGTTCCCCCAACTCGCGTGACATCGTTCTACGATTTGCCGAGCACGGGAGCGTGTCGGTCTCGTGTCCCGAATCCCAAATCCCGAATCCCTCGAAAGCTCTCGGAAAACCCGAGAGGTCTTGCCCCTGGCGAACGAGCCTCCTGTCGGCGTTGGTAGATGATTTACGAGGAATCGAGGTCCGAAGGGTGACGGAGCAGGAAGCAGGAGCTGCCGACTAAAACGTTCTAATCGATACGGCCACGAGCAGGAGTGTACGCGTGCGAGCTTCGGTCGATTTTCCACCGCGACGAAATTTTATACGGCCACCCGTGCACGTCCGCGGTCCCGTCTCCGCCTCGCTCGTGCTCCAGCGGAGGAAAGTCGGCCAGGACTGTACGTACAGTGCACGTATACGTATATTTATTTGCGGAATACGATCGCCTCGACTCTCCTCGACCCATCGAACGGAAGACGATCGTGGTATTTTCAGAATGCGAGCGTCGAGCCGCGATAATTCCGAAACCTAGCCCCTGACTCGCGATCCATCTAGCGCGAATTTGACAAACCCTTGCTGCCGTACAATGACCGGCCTCTCCCGGGCAAATCGACAATTGGGCAAAAAGATGAGCATCGCCCGTTGGAACTCGCGACTCGACTGTTCCGCTCGGCTCCGCGTCCGCTCTGTGCGTTTTCTGTTTTCCCTTAACGACAGCGAGAGACAAGCGGTTACGTTTCCGTTATTTCGCGTTTCTGTGGCATTCGTCATCGAAACGAAGATTCGCCGTCAGGGATGGCGACGTTCATTCGAAGAGTTAGATTCCCGATCAGAAGAAGATACAGTGAGTTTTCGATTTGGACGAAGCAATGGCGGCCGCGATTCCCTTCCCTAACCGTGCTCCATACAGGCCGCTCGGATGCCGGGGTCACGATCATCGATACCTCGCGATCGTTAAATACGAGCACGCAACCTCTGTTCGCCGGTCGCCGGGCGTCCGGGGCACCCGAAGCGCATTCCTTTTCGAGGAATCGCGGAGGCGCGGCATCGTCGGGAAATTCGGACAAACGAAGTTCGTTTCGTCTCGCTTGGTTTCAGGCAAATCGCCGTTCTTCCCGAGTCTGGAGGATCAGAGCGGCACGCTCTTGGAGGATCCTAACGCGGCCAGCCAGCTGGACGGCGTCGGCGTTGGACCCGGTGTTGGAGTAGGCGTCGGTGTCGGAGTCGGGGTTGGCGTCGGCGGTGGTATCACCGGATCGCAGACCGCGCCGCTCTCCTCGCCGAGTCGAAGCAGCCCTCACAGTCAAGGCAGCGAGACCGGAGAACGTTTCTCTAGGAAGGTATTCGTCGGTGGATTGCCACCGGACATCGACGAAGGTGAGTTGGACGATATCATCCCTTTCTCGATAGAAGTCGTTACGCGTTCCTCGACATCCGGCCGGGTTTCACCTCGGTTATTATTGTTCCGTTGCAGAGGAAATTAAAGCCAGTTTCCGACGCTTCGGATCGCTGGTCGTCGACTGGCCCCACAAAGCGGAGAGCAAATCCTACTTTCCACCGAAGGGCTACGCTTTCCTGCTTTTCCAGGTAAACGAGAAAGTCTAGGCGCCGATCGCAGAGCCGAGTAGTCCCGCGTATCGCCTATCGTCGGCCACGACGAACGATAACCCGAAACTAATGTTTTGTCTCGCGCAGGACGAGTCGTCGGTGCAGCAGTTGATCGACGCGTGCATTCAGGACGAGGAGAAGCTGTATCTGTGCGTGAGTTCGCCCACGACCAAAGACAAGCCGGTGCAAATTCGACCGTGGCGATTGAGCGACGCGGACTTCGTGCTGGACGCCTCGATGCCGTTGGATCCTCGGAAAACGGTGTTCGTCGGCGGTGTTCCGCGGCCACTGAAAGCTGTCGAATTGGCGATGATCATGGATCGGCTTTACGGTGGCGTGTGTTACGCCGGCATCGACACCGATCCCGAGCTCAAGTATCCGAAGGGTGCCGGTAGGGTGGCTTTTAGCAATCAGCAAAGCTACATAGCCGCCATATCGGCCAGATTCGTTCAGCTGCAGCACGGAGACATAGATAAAAGGGTAAGCACGCGGTTCGAGCCTCGACGCGAATCGATCGATCGTTTGTTCGCTCATATCGTTTCTCCGTTTCTGCTTGGCCAGGTCGAAGTCAAGCCGTACGTTCTGGACGATCAGATGTGCGACGAGTGTCAAGGACAACGTTGCGGCGGTAAATTCGCGCCGTTCTTCTGCGCGAACGTTACATGCCTACAGGTAAATCATCTATTTTACTCTTTTGTCGCGTCGCGTCGCGTCGCGTCGCTTCGGGACGATCGTGGCTACTGCACGAGCCATTCGCCGATCGATGAATACCTCGCTCAGTACTTCTTTCTCTTTTTCCTTGCCGTTCCAGTACTACTGCGAGCACTGCTGGGCGACGATTCACTCACGGCCAGGCCGGGAGTTCCACAAGCCATTGGTGAAGGAGGGTGCGGATCGACCTCGAACCGTGCCTTACCGTTGGTGTTAACCCCAGCTGCGTTGTCCCTAATTATCTCGCAACCCTAGCTAATTAACTACCACTTCTATCACGTACCAGACCCTCTCCCTACGAGAACCTCCTACCGCCGCCCACGCAACCGTTCATTCAACCTTCTCGGCTCGTCCGACACTCCGTCTCACCCTTGCTCCCATTCTTACCTGCCTCGAGACGCAGTCCGAAATTGTCACCGCTAGCACCGCTGCTGCTCACTCGGCCGTCGGTTCTGCCGTTATTCCACTCCTATCGCATACTGTCGCTACTATTATTATATTATCGCTCTTTCGTAACCGCAAACATTGCTATTCCACTACGAGTTACTTTTGCTCTGCTACCCCGTTGCTACTTGGACGCGTTTATCGACTACTCGGTGAACGTACCTGCAGCCGCCACCGCCGCCGTGCTTTCTGCCAGCCACTCTGCGCCTCCGAGACTCGAGCCTTCTCGCTCGGTGGGCTCGCACCGTTCGATCGTCCGGCTGCAGACGGTCCAGTAGCGAAGATTCGACGGCCGCGCCGTGGGAACGAACGAACCAACGACAGCCACCCAGGAGAACGAGACCAGCCGAAAGTGAACACGCAATACACGTGTAGCACGAATTTACGAGCTACCGTGACACGAACTTCGGTCTCGGCGACCGCGACGACGGATTCGATTCGCGGATCCTCTCTTCCGAGTTAGACTGCCACTTCAGATAGCTCTTTCTTTCTCCTTGCCCGTTCGCAATATAGCCATGGAAAACGGACGCATCTATCCTCTGATCGTCGACAATTTTCGAAAGCAAGCGAGTTCTCTGCCTACAGCTGAACACCGAGCCGCGCTTTTGGTGTTCCGCCTTCTCGAACGGGCTAGGACGGAGAAGGAAACGCGGAGAACGAGAGGAACGGACGGTTGTCCCTTCTTTTCGTTGATCGTCATGCGTTCCTCGACGCACCGAGTCGTTCGAGTAACCAAGCTTTGTCTTCTTCTCGACGAATGGATGCTTGAACGCGCCGTAGACGAGAAACTCTGTCCGAAAGATGTACGAAAGGCACGAGGACGAACGTGAATCGAAACGGTAAGAAATAATAGCGAGTACCTGATTTGACGCGAATATGCTACGATATAGATCGATGAACAGGGAGTGAACGCGTTATCTTTGTGTCTTTTCGTGTGCGTGTGCGCGTGTGTGCGTGTTTGACAGTGAGTGAGAGAGATGCAGAGCATGAAAGGAAGGGTAGAGCGGAGTGAGATGGAGAATATGATATGAAGTAGTGGAAAGGATGATGGCGGACGGATGGAAGGGAAGGAGAATGAAGGGAAATAGCAGAAGGGTCGAGATGAACTCTGGTAGAATCGCGGACGAGCAGTACAGAGTACAGAGATGCAAAGCCGGGAGGGCAACTGTTCGTATTGAATTTTGAATAGATAATGAAAAACATCCACGCTTCAAACCACTGTGTATTAGATAGTTCTCTGTATCACACAGTCTTTAGCTTTTAAGGACTTATTGAATATGTTACATAGCTGCGTTATATGGAAAAAAATATATATAATATATACATTATATATATATATATATATATACATACATACATACATACATACGTTCTACGCGCGAACAACGGGCTCGCGTTCATAGGCACTCAATTTAAATGGAGCAGACAATTTTTTACTAATTAACTTATTCGAGTTGCGAGGCATAGGGAAAAACTGGAAAAGGAGACGTGAAAGAGTAGGAAAGGTAAGGTCGAATGATTTGAAGAGAAAACACTCGATAACGAAGAAAAGTGTTTGCGCGTGTACGACGCGTGGTTGGACGAGCGCGAGAAAACCAGCTAACTCGAGAAACGACAAACAGGGGGTTTAGAAAAAGTTTTAAGCGGCCAATAGAAAGCCGATAGTTCAATTTGTTTAACGCGCGATCGCGCCCTACGTTTGGCTGGCCGTGCCAAAAAGAAACGAAATCGCGCTGTAAAGATCGCGACGATAAAGGAGTGATAACACGGGACTTGTATCGTACCGAAGACAGTTCGCCACTCGCTGCGATTAGAGTGGAGGAAAAGGCACGGCCACGAGAGCGTTGCTCGCGCTAAATTGGGCATGGAACTCTATCTTTCCCCTTTCGACAGTTTACTTGCGAACAGCGCGAGCACCGCTCTCCCGTCTGAACAAACGGAAGCATTTCTTCGTCGAAGAATTGACGCGACGATCGATCTCCTAGCTAATTACTGTTCGTAGGACCGGCATAGATGATAGAGAACGTATGCGAGAAAGGACGTTGGTTCGCGTCAAGGTGTTTTCGATCGACAGAGAAAATCGCATGGCCGCTCCTGTGTACATACGTACGGATCCTACTTCTGCCGACACGAACCGCGTTGAACGGCGGCCAACTTGCACGATTTCTTACTCCAGACGAATTTCTTCGCTCGATGTATATAATCAAACGCAATGATGCAATCGATGTAGTTCAAATGAAATGCTGTCTCGTCGGAGACGCTTTTCCACCACATGTTCTGCTCTTCGACGGATCAACGGAAGATAGTTTCTCCTTGGTAATTTCCGACGCGTAGACTTTTCGCCCGAATCGCCCGCACGATTTGCAAATTAACTCCCACCCGATTTGCCCGAGGAGATATCGCTATTGGTTGGGCGGTGATTCGGATGCGAAAACGAAACACATTGGAAACAGTATGCGACGTTGTGTGTCCTGCTTAATGAATGGACGTTCTGTACGTAGAAGCACCGTCAGTTGAAATCGGAAGCTGGTCGATCAACTTCGCTCGACGAGCCCCTTTGAAACACACTTTTGAAGCGTACCTACGATTCCCCGTGTTGGGTATTCGACCGCATAACGAATCGTTTAAAGGTGATCGTAGGTCGGTCGTTCGACTGACCGATGCATACTTTGTGCACATCTCGTAACGACGAATGGGTAAACCGAAATAATCTTCACATCTATACACACACACACACACACACACCTGCATATATATATATATATATTTATTTTTTTGGTACTCTTTTTGTACATACTTGTCGCCGTAGAATAGGTGACGTCTAGGCACCGCAGAGTTTCGAGATATCCGCGTCAAAGAACAGAACGAGAAACGGTGGATGAGTGTGCGAGCAAGAAGGTAATTAAGGGGCTGAGAGGATAGAAGATAATAAGGACCGAGAGAGAGAGAGCGAGCGAGAGAGAGAGAGAGATAAGTGTATGTTGGGTGTAAGAACGTAGGTGCGAAAGAAATGGGAAAAAGGAATATGTATGTGAGAAAGCGAGCCCTTCGTCCCTGCGTTCATACAAATTTCTGTCGATAGTCGCAAACGTTGAACGAAGGCAGGAGCCATGCGCTAAGATCGATTACAAATGAAAGTATTCGGCAATATATTAGTGAAAACAAAAAAGATGTTTTCAATGAGCAAATAGGGAAATGCAGAAAAAGTGACGCGAGTAGGTGCAACGTTTGGCCAACCCGAACGAGTATCTTATTATTGAAGAAGCGAGCGAACTCTTCCAGTTCTTTTTTCCGTAACGTCGATTCACCTAACGATTCATTTCGCGCACCCTCCACCGATTGGGAAAGGTTGCGTCTGTAGCTAGAAACGCAGCGCGAGAGGGAGGAAGAATTTATCGCAATTTACCACGCTTGGGGTTATTTTCGCAAGGTCGAGGCAGTATGCAGCAATTGCAATTATTAACGCATGCATTCAATGTAAGGCGGGCGCACATGCACGTTAGTTTTCCCGTTGCTTCGAGAATGGAACGAAGCATGGCTTCGCTCGCTTCTACATTTAACGCGACAAACGGCCCTCGGGGCCCCTGTCGGGCCCTCCTCCGTTCTTCATTGATTTTAGCGGAGCGATCGGTTCCGACGAGGCATCTGCGTGAAAAATTTCTTTACTTTCGCTGGCAGTGCACTAGGTGTATGCTTCGATACATGCTGCGTGTCTTTGCGAGTGTTGCTCACGGCGGACAAATAGGCGAAAGAGACAGGTAACGGGGATTCGATCGTAATACTTGCAGGGGCGATTTGTTCTTCGAAGACATCGGGAAACCGTAATGTTAACGAAAGATAGCATCTCGTAAACGAGCACGAGACGCATGCTCGCACACGTTTATCCACGGAAACGAGACGAGCCGTGGCGTACGTACGATCTCGTTCGTGCATGGGCACGCCCTACACGGTAATCGATCGGTATAGTCGTAGTGAAACTTATCTAGGTACCAATTCACCTAAATCAATTGATAATTAAAAAAAGTATATATATATATATGTATTATATTATAGAGAAAGTAGTGTCGTTCCAGTACTCGCCCAAACGAGTATTCGGAGAAGAATTCGATATCGAGATTTTTCTAGGAAAATTTGTTTAATCGTTGACGAGTCCGTAAAACTTCTGCCTCGGAACCGGGAAACGTCTTTTCTATCGCTACGCCCACGGCACACCTTTGTCCGAAATTGTGAGTTCGTGCACGGCTGACGGCCACTTATTCTGGCTCGTGCCGTTTTCTATGCATGTACCTGCGCGTGCTCCCATATTTTCGCACACAAAGCAACACCACTACGCGCACATACGTGAAACGTATGCGCGTGTTTTTCGTATTCGCGACCGCGAAATTTCTATTAGGCCTCCACGCATGTGTGAATGAATGTATAGCTAAATGTTTCTACTGTCGCGTATGATTCACGCGAACCGTGTAATCCTCGCGTGATTCTCGCGTGCCGTTTCTTCGGTGCAGATGCGGGCACGCGTGTACACGAGAACCGTGGCGAAGCGCGTCAGGTGTGTTGAGAATGGTGTATCGCTCAGCGACTGCCAAACGAGCATTGCCTTGGAAGTTTATGCAGCTCCGTTTTGGCGATACCGAACGATTTTCGATTATCATCACAGACATCCGGAACTGGTCCCGACGTTTGGTCGAGGACTATTCAAAAATTGTTTCGCGTCCCACTCGCGCAGGTTTCGAGAAAACATCGCGCGCGGCGTAGGTAAACTTGCTTTGGCGAACATATCACTCGCAAGTTTGATCGGCGAGAGTGTACGCGCGACTCGACCTGTTTCGATGTTTTCCTAGCTTTATTATCGAACGCTTTGGAAAAGTGTCTATCTGCGAGGCCCGAAGATCGCTTCAATCGCTCCAGACGAACGTAGATTTTACGGCTATCTCGACGAAAGGAATGGGAAAATTTACATACGACCGTGCACCTATGCACACGATAAAACATTATCCGGCAACGTGTTACGTAAAGAATTTAATGCAAAATAACGATCGATGATGATCATGGTGAAGATGATGATAACGATAATAATCATAATAGTAATGATAATGATAATATTAAAGATAATGATAATAACAATAATAATAATAACAACAACAATAATAATAATATCGATAATAATGGTAAACTAAATTTGCTGAGAAGTTGTCGTCTGAAATCGCGCGCAGCAGAGGTAACGGCAAGAACAACAAGAAAAATAATAAGCAGTATGTTAGGTACGATTCTTCACCTCCTTTGTAATATGTGTGATAAAGCATAATATATAATATAATGACAATTATATATATTATATATATATGTAAAAAATATTAATATATAATTGATAATAATGATGGAAATATCTAATATATTCTGGCAGAGTCAAAAGGGCATGGAAAAAAATTGCGGCGATTGGAAATAATTAGGTGTCGTTTGCGCGATACGGCAGTAAAAATAGGAAAATTCAACGGATCGATAAGTATAGAGCAATGGTAGATGCACGTTTTGATGGTTCGCGAATACTAAAAGTGGTATGCAGCCATCAAATCGTGAACGATGTTTAGTAGGGAACATGTGTAAAACAGCGCGTATACTGTCGTTCGAGTAATACGAGCGAGTGATTGAGAAGGAAAACGTTGACGGTGTATAAAAGGAAAGTGATGAGGACGGTAGAAAGATGGAGAAACGAGTAATAATGGTAGTCATTTACGATAGATTTGTATTTTTCAGTGTTGAAAAGTTTTTTATACCGCTGTTATATTCTTGTCTAAATAACTTAGTTCGGAGAAAATGCGAGTGACGAGAATTGCATCATAGGTTGCATGAATCTAAGTACAGTTGAGAGTGCGCGATGCGTGAAAGAGAATGGAAGGTAGGAATCGAATGAGAGATAGGTAGAGAGTGAAATGGAAGAGGGACGAATGCTTGCCCTAAATTTGGTTATGAAATGATGAAGCATGGGGAGAGAATCGAGCGAGAATCGCGAGACAGTAACGAACGACGTTGAAGCTCGATCGCGGCAAACTACGATAATTGCAATTGTAGCGGATGCGAGACACGATGCGATCGGCAGAGACGAAGCGAGACGCGTGCCTACCTCCAGTTAGCTCTGGCTCGAGTATCAATCCTAAATCCTATCACAACGACCCTCGTGCTTATTCTCCGACTTACCATTTACCGCGTGAAAATCAACACATTTTTATTTTTTAAGCGATCGTTATATCGCTATCGTTCCTGTTCTACATACATAGGTCGCGTTCCAACACAGGTGGGACGTGCATAGTGTTCGTAGCGATAAGTTTCAAAGTACATATAACATATTCTCATTTGTTTAGTTCGTAAAGGATCTCTTTGTCCGCCATTTGATCCTTTTGTTCCTCGCGTTCTTTACCTCGACACGCACCTCGCAGGCAAACTCATGGCCAAGATGAACGCCAACGGCTCAAATTGTGCTTAACTTTTTGCCATTTGTTTGCCGACTACTTGTGTGGACAACCGCGAATCTTCGTTGACTACGACACGACCATTTCGTCTATGTCCTACAGACGAACGAGCTTATCCTCCCCACTTTCTTTCCCTCTGTGAATTTCTATGTTTTCGTTATATTTTCGATACCACTATTATTATTAGTTAGATAGTATTTTAAACGCAATTTGTACACACGTTATTGTTTGCGATTATTACTTTCTCATTATTGTTACCGCTATTTCTGTTACTATTACTACTACTACTACTACTACTACCACTACTACCACCACAACCACTACTACTAATACTACTACTACTATCATCATCACTACTACTACTACTGTTGTTAGTTATGATTATTATTATTATTATTATCATCATTACTACTACTACTACTACTACTACTACTACTCCTATTACTACTACTACTACTACTACTACTACTACTACTACTACTACTACTACTACTACTACTACTACTACTACTACTACTACTGCTACTACTACTACTACTCCTATTACTACTACTACTACTACTACTACCTACTACTCCTACTATTATTACTATTACTACCGCTACTACTATCACTATCGCCAGCACCACCATCATTATTAATATTAGAGCATCTAGCGTAGGTGTACGCATATATTTCCATGTACCAAAGAAGTAATTGAGCATTCTTGTACACTTGTGTATGTATACATGGACACGTGCACGTTACGACATATAAAAATTAACATGCGAACAGAGAACGGAGTCGGTAGGAGCGTCGGACGCGGAAAATCGTGTTCTCGGGTGAGCAAACAGTTCCCGAATTGTATCCCCAAATTATACCATTGAAAGATTTTTAAAGGACACGGGCATGATTTTCGGAGCTCGTTTGTCTTCCTTTTAGCTTCTGACGCGACAAAATCAGGGAACGTTTCTAGCCCGAGAAATCGCATTGCATCGAGCGGATTCAGAGTCTCCGGCGTTGAAATTGAACAACGGGAAACATGGGATATGAATATTGGATTCGTAGATTATAACTCTACAGCCATGTTTTATTCACCTATCAAACGATTCTCCTATCGTGATTGTAATACGGTTTAATCGTAGCGCTATCGAGACCACCTTACGAGACAGGTGTCGTTGCAAGTCGCTTAACTTGCAATTCTAATTAATAGATCAACTACGATTGGTCTGTCGTGGGCACGGTACACGCCGGCGCACAGCTACCAACAGTTTGTATGAATTCAATGTTAATATAGTACAGCGGTAAATTTAATGTATGTATGTGCGTGTATATGTTTTACAGAGCCACTTAGAGCGTAAACGTGATAAGGCTATAAGACACTATCGTAAGCTGGAGCTGGGAGCCGTGCAATGTTCTTATCGGACGAAAGAAAGCGAGACAGCAATGATTGAGAGTAGTTGTGTGAGAAAGAAAGAAAGGAAGAGAGAGAGAGAGAGAGAGAGAGGGAGAGAGAGAGAGAGATAGAAAGGATGGAACAAATAAGACAGAAACGCCAAGGGTGAATGTACTGCGACAAAGGAAGAAAGAAGATATTTTTTTATTTTTTTAACGAATCCATGGAGACGAATAAAAAATCTTTACGAGCATGAAACATAGCATGAACACTGGGACATCAAAAACGCAGACTACAGGAGAGACAGCCGGTGAGAAAGAGAGAATGAGTGGGCGTGAAAGATAACGAGAGAGAGAGAGAGAGAGAGAGAGAGAGAGAGAGAGAGCGAGAGCGGAGAATAGAGATACAGAGCTAACAATAAGTGCATCCCAGAGGCGGGCACAGTGCATGTGTTTTTTGCGTAGAAATGGAATGTCTGACTGCTTTTCTTTTGTGGACAATTTTTATGGGAAATAGTAAACGTCTTTTAGATATAAAAAAGTAAAAAAAGAACAAAAAAAGGAAAGAAAGAAAAATATGAAAACAAACTAAAGTTGTAATAACGAAGATGAAATTGAATTTTTTAAATGTCACTTCGAATTTGTACGTGTCTTTTTATGTACATTTGTACGTCGACGTTTGTTTTTATTGTAAAAATTTCGCCGTCTGTATTCTGTAAGTTGTCGTAGGAGTCTCCTGTTATTAATACTACTATTTACTTAAAATAGCCCCCCTTGTCCTAGTGTATAATTGTGGAGGAAAATTTTTATGATTTTTGTAATATAATGGCGATGATGATGAAATTTGTGGAAACTTACGAGTACAACTTAAGTCTTAACTCGATGTTACCAAAATGCGGCGTTTCATATTCTTCTGGGATATAATCTTTTTTATGAAAACAATGTTTGCGGAGCTCGTTTAATCATCATCCTTGTTTCTTTTCACACCAGTACATAGTACTATTCTGCCCACCTCTGGGTAAAATCGACGAACGAAAGTGACGTCCGTCGTAATGCAAGACGCGATTTTATCCTTTCTTACATTGCATTTCTATTTTTAATAACGTACGCCCATTCGTATTTCGCTGCGTCGGACACGACACGAACGCCGCAATGAATATTTCTCACGTTTTGTACATAAATCGTCAAGTGTCGCGTCTTGAACGTCGACGGAGATTTTCGTAACGGAAGTATATTCGTGAAAATATAGAGGGAAAATTCAAGAAAAAGGGGACAAGCAGAAAACGGGAAAAACAAGAGGAAGAGTAAAAACGCGAAAGCAAGAATATTACTAGTCAATCCTTGATCCACGGTAGTTACACGGATGTTACGAAACGAACGTGAAAACGTTTCTATTTTCAATTAGTAAAATACCTTGTTTGTATCTCGATCTTCGAATTTTGATAGGAACCGATAGGTATTATTAGCACGATTTAATCGTCCTACTCATTTAGGGCTATCGACGCGATTCGACAAGATCGTCTTTTGTATGTTATTTCTACGTTCACCTGTAATTTAATATTGTCCGCGTTATCGTAGCTAATAGCGTATATATCGTTGTATCGTGATTTCTATTTTTAAATTCATTTTTATTATCGTTGGTAATGTTAAGAGTACATTAGCTTGTGTGTAACGGAGGAAAGTTTCAAGTACTACACACTTTACCTCTGTATTCGGGTATAGTGACGCTTACTTGCTTTCCTTCATTTCGTATTTTTCTGTTTTGTTAACAAATTTCTGTTCGTACTATAGTTAAATCCAGATTGCGTACAGTTGACCGATTTTGTTCCGTGTCTGCTTTTCTTTCGCGCGTAATTACGTATACACACATATGTATAGACACACCACACACACACACACACACACACATAGCACATCCTTTTCCCTTGTTTCCTACAAAACCGTCGAACGATCGACGATCAAAAGAATAGAAGGATTTCGATCGAATACGCGGCAAAAAATTTTGTAAAACACTAAATCATCAAACGTTCTCCGGTAATATCCGGGGAAGAAAGTTGTGTTTTACCGCATCTGTAATTTTTTACACATATCCATACAAAATAAAGGTTAGCGGCTCGGAACTGATCCGAATCAAGTCCACGTTCGATTTCCTCGCTATTTTTGCGAAGCAATTTTTTCACAGTTTCCGTCTGAGCGACTCGTGAATCACGACTGCCGTAACATGCTATCCATCTTTCGATCGGCGAAACAAACGGGCTGGACTTGATTCGCTTTGGAATATAAGGTTTTTTAAATCTTTCCGCGATACGATAACGAGAGGAACGAGAGATAGGAGAGAAGAGAGAGAAAGGGGAAGAAAATAGGGGAAAAGATCGCGTAGAAAAATGAATAGTTTTGCCACCGTGATTCGTTACAGTATTAAAATTAACGAACGATCGATCGATGCGAATCGTCGCACCTGACTGAACGAGAGACGATCTAAGGAAACGGCGGCCGAAAAGAAATTGCGCTGCAAACCGTAGGTTATTGCACACATTACGCTTAACGTAACTTTAAGTAAGTAACTACGCTTAAGTGAAAGAAAACACCTTACAATAATTTCATGGTTGCGCCGATTCGCCTTCTTTCGCCTGTCGCGTAGGTTTATACAGTAGCTACACTTTATTAGTAGGCAAATTTGACAAACGAATGAACGAAATGTATCTTATTTACCTTTCTATAATACTTTTCCATTGAGAATTTTCAATAAAGGTCAACAGTTTATGCAATCACGGTCAACGATTCTTTACGCAACATAAGTGTACCAATATCGTTTCTTTAAATCGACGTTCTGTGCTGAACATGATTTCGTTCAATTCCCCCAATGTCTCGCAGACCCTTAACGTGGTTGCATCTTCGCTGCTAACCAATATTATTTCGATTAAACCCTTCGCGTACCTCGATTTACTTTAAAAGAAAAGACTCGAACGGATTTAGATAAATACTAAATAGATAAATACTAAATTACTCGTGTACGGCCGTAATCTGTTAGACATGTTCGGGCGAATTTTACTGCGGAGTGTAGCGAGTATTTCATGGAATTTAAATGGCAATCGACTGCATAAATGTATAATATTAGTAGGAACAATAGTAATAATAATGTTAATGACGATGATAATTATACAAAGAGCAGTAATAAGAATAATGATAACGATAATGATATTGATAATAATAATGATGACGATAAAAAAGCAGCAACAACAACAATAATAACATCTAAATATAAAACACAGCCGTATCGATGATGAAAATGCAAGCAAACCGCCGCATCAACGATATTATGTTGAACTAAATTACATGTAGGATGAAACTCGCGTTCGTATCTTGTGCCGAGTCTTTCAGTTCGCGTAGCATTTTTCAACTTCTCCTTCTACATTTCAATTAATTTCAAACAGCAGATTCACGCGCCAATTTAGCATCTAGGTACGTCGAAGCAATACTTTGTATGCGATATTTCTTACGTGGTGAATTTCAAATTCCGATTCTTCCTCGTTATCGGAAACGGGCGGCATCGAAGGTATTTGAACGAGGGGCCAGAAGTCTCCATCGAAAGGAGAATTCGAGATTCCAGTCGTGCCGTTTACAGAAACTAATCGAACCAGGTTGTGCATCGCGAGCAGTGCAAATTCTTTTTCGACGACGAAGAGATCAAAGGATCGCCAACTGACAATGAGAAAGAAAAAGAACCAGAGGAATCGTTCTTGCGAGTAATCCCTTTTTCTCTCGTAAAATGTAGCTTTTTCAGCTGAAAGCTCACTTCTCATCGATCCGTTCGTATATGAATAAATAAACTATTTTCAAATGATTAGTATACGAGGTGCGACGGTTGAGCAAACTTTCCAAATACTATACGCTTCGATGTCCCCATTGCGAAATTAATATTTATATATTATTGCATTCATACTTGCTGTCAGTTGCTTACTCTGTCAGTCGTTGAAATCACAAACAGTGCGAAGAGTTTTCGTAATAGGGTTGCTGAAAATAACGAAAGCATTTCGTACGATACAATGGGAATGATAACGCAATGATGATGATGATATTGTTATGTGCCGTTCGATATTACTTTCGTACTAACGTTACCTACGTTTACTAGAAACTTGGATGCGGTCCGACGATCCGTTCACGCTAAATTCAGATATTTTGAAAGATTCGCTTACTTTATTGCGGGCTATCTCGCAAGTTTCGCGGCTCCCTTTACTCTTCACCGATTCGTTCGGCTCTCGTTAGAATAGCTATAATACGCGGAACAGGGGACTAGATAGCTGATAGAACGTTAATAAACGGAGGAATGAATTTTTGTCTGATGGCGATGGACGGAAATGGACGTGGTCATACGGTGCATCGCGGCGGTCAGGGGCGACAGATTTGTCGGAGGAGAAGAAAGTGGAGAGTTTGCGTTGATGAGGGTGCTCGAACTCTGCTGTATGCGTGCATTTGTATGTATGCGTGTTTATTCTGTGCACGCGTGTATATATGTATGTAGATCGTGGACTCGCGGCCACAGGAATGCCTGGGCAGCGAGAACAAGGTAGCCCCGCGTTAGAAAAGCAGGAAACGTGCGCGAGCCAGTGCTAGCGATCGGACTGGCCCTTCGCTACACATTTCTCATCGCAATGATGGCTCTGTTGCATCGAATAGCACTTTTTAGCAGTTTTTTCCTCACACAAACACTAGCACTGTCTCGTCCTCGTTTCGCGGGAACCCGCCTTTCTATACTTCGGAAAGAGCGTAGCTCGGTTTCCTTACGAATTCTACGTCGAGTTTTCCGAAATGTTTAGCAAAAATTCTATGAAATATTTTCATTGCCAGATGATTGCACAAATGGGCTCCATCTTCTCGGTTCCCTTTGGTTTCTTTCCAGTATGTTGCACGTTGGCATCTACAGATCAGAAGGGCTGGGAAATGAAAAATGGAACTGTTTGTATTACGGGTGCATTAGAAGGGACAGTGCGCGGCTAGTAGCATACTGCATAACGTGGCATTAGTCAAATTCGGATCCTTTAATCAATGAGGTTGACGTACGTGCAGTTCCATATAGGGTATATTTGTTCCGACGTACTGACATTTTCATTGTTCGTTTCTTACCTATAATGAAGACACCAGTTGTGTCTCGTTGGTAACTGTACACGCATCAAACAACTCCCACTATTCGAGTCACGGACGTAGCATATCTCCTATGCCGAGGATGGTATTAAACTGATTCCGAGAGGAAGATTCACACTAGCGTCATTCGGTAGCTTGAAAGAAAAGTGTCGATGCTCGTGGAAACTGTTCATGGGAGCCGCATCTTTTGTTATCTCATTTCTCCCGTTGGACAACAAGGGTGCAGGAAACCTCGCTGCTTTGCGCAGGCATATGTTGCACACGTACGTAACGCGATCACTGGCGAAGAGAACAGAAGGAGAAATTTCGTAAAAGTGCGCAAGTATAAATAGATACGAATGACGATTAATTAGCACGCGCCTAAATTGTTCCACGGCGTGTTTCCTTTCTGACTATGGAGGGAAACGTTTTATATCGTTCGAGCTTCGAATAAAATCAAACCGCAAAAGGAAATGAGAACAGCGAAAAACGGCAAAGGGGATACAGAAACAAGACACCGTGCGCCATAGAGAACTGTCGTAGGGACGCCAAAAAGTGCGGTACACATTTGCGTGCAGATGAAAAAGAAACTGTAATATTAGTAGGGAATCGTAATTTTTCATGCTCGTTTCTCAATCTCACTACTCTAATTACCCAGACGTAACTTGTACTGTGTAACTATTACTATTTTTATGAATTTTTGTACATTTTTCTAATTATTTTGTATGATAATCTTTAGCGGAAAGTGTGATGAGTCTGACACCCGATTATCCCTTGTAGAAACAAAAGTGTTCACGCGGAAAAGTATTAGCGAGAAGTGTATCGACGTTCGAAGAAAGGGGATGACAAACGTGCTCGAAAGCGTACAGAATTTGGGGGTTGATTGAGGGTGTCGGAAAGGAAGGGATTTCAAATTCGATTTATTATATATATATATAGGAAGAGAGAGAGAAGAAGAAAAGGCGCCAAAGTGATTTATTGCGCGTAGATCGCGAGGTACCCAAAGGAAAGCTATAGATTATTGAGATAGAGTAGTTCACCATTTGTCCGTATAGTCTATCTGCTCGCCTATCTATTTGTCTCTTTACCAGTCCGCCGCGGTCAGTCTGCTTGTCCTTCCTTCTGTCAATCTTTCTCTCCCTTTCCCTTCCATCTCCCTGCCCTTTTACCTGGCATCTGCGAACACATCTATTCAATTTTATGCACACTCAATTAATCGTAACACGTCTCTAAAGTGTGCTTACCGATACAAAGTAGTTGTTCAAATTTTTTTAGTAATTAATAATTACGAAATTGCAAAAGAGTAGAAGAGATGGATGTGAGCACAAAGTTTATAAAGGTGTAACTGTATGAGTCGAACGATGGTGGAACAGAAGCAAAGAGAAAGGGAAGCGATGGAGAAAGAAAGAGGGACAGGCGGACGGCTAAACGGGAAAACGGTGGTAATGAAAACCAAAAGCCTCGCGGATGAACGCGAAAATCGAATGTATGAACCTCCTACGTAATTTGACGACGTGTTTGTTATTAATTATAAGAATATCACTTTTTCTTTTTGTCTTACATTTGAAATACTATGAAATAGATGAATTCTTTCATGGATTTGCAATTTCCTAACGTTTCCCAATCCCCTTTCCAGGTTTATCTAACCCATTGACAAAATGCAATACAAGTGATTAGAACGTAAGTTAAGTTTCACTATCCCGGATCTTATGCAAGCATAGATTAAATAGCTCTATATGTACGTTTTTCGAGATATTTACAGTATCGTATAATGTGAAACGAATTTTATAGATTAAATTATAAACAAATACGGATACTGCCACTTCCTGACGAGCTACATTAATGACCAGAGGATATAAATTAAAGCCACAAGTATTAGCTACCATCTCCAATAGGTGTGAACATTATTCCATGTGCAGTTCATTTGTTATAAACAATTAAACAATTAAAATTGTTATTACGATCAACTTGATATAGTTACAGTACCAGAGTATTTTTTATCGTGTAGCTTAGTCGTTTTCTTTTCATTTGACTTCCAATTTATTAAAAAACAACCACCAGGAGCAGAGATAACAATTTTTTAAAATTATGTCGGTAATATGTCGATAACCGGACATGTGGCGCCATCTCGCGTTGTCGGCATTTTTCGCAGTTTTGCGCACCGCTAAAACCGAATTTCTGGATTACATCGTTAATTTAAACAATTGCTTTTTTCTCGACTTCTAGTACGTATTTTTTATCCGGACTTGTCTTAAATCAAAGCTACGAACCATAGCTATCTCCTCCAAGAGTTGCAACAATATGACATTTTCGGTTTAAAAGTTATTAACAATTTAAAAATCGGAAAAAATGCTCTCCGGGTCACTGCAATTATCTCGGCTTCTAGAGGAGCTGGATTAATGATAGAGTGCTTAAAATAAAGGTAAAGAATGCAGCTACACGTCAGTAAATGATTTACAAATGCTACAGGCGCAGTTTATTTTTTATAAACATTTTAACAATTCGTTTGAGAATTGCACCAAAGCTATACACGGGGACCGATCTAATGGTGAATCAGGTTGTTCCTTGAATCATGAGATTCCATTTGAGACGTGGTTGATTAAAATCGGCCAGACAGAAGCTGAGATAATTGAATTTGTTTAAAGAAATTATAAACAAATACGGATACTGCCACTTCCTGACGAGCTACATTAATGACCAGGGGATATAAATTAAAGCCACATGTATTAGCTACGATCTCCAATAGGTGTGAATATTATTCCATGTGCAGTTCATTTGTTATAAACAATTAAACAATTAAAATTGTTATTACGATCAACTTGATATAGTTACAGCATCAGAGTATTTTTCTCGTGTAGCTTAATCGTTTCTCTTTCATTTGACATCCAATTTATTAAAAAACAACCACCAGAAGCCGAGATAATAATTTTTAAATGTTTTGTCGGTAATGATATGTCGATAACCAGGCATGTGGCGCCATCTCGCGTTGTCGGCATTTTTCGCAGTTTTGCGCACCGCTAAAACTGAATTTCTGGATTACATCGTTAATTTAAACAATTGCTTTTTTCTCGGATTCTAGTGCGTATTTCTTAACCAGACTTGTCTTAAATCAAAGCTATAAAACATAGCTATCTCTTCCCACCGTTGCAACAATATGGCATTTGTGGTTTAAAAGTTATTAACAATTGAAATATCGGCAAAAATGCTCTCCGGGTCACAGCAATTATCTTCACACTTGGTGGTTACTTTTTAGTAAAGCAGGTGTCAAATTAAAGGAAAACGAACAAGCTACATGATAAAAAATACCCCGTTGCTGTACCTATATCCAGTTCAACGTACTAACAATTTTAATTGTTTAATTGTTTATAACAAATGAACTTCAGATGCAATAATGTTCACACCTATTGATAGTGGTAGCTTATACTGCTAGCTTTAATTTATGTCCTTTGGTCATTACTGTAGCTCGCCGGAAAGTGGCAGTAATCGCATTTGTTTATAAGTTCTTTAAACAAATTCAATTATCTCACCTTCCCCGTGGCCGATTTTAATCAACAACCTCTCAAATTGAAGCTCTTGGTTCAAGGAACAACCTGATTCACCATTAGATCGGCCCCCGTGTATAGCTTCGGTGCAATTCTCAAACGAATTGTTAAAATGTTTATAAAAAATAAACTGCGCCTGTAGCATTTGTAAATCATTTACTGACGTGTAGCTGCATTCTTTACCTTTATTTTAAGCACTCGATCATTAATCCAGCTCCTCTAGAAGCCGAGATAATTGCAGTGACTCGGAGAGCATTTTTTCCGATTTTTCAATTGTTAATAACTTTTAAACCGCAAATGTCATATTGTTGCAACTCTTGGAGGATATAGCTATGTTTCATAGCTTTGATTTAAGACCAGTCCGATTAAGAAATACGCACTAGAAGCCGAGAAAAACGCAATTGTTTAAATTAACGATGTAATCCAGAAATTCGGTTTTAGCGGTGCGCAAAACTGCGAAAAATGCCGACAACGCGAGATGGCGCCACATGCCCGGTTATCGACATATCGTTACCGACAAAACTTTTAAAAATAGTTATCTCGGCTCCTGGTGGTTGTTTTTTAATAAATTGGATGTCAAATGAATAGAAAACGACTAAGCTACACGAGAAAAAATACTCTGATACTGTAACTATTTCAAGTTGATCGTAATAACAATTTTAATTGTTTAATTGATTGTACCAAATGAACTGCACATGGAATAATGTTCACACCTATTGGAGATCGTATCATATACTGCTAGTTTTAATTTATGTTCCGTAATAACAGCGTCTGAAAAGCATCTAGCTGCATAGTTTAAATAATTATGTAATTTGTACTTCGAAAACTAGTTTGAATAAATATTCAATGAAGGAAATTAATTGCCTTTGTTATTAACGATTCCTTTGATACTACAGTGCCCAGTCCCCATTCCTTACACAAGTTTTACCGTGACTAGATCTAAAATGCAAAGTTCTAGAGCGGGAATCTTGTAAAAATATACCTATGTCACTTATAATTAAAGTATTTGAACTTTAGGGAATTCTGGAAAATGTTACAGTCCCAGAATTTCCGAGCAATAAAACTTTTGAAAATTTGCCAAAATTTCGGTTGAAAATCGTGAATTTGTATCAGGAGAATATGATATGTGAGGAGGTATTCGATCTCAGAAATTCTTTGGAAATAACGTCACCTTTCAGGAATTTCCGGGCGCTAAAATTTCCGAGTTTCTGGCAAAAATGTATGCTGAAAATCGGCGATTTGTATCAGGAGAATATGATATGCTAGGAGGTATTCTAACTATGGATTTCTTGGAAATGATGTCAAATTCCTGGAATTTCCGAGTTTCCGGCAAAAATATCTGCTGAAAATTGTGATTTTGTATTAGGGGAATATGATATCGAGGAGGTATTCGAACCTCGGTCAGTCCAAAAAAATCACGTCACGTTCCAGGAATTTCTCAGCGCTTAATTTTCTGGACTTCTGCCACCAAAGTTTGTAAGAAGAACAAAGAAGACTTTAAAAATGATGTTGCTTCGAAGAATTTGCAACTGCTAACTTTAATAACGTATGGGGCCATTTTTACAAGTTTTCCATTTTAGGACTTTGCATTTAAAGTCCGTACACGGTACTTCTTGTGTAAGGATTTGGAATTAGGTCTTTTCGACGATTGTTCAGGTGTTAAAATAAAATGAGCAGTAGAATTCTTTTCATTAAAGATTTATTTAAATTAATTAATGAAGATACAAGTTACAAACATGATGCAGTTCAAATTTACAAGCTAATACTTATAAACTATTCTTTTATAAGTTTTTATAATAAATTCTACATCTAAATCTTGTATTAGTTCTAAACTAACATTTGTGTACTATAAAAAGTACTATAAACATAAATAATCTAATACATATAAACTGCTCTATAAAGTTAATTTACAATATATCTCGGAGATAAAACTTATACATATCAATTTAAGTTACAGCAATTGTGTAACTTGTGCACGTGCCCATTATTTATTATATCTTTCATTTTACATTTGGCACATTCAGTAGAACTTGTAGTAAAAGTAATATTAATGATCTACAAATATCTACTGAATAAACTAAATATAAAATGAAATATATAATAGTTAATTACTCAATTATTCTAAACTATAATTACGGGGTAACAGTTACGAACTATTTTTATAAACCAATTTACTATAACTCAAGTATGTGGCTTCTTTCTTGCTTTTATACAGGATGAGAGATGCAGGTCAATGCTGATTACTCTTTGTCCGCGAAATCTGCACACACAAAAAGTACATTACCAGGTATTTAACAGAAGAGAGAAAAATTGTTAAGGAATGTTTAGATGAAAAAGAAATAGGGGAGGGCCACACTAGAAGCATATGCAAATTTAATTTAAAATTATTTTAAAAGGAATGAAATGAGGCTCATAAAATTGAATATGAGAGGAGTGGATATAAGGGAATTGACACAGAACCTTATAAAAGAAGAGACCATGAAATGCAACAGCAAGAATGAAACGGAAAAATAATAATTAATAATTACAGTGGGCAGTAATGCCCACTTAATGTTCACTGGTTCGGGTCCGCTTAGTGAACCCTATCCGCTGATGTGAGTTACCAGCAATTGTACTAGCTTAACGCTTTTCGGCATGCTTTAGACTGTGTTGTTGAGAAATATCGGGGGCAATTTGATAACAAGATGAGATGCCTCGGACGCTCGCTCCATCCCCGATGCATCTTAACAGGTCCAAGAATTGGTGCGAATGACTCTGGAAACATTAATTGCAGGGAAAAACAAACATTAAGCATGCACTACTGTTCAATACGCAGTCTATTACCTCGAATTATTTTCCATACAATTATCAAGCGTATTTTATCTAACCTGTGAGATTGTGCAAAGAATCATTTCGAATTGTGCACAGAAAAGGGAATGAAAGGGGAAAGTGCAATGCGCAGTCAATTCGCTCGAATTATTTTCCACATAATTATCAAACGTCTGTTAAACGTTTAATAATTATACGATAAATAATTGATTGCCCGGGTCTCACCACGTGGAGGTTACTGCGCGTGGAGACCCACCCTAGCCACGGCCCTTCCACCCTCCAATTACGCGAGAACTAATTTTAATATGGCTTGGGAGAAAGATAAATCTCCTATTATTGTCAATTTGTAAAACGTTCATTAATTGATCGTAGTACAAATATGACAACAAGAGGAGTACTTGGAATATTAACGACCGAAAGCTAAATTGAATATCCGAAGGAAACCTGAAAGAACATCTGAAAGGTAATTCAATTGCCTGAAACAAAACATTCTTAAAAATATATCCTACGATCTTAAAAAGTAGACAGCGAAATATTATTACAGCAGTGTACACTGCTGTCTTAAAAACTAAGACACAGATTAAAATTAAAGCCTCCCTTCTTAAATACTAGAATAGATTCAAATGCGTCCTGCCTGTCTAAAGATCTAACTTAAAACTAGAATCACCCTACCTAATATAATATCTAAGAGTAAAATTAAAACAACAATTTCAATGATATCCTGCCTACATAGGAATCTAACAGATACATTATCACACTCATCTAGGTATAAGTATGCATATACTTAATTCCCCTTCAATTAGACCATATTAATATCGTGCACCATGCCTTCCTAGAACAGAAAACTGGAAACTGAGCAGTGGCTGGGCACGGGCAAGGGCAAGGGCAGGGTCAGGGGCAGGGGCAGGGGCAGGGTGAGAGAGTGGCCACATTATACATATTATGAGCAATCCTCTTCTTTAGCTGATTCCTTTGAGTGCTTCTGAAACAAAGACAAATAGCCAGTAATTAGTAAGGTATTATAAAAATTGTATACTCATAAATGGGATCAAATGGGAGGCAAGTAACGAGGGTGACTGCTACCGAGCAGCCCGCGAGCCCTCGGCGCAGAGTCCGGACAGTAAGAGGACTTAGAATCTACACCAGTTTCGATACCGAGCCACAGCAATCATTGAGAAACGGAATGCAAGACTGAACCACGATTCCAGATTATGTCCCATATACCTTCTGCCACCCCAAGGTGTGCTTGGCGTGGTCTAACTCGCAGGAATTTCCTACTAGGCGGGTCACCTGTCCAGAACGCAATCACAGTTACACACCGCCCCACGATGACACTGCAGCCCGGAAATGCAAGAACCGCGACCATGATTCCAGATTTAGGGCGAAAACCAACAACCGTTAGAGACGTAGTCTAACAGCGGGCCTCGGATCCTTCCTCCAGAACCACAATCACGCCCCCACACATCGTCACTCGCTGACACTGAGTCCCCAACCATCGGTACCCCGGGCCGAGAACGGAAAAAGGAATAAAGCTAATAGTGGTGAAATGAATTACAAGAAAAATAACGAAAGTAATTGCTCCCGGCAGAGCGCAAAAGGGGAATGAAACAGAAAACGGAGTGAAGCAAAAAGGGGAATGAAGCGAAAAAGAGAATGAGAAGGGAAAGTGCAATGCGCAGTCAATTCGCTCGAATTATTTTCCACATAATTATCAAACGTCTGTTAAACGTTTAATAATTATACGATAAATAATTGATTGCCCGGGTCTCACCACGTGGAGGTTACTGCGCGTGGAGACCCACCCTAGCCACGGCCCTTCCACCCTCCAATTACGCGAAAACTAATTTTAATATGGCTTGGGAGAAAGATAAATCTCCTATTATTGTCAATTTGTAGAACGTTCATTAATTGATCGTAGTACAAATATGACAACAAGAGGAGTACTTGGAATATTAACGACCGAAAGCTAAATTGAATATCCGAAGGAATCCTGAAAGAACATCTGAAAGGTAATTCAATTGCCTGAAACAAAACATTCTTAAAAATATATCCTACGATCTTAAAAAGTAGACAGCGAAATATTATTACAGCAGTGTACACTGCTGTCTTAAAAACTAAGACACAGATTAAAATTAAAGCCTCCCTTCTTAAATACTAGAATAGATTCAAATGCGTCCTGCCTGTCTAAAGATCTAACTTAAAACTAGAATCACCCTACCTAATATAATATCTAAGAGTAAAATTAAAACAACAATTTCAATGATATCCTGCCTACATAGGAATCTAACAGATACATTATCACACTCATCTAGGTATAAGTATGCATATACTTAATTCCCCTTCAATTAGACCATATTAATTTCGTGCACCATGCCTTCCTAGAACAGAAAACTGGAAACTGAGCAGTGGCTGGGCACGGGCAAGGGCAAGGGCAGGGTCAGGGGCAGGGGCAGGGGCAGGGTGAGAGAGTGGCCACATTATACATATTATGAGCAATCCTCTTCTTTAGCTGATTCCTTTGAGTGCTTCTGAAACAAAGACAAATAGCCAGTAATTAGTAAGGTATTATAAAAATTGTATACTCATAAATGGGATCAAATGGGAGGCAAGTAACGAGGGTGACTGCTACCGAGCAGCCCGCGAGCCCTCGGCGCAGAGTCCGGACAGTAAGAGGACTTAGAATCTACACCAGTTTCGATACCGAGCCACAGCAATCATTGAGAAACGGAATGCAAGACTGAACCACGATTCCAGATTATGTCCCATATACCTTCTGCCACCCCAAGGTGTGCTTGGCGTGGTCTAACTCGCAGGAATTTCCTACTAGGCGGGTCACCTGTCCAGAACGCAATCACAGTTACACACCGCCCCACGATGACACTGCAACCCGGAAATGCAAGAACCGCGACCATAATTCCAGATTTAGGGCGAAAACCAACAACCGTTAGAGACGTAGTCTAACAGCGGGCCTCGGATCCTTCCTCCAGAACCACAATCACGCCCCCACACATCGTTACTCGCTGACACTGAGTCCCCAACCATCGGTCCTCCGGGCCGAGAACGGAAAAGGGAATGAGGCTAATAGTAGTGAAATAAATTAGAAGATAAATAACGAGCGTGATTGATCCCGGCAGAGAGTAAAAAAGGGAATAAAGCAAAGAAGAGAATGAAGCGAAAAAGGGAATGTGGGGGGAAAGTGCAATGCGCAGTCAATTCGCTCGAATTATTTTCCACATAATTATCAAACGTCTGTTAAACGTTTAATAATTATACGATAAATAATTGATTGCCCGGGTCTCACCACGTGGAGGTTACTGCGCATGGAGACCCACCCTAGCCACGGCCCTTCCACCCTCCAATTACGCGAAAACTAATTTTAATATGGCTTGGGAGAAAGATAAATCTCCTATTATTGTCAATTTGTAGAACGTTCATTAATTGATCGTAGTACAAATATGACAACAAGAGGAGTACTTGGAATATTAACGACCGAAAGCTAAATTGAATATCCGAAGGAAACCTGAAAGAACATCTGAAAGGTAATTCAATTGCCTGAAACAAAACATTCTTAAAAATATATCCTACGATCTTAAAGAGTAGACAGCGAAATATTATTACAGCAGTGTACACTGCTGTCTTAAAAACTAAGACACAGATTAAAATTAAAGCCTCCCTTCTTAAATACTAGATTAGATTCAAATGTGTCCTGCCTGTCTAAAGATCTAACTTAAAACTAGAATCACCCTACCTAATATAATATCTAAGAGTAAAATTAAAACAACAATTTCAATGATATCCTGCCTACATAGGAATCTAACAGATACATTATCACACTCATCTAGGTATAAGTATGCATATACTTAATTCCCCTTCAATTAGACCATATTAATTTCGTGCACCATGCCTTCCTAGAACAGAAAACTGGAAACTGAGCAGTGGCTGGGCACGGGCAAGGGCAAGGGCAGGGTCAGGGGCAGGGGCAGGGGCAGGGTGAGAGAGTGGCCACATTATACATATTATGAGCAATCCTCTTCTTTAGCTGATTCCTTTGAGTGCTTCTGAAACAAAGACAAATAGCCAGTAATTAGTAAGGTATTATAAAAATTGTATACTCATAAATGGGATCAAATGGGAGGCAAGTAACGAGGGTGACTGCTACCGAGCAGCCCGCGAGCCCTCGGCGCAGAGTCCGGACAGTAAGAGGACTTAGAATCTACACCAGTTTCGATACCGAGCCACAGCAATCATTGAGAAACGGAATGCAAGACTGAACCACGATTCCAGATTATGTCCCATATACCTTCTGCCACCCCAAGGTGTGCTTGGCGTGGTCTAACTCGCAGGAATTTCCTACTAGGCGGGTCACCTGTCCAGAACGCAATCACAGTTACACACCGCCCCACGATGACACTGCAACCCGGAAATGCAAGAACCGCGACCATAATTCCAGATTTAGGGCGAAAACCAACAACCGTTAGAGACGTAGTCTAACAGCGGGCCTCGGATCCTTCCTCCAGAACCACAATCACGCCCCCACACATCGTCACTCGCTGACACTGAGTCCCCAACCATCGGTACCCCGGGCCGAGAACGGAAAAAGGAATAAAGCTAATAGTGGTGACATGAATTAGAAGAAAAGTAACGAGATTATTGCTCCCGGCAGAGCGCAAAAAGGGAATGAAACAGAAAAGGGAGTGAAGCAAAAAGGGGAATGAAGCGAAAAAGAGAATGAGAAGGGAAAGTGCAATGCGCAGTCAATTCGCTCGAATTATTTTCCACATAATTATCAAACGTCTGTTAAACGTTTAATAATTATACGATAAATAATTGATTGCCCGGGTCTCACCACGTGGAGGTTACTGCGCATGGAGACCCACCCTAGCCACGGCCCTTCCACCCTCCAATTACGCGAAAACTAATTTTAATATGGCTTGGGAGAAAGATAAATCTCCTATTATTGTCAATTTGTAGAACGTTCATTAATTGATCGTAGTACAAATATGACAACAAGAGGAGTACTTGGAATATTAACGACCGAAAGCTAAATTGAATATCCGAAGGAAACCTGAAAGAACATCTGAAAGGTAATTCAATTGCCTGAAACAAAACATTCTTAAAAATATATCCTACGATCTTAAAAAGTAGACAGCGAAATATTATTACAGCAGTGTACACTGCTGTCTTAAAAACTAAGACACAGATTAAAATTAAAGCCTCCCTTCTTAAATACTAGAATAGATTCAAATGCGTCCTGCCTGTCTAAAGATCTAACTTAAAACTAGAATCACCCTACCTAATATAATATCTAAGAGTAAAATTAAAACAACAATTTCAATGATATCCTGCCTACATAGGAATCTAACAGATACATTATCACACTCATCTAGGTATAAGTATGCATATACTTAATTCCCCTTCAATTAGACCATATTAATTTCGTGCACCATGCCTTCCTAGAACAGAAAACTGGAAACTGAGCAGTGGCTGGGCACGGGCAAGGGCAAGGGCAGGGTCAGGGGCAGGGGCAGGGGCAGGGTGAGAGAGTGGCCACATTATACATAGTATGAGCAATCCTCTTCTTTAGCTGATTCCTTTGAATGCTTCTGAAACAAAGACAAATAGCCAGTAATTAGTAAAGTATTATAAAAATTGTAAACTCATAAATGGGATCAAATGGGAGGCAAGTAACGAGGGTGACTGCTACCGAGCAGCCCGCGAGCCCTCGGCGCAGAGTCCGGACAGTAAGAGGACTTAGAATCTACACCAGTTTCGATACCGAGCCACAGCAATCATTGAGAAACGGAATGCAAGACTGAACCACGATTCCAGATTATGTCCCATATACCTTCTGCCACCCCAAGGTGTGCTTGGCGTGGTCTAACTCGCAGGAATTTCCTACTAGGCGGGTCACCTGTCCAGAACGCAATCACAGTTACACACCGCCCCACGATGACACTGCAACCCGGAAATGCAAGAACCGCGACCATAATTCCAGATTTAGGGCGAAAACCAACAACCGTTAGAGACGTAGTCTAACAGCGGGCCTCGGATCCTTCCTCCAGAACCACAATCACGCCCCCACACATCGTCACTCGCTGACACTGAGTCCCCAACCATCGGTACCCCGGGCCGAGAACGGAAAAAGGAATAAAGCTAATAGTGGTGACATGAATTAGAAGAAAAGTAACGAGATTATTGCTCCCGGCAGAGCGCAAAATGGGAATGAAACAGAAAAGGGAGTGAAGCAAAAAGGGGAATGAAGCGAAAAAGAGAATGAGAAGGGAAAGTGCAATGCGCAGTCAATTCGCTCGAATTATTTTCCACATAATTATCAAACGTCTGTTAAACGTTTAATAATTATACGATAAATAATTGATTGCCCGGGTCTCACCACGTGGAGGTTACTGCGCATGGAGACCCACCCTAGCCACGGCCCTTCCACCCTCCAATTACGCGAAAACTAATTTTAATATGGCTTGGGAGAAAGATAAATCTCCTATTATTGTCAATTTGTAGAACGTTCATTAATTGATCGTAGTACAAATATGACAACAAGAGGAGTACTTGGAATATTAACGACCGAAAGCTAAATTGAATATCCGAAGGAAACCTGAAAGAACATCTGAAAGGTAATTCAATTGCCTGAAACAAAACATTCTTAAAAATATATCCTACGATCTTAAAAAGTAGACAGCGAAATATTATTACAGCAGTGTACACTGCTGTCTTAAAAACTAAGACACAGATTAAAATTAAAGCCTCCCTTCTTAAATACTAGAATAGATTCAAATGCGTCCTGCCTGTCTAAAGATCTAACTTAAAACTAGAATCACCCTACCTAATATAATATCTAAGAGTAAAATTAAAACAACAATTTCAATGATATCCTGCCTACATAGGAATCTAACAGATACATTATCACACTCATCTAGGTATAAGTATGCATATACTTAATTCCCCTTCAATTAGACCATATTAATTTCGTGCACCATGCCTTCCTAGAACAGAAAACTGGAAACTGAGCAGTGGCTGGGCACGGGCAAGGGCAAGGGCAGGGTCAGGGGCAGGGGCAGGGGCAGGGTGAGAGAGTGGCCACATTATACATAGTATGAGCAATCCTCTTCTTTAGCTGATTCCTTTGAATGCTTCTGAAACAAAGACAAATAGCCAGTAATTAGTAAAGTATTATAAAAATTGTAAACTCATAAATGGGATCAAATGGGAGGCAAGTAACGAGGGTGACTGCTACCGAGCAGCCCGCGAGCCCTCGGCGCAGAGTCCGGACAGTAAGAGGACTTAGAATCTACACCAGTTTCGATACCGAGCCACAGCAATCATTGAGAAACGGAATGCAAGACTGAACCACGATTCCAGATTATGTCCCATATACCTTCTGCCACCCCAAGGTGTGCTTGGCGTGGTCTGACTCGCAGGAATTTCCTACTAGGCGGGTCACCTGTCCAGAACGCAATCACAGTTACACACCGCCCCACGATGACACTGCAACCCGGAAATGCAAGAACCGCGACCATAATTCCAGATTTAGGGCGAAAACCAACAACCGTTAGAGACGTAGTCTAACAGCGGGCCTCGGATCCTTCCTCCAGAACCACAATCACGCCCCCACACATCGTCACTCGCTGACACAGAGTCCCCAACCACCGGTCCTCCGGGCCGAGAACGGAAAAAGGAATGAAGCTAATAGTGGTGAAATGAATTACAAGAAAAATAACGAAAGTAATTGCTCCCGGCAGAGCGCAAAAGGGGAATGAAACAGAAAAGGGAGTGAAGCAAAAAGGGGAATGAAGCGAAAAAGAGAATGAGAAGGAAAAGTGCAATGCGCAGTCAATTCGCTCGAATTATTTTCCACATAATTATCAAACGTCTGTTAAACGTTTAATAATTATACGATAAATAATTGATTGCCCGGGTCTCACCACGTGGAGGTTACTGCGCATGGAGACCCACCCTAGCCACGGCCCTTCCACCCTCCAATTATGCGAAAATTAATTCTAATATAGTTTTTGAAAAAGAAAAGTCTCCTATTATTGTCGATTTGTAGAACGATCACTAATTGATCGTAGTACAAGTAAGACAACAACAGGAGTATTTGGAAATGCGCGACCGAAAGCTAAATTGAATATCCGAGGGAAACCTGAAAGAAAATTTGCCAGAGAATTCACCTTCTGAAATAAAACTTTTCAAAAAATATGACCTATGATCTTAAAAACTAGACAACGAAATATTATTAAAGCAGTGTACACTGCTGCCTTTAAAACCAAGACATAATGTAAAGAAAATCATCCCTTCTTAAATGCTAGATTAGATTCAAATACGTCCTGCCTGTCTAAAGATCTAACTTAAAACTAGAATCACCCTACCTAATATAATATTTAAGAGTAAAATTAAAACAACAATTTCAATGATATCCTGCCTACATAGGAATCTAACAGATACATTATCACACTCATCTAGGTATAAGTATGCATATATGTAATTCCCCTTCAATTAGTCCATATTAATTTCGTGGTCCATGCCTTCCTAGAACGGACAACTGGCAACTGGGCAGGGGCTGGGCAGGGCAGGGGCAGTGGCAGGGGCAGGGGCAGGGTGACAGTGTAGTCATATTATAGATATTTTAAGCAATCCTCTTCTTTAGCTGATTCTTTTCAGTCCTTCTGAAACAAAGACAAATTGGGAGTAATTAATAAACATTATAAAAATCTTGAAGTCACAAATAGGGTGGACGAGGCTGGCCCTTTACAGTTTCGTGGTGCCGAGGTACAATTACAGCCAAGAACATTTTTCGTGCTAGGATTTTTCTTTAAACATTTACGGATATCGCGGGTGAATTTTAATTTCTACAAAGCAAGCTCGGAAAGTTATAAAAATTGGCTCTACTAAAAACCAGGTTAAGATGGAATTGCAACAATTAAGTGAAAATATTTAAGAGTTAAACTCCAATAATGAACAATCACTAGTATTAAGTCTAATTGAAATCTACTATCTAAAATTATTATGAATTTGTCAAACATTCTGCAAATTATATCTTTTCTCTTGTTTTCTATTTTCTTTTCTTTCTTTTCTTCATTTTGTTTTTGTTTAATTTCGTTCGCACAGTAATTTACTATTATGTATGCAAATTTTCAGCAGTATTTCCATCAACCGACATTCCAGGTAGTATAATTATTAAGAACAAAAGTAATAAGGAAGACAAATATAATACACGGGAAATAAAAATTACACCACATAGGACAAGAATTTCCAAAGAATCGGTCAGCTATGATCTTTGGCTGACGATGATGTGCCACCCTCCGGGGTGGCTCCAGGGTGGGGACTGGTATACGCAACTCTACTTAAAAACGCGATCTTTAATCAACGCAACGTAAACTGAAACTCGCGATGCAATCTTTTCGCAACACTATTTATTAAGGATGATAGAAAGCAAACAGTAAATTATTTGTAATATCAAAAAATAATGTAATTGAAGATCCTCTGAAAAGTTAGCTGAAGGCTCAAGACGCGAAAATAACTTCCGCAACACTAGAAACTTTCACATGTGTAAAGTATATTATAAAATACTACTATTTAACTAACAATAAGAATAGCAAACTTGCAAGAACAATCGCGATTTCATTGCGCAACGCTAAATCAATCACGATTTTCATTTGCTCGCAACTGTAATTAAAAACTGTGAGTCACTTCGCAACTCCAAGAATACGCGAGACTCGTTTTCTTTTTCGCGACTCTACTTGAAAAACCGCGTGGTATTTAACGCAACTCTAACTCGACCCGTTCGCAAGTTTTTCGCAACTCTAAAGCAACGCGATACTTTTGGGAGGGCTGTATCGTTGGGCCGGAATGTGCGTCGGCCAAGTACAAATAAAAATTCTACAAATGAAAACGCAAGCACAGTGACAAAGTAGTAACAAAAAATGATTCCCCATTCTTAAAAAGAATGGGGAGCCATTAGTAGTTGCCCTCTTGAGTGACAGTTTGTCGGGCCTCTTCGGCATATAGCCTCTTCTTTTCGTTGGACCCAAGGGCCAGCTGAAACTTAAACTAGGCTCGAGGCTCTAATCGAAAACCAAGGAAAAACTTACAAATGTGAAATAAAGAGTTTAAATCGCGGAGCTAAATGTAACACACGTGGCCGAATCACGATCAAATAAAATCGTAAAATTGTGATTACGGAAAATCGCAAAGATTACGATTAAAATTTTAATCGTTCTTCGTTCACACATGCAGCCTCGAGTATAATGCAACACGTTTCGTTTCGAAGCCTAAATCGCGACCACGACCGCGAAGGATTCAAAAAGTCGATAGGCAAAGCCAGAGGCGAACGCATTTTCGTTCGCGCCACCGCTTCACCGTCGACTTTTCAAATCAGATTTCCTGAAACAGGTTGAACACGCGAAATAGTGCCTACCCGATCAGAGACTGTGTCAACCTGCCCGGCCCTACCTACTTATGTCTATCAATCACACCAGAAAGTATGCTACCTATCCTACCTGGACCTATATTTAAAAAATGGCAAACAAGCACACCAACACACGACACTCCACGGTTCTCAGTCAAACACTTGGGCGCAAAAGCCTACACTAGGGAGGCGTCCCGGGACACCCCCGACACCCAAGTGCTGTCACATAACTTGCACACTCTAATGTACGTACCATTTTTCTGAAATCGACTGACAGTGGCTGGGATCTTTGCGTTCGCGTGGAAAGAAACCACGTCGCGGTTTATATTTAAAAAGATAATTAAATAGCACCGACAAAGAAGTTACTTGATAGCAATTGATAAGTATATTCGATTCTCTTTGGCATTTGGCCTTTGTCATCTTAAACGACAAAACTTCGTGCCTCGGTGTAATAGGAATTATTAATGCAATTAATAGTAAAAATGATGTCTGTGTTTTAAATTAATGGACATCTTGTCTTGGTCATAATAGCTACATTTTAGTACGGAACGACGCAAATCCACAGCCTAACCACACACACAATGCGGATATTACGTCGTGCACGATACACCAACGCACTGTCAGTCGCCAACAATAAATCATTTTATGGCTTATAAACTAAAGAAATATCGTCGAGCTCTACCACCGTTTTCCCACCCAAGTAGCACCGGGGCACGTGAGTGGGATCCGGGCAGTGAACACGGAAAGGGTTAAACCTGAAAATCCTCGTCTAAAAAGATGATAAAGACATACTGATTTTCTGACGGGCTAAATATACATAAGTTATATACCAGATCAATATATGATTCTATCTTATTGAAGAGAAAATGACTTTACTTTATTAGAAAAATTGGGCAATGACTCTACTTTATTAGAAAAATTAGGCAATGACTCTAATTTAAAATACTTTGAACTAAATTGAAACATCCTCGGGCGTTCCCGTCATCAAAGCATTGCTTCTAAAACGCAAGGTTGTTTTTAAAGTAGATTGCCTTGATTTCGAGATCTAACCGTTCGCGTATTGTCTTCTTGTACATTCAGGTTTAATTAATATCTTGTACGGAAAAGCTGAATTTATTGATATTTTGATACGCTAAAGACTAATATGGATATCGAATAATAAAATTATTCGATACTTCCAACAAATTGATTAGGTATGTAAGTACCTTCACTTTATTTATAATCAAAGTAGAAAAAGAGGAAATACTATACTCTTACTAACGATTTATTATAACTGTGCAGTAATTGCAATTGACAAATAAACGAAGTCGAAGGGTATTCGACTTCTCCACTACAAACTAATGCACGTATAATGCTGGACGTTACTTTATATTCATTTAATAATTAATAACTATTTAAATATCGTTTCATAGGTATTCAATTAAATACTCTATTATAAAAAGATATATAGTGATATAGTTTATGCTAAATATGATCTCTTTTAAAATTATCAAGCCATTTAAAAACGCGTTGTACAAGAAGACCTATCTTCATCTAATATAAAACAGTAAAGACGTTACTACTCATGAGTATATTTCCATATACCCATGGTCACTGTGCTTGCCAGAAAAATCTACGTAATTACAACCAGTCACTCGTGTCGGTTCGGACCTTTCGTCCTGCGACATGATTGAGTGACCAGAGGAACTTTAAAGCATGCGACTCACCGGTTGCAGACACACCAGGGGTGCGGTTAAGCTCGTCGCCATCGAACCTGTGGATGCTGCTGAAACAATCAAAAAGAGCAGGCAAAATTAAAATCTTTGTACTTTCTGTACTTTTCGAATTGGTTAATTATCAAAGATAATTGCAATACAATATTAAAGAAATAAAGTGATACTTACTCGTCAAATTGGTGGATGCAAGCCCGAACTCGCCGAACAGGACACTGGCTCTAATACCGGAACATTTGCGATCCACGAGCAAAGTGATTCTAATCTCACGAGAGTATTATTTCGAAGCAAACACTGACTCTAATATCGCGTCTCTTTACTGTTATTTACGTTTACTTATAATTTAGAGCGGTTGCGCTCAAAAAATAATAGAAAGAACTTTGACGGTACAAGCACTGACTCTACCGACCGCATTGCGCGCGGTCATCAAAATTTTCTGAAAGAAAATTTGTACAAGTTAGTAAATAGGGTGAGGAGGTAGAAATTGAAGCAATACACATTTGATTTTATTTGTCTCTTTATTATTTTGTCATCCTATCGAACGTCTGTTGAGGAAATACTGCTTGTTTTTAATAGAGAACAACCGTATTATTATTCTGATTTAATTACTGTTAATTGTCTATTCAAGATATACTATTATAGATTAATATAAATGATTTATCAAAAGCATACTGTGACTGTTCTTTGTCCGAGTTTTAAAGGTAGTCATGATCTTAGTAAGGAAGCTATATCGCGCATTTATACGTTCCCGTAGCTGCTTGTAGAAATTAAGACTCGAGATTATTTATCATGCTTGAAGGGCATGGCAACGCGTACGTAAATAACGGGGGCAATCCTGCATCGAAAATTCAATTTGACCGTACTTGTGCCAAGTAACAACAAGACAATGTCACAAAAAGTGTCAACAAGAACACTAGCGAAGCCATAATAGAAATCGCGACCGATATGCAGCGAAACATGAACGCATTTCAATTTTTCGTTTAGAATTAATGAAATTTACTGACTCTAGTTTCAATCGCGAATGACATATTGTAAGTTCTACTTGAAATGTTTTCATTATTTAATGAACATGGATATACGAATAGAGAGAGGTAAGTATTGAAATCTATTTACAATAATGAAAGTGTTCAATAACTTTCAACCGAAATCCAAACGCCAGATACAAAGAATATCAAAGCAACCGCATCGAATCCGAATAATCGTGTAATAAAATATAATAAATATTCGAAGAACCGTTTGAACCAATAAATTAATTAACCCGATATTTTAATAAACGACTGGTTCTCGCGTATCAAAGAACCGATGGTACCGGAAGACCGGTCAAGCGTCCAGCAAATGAGACTCGAGAAATAGTTTAATGTATATCAACAATAGTCAGACGATTGTTAAATAAACGCGTATTAATTAATAGAAGCTAATAGACAAGTGTATGCAGTGGTAAAGTAAACCCCGAGATGCTATTGTATTGTAAGATCGCTAACCTTCGACAACATAGACCACCCGTACGGTACGACGCTTGAAATGATAGTGACACCGTGTGCGCCGCACCGTCATCCCCACCCCGCGGAGCGTCGGTAGTGCTCGGTCGCGCTCGGTGGTACTCGCAATTTTCGAACTCTTCGAAGGTCTCCGACCGCGGTCGTGCGTACTGCTGTACTAAGGTCATACGTACTGAACTTTTACGTTTTCTGACCAACTTTTAGCCGGACCTACGACTCTAGGGTCGTGCCTATTGAACTTCTGTAGGTTCTGACTAAGTTTTAGCTGGACCTATGGTCCTAGTTAAAGAATTCTTTTGTTCTTTGTCACGTAATAAAAGCGAGACGCTTGACGCTTCTACCGCAATGTTGCTCGAGAAATAGCTTTCTGATCCCCCTCCCCCGAAAGCATTTACATATATTCACACAATCGCATGAATCCCGTCCCACTATTTCAGTAAATGGAATAGTTCTTCAACTGGTCACTGTTTATGAGCAGAGGACGTTCAAATCTGCGTGGGATTTCTGAGTCGGTATGACAGTCACATTGGGCCATGAAAGTCCATAGGATGTCTTGTCTATTCTTATACCTCGTCGGTGACGAAAGTCCATAAGGTGATTTGTCTATTCCTATGGTGCTGGAGCCCCACAAAACAGACAATAAGAAAATACATTGGATGATAATTTTATTTCATAACTTCCATAAACGAATAAATAGTTTGCACGTTGAATTAAACAGAGTGGGAAGGGGAGAGAAGTAGTCTACCTTTTTTAAATTTTTAAAAGAGGTTTAATATAAATTATTACCGCCAAAAGTGCCCCGCTTTTTTCAATATCCTACATAAAAGGTGATTAATTTACCATCCCCCTTTTTGTAATAGTAACTTTAAGATTTTCTTTGGACGCTCGGTTTGAAATAAGTTCTTGATTAGGTCATTTACTATGGTGTTGTAAGGAGTGAAAGTTAATCTAAAACGCTTTACTACGTGTAACATTCAAGGTCGCTCCCGCAGATGAAACAATCTTCAGTAACGTAAGTATGGACTGGTAGTTGTAGAAATCGAGGTAGCCAGTTAATATAGATATCGCGATAACAGCTGGGTATCATACGTACGTGACCATATTTTTACGCACAAATGGGTGGAAATAATTGTAAAGGACTTCTTCCAAAAAGTTCAAGTGTCACACCGGGCAAGTCCTCGAAAGAAGGTTCGAACTTCATCTGTTTTATATTTGTAATTATATATTGCGTTATCATATATTAATACTCCTACATTCCACAAATCCTAAAAGACAAAGTATTGTAAGAAGCGCCTCTATGTGAACATTTATCTTGACGAATCCATATTGAATTTTTATGATATTTGAAATAGTGTGTCCATATATATAGTTACTAGCTTATAAATATGTATAATTCGTAAATGAATATATGTAGATGCATAAATATTCACAATGCCTAATTGGAATATCGATTGTACTTTCATGCGCAGCGAGATGCGTAATTGCTGATCGATTCTCTCAACAAATATTGCAAATGTCACGTGACATATGGAATCTTTCTCATATTTCCCCATAATTTGCGTTTATTGATGTGAATTTGATTTAATAGCTTCCAGAAAGGATTCGAATAGTACTTGAAATACTGCTTAAAATATTAATCGTTTTATTACAATGGTGTATACGCGCCTGGATTTTCTTTAGGCCTGTTATGTATGTAACGCATATATAGTTGTTTCTACTTTTTTCTGTGCAATAAGTTGGAGAAGTATAAACAAAAAGATTCATATTTTCGATCAGTAGTAGTAGTATGTAATGTTAATCCAATATGCGTTTGCACCATCTGTTGCAAAGCAATATATACGGTTGGCGTATAGTACAACCTTTCGTGTTCATTTAAAGATAACCGGAAGAATGTCAGAATTACGATCTGAACGGAAGATTCATACTTGCAGTGAGTGTAACAAAGAACAGCAAGGCACTAGGCAGTCGCGTAATAATGCAAAATGTTGTTGTAGTTGTGAGTTAAAGAGTCTTCCAAATGCTTGTCGCAATCTAATTTTTCACGATACAAAATCACGCTCACATTTGTAATTTTTTACGATATATTGTCAAATGAAAGTGTGCAACTGGTGAAAAAAAATATATAGAAACAATGATAAGTTTGTCTATAGTGGATAATTCAATTTATATTTTTTCATCTTCCTTCAGGTAAACCAGAAAAATATGATTACATCGAAGATGTGGTGTGCAAGGAAACAGATATCAAAGAAAATGAAATGAAATTGCTACCACTTGGAGAAGATGGTGGAAAAATATTACTAATCAAGCAAAAAGGAGAATTGCATGCGGTTGGTACAAAATGTACACACTACGGTGCTTTACTCCATACAGGAGCATTGGGAGATGGAAAGATCAGATGTCCATGGCATGGCGCATGTTTTAACATTAAAACAGGAGATATAGAGGATTATCCTGGATTGGATTCCTTACCTTGTTTTCAGGTATTTTCACCACCAGAAGTAAGCAAAATTTTTATTCTCCAATATTATTTGAATATTGCTTTACAACAGGTGAAGGTCGACGATAGTGGTCTTGTACACGTGAAAGCACGGCGTACAGATTTAGATCTTAACAGACGTGTGAAAGAAATGTGGAAACAGGATGCCAATAATAGTACTACTGTTGTATTAGTCGGAGGTGGACCAGCAGCAGCAACTTGTGCTGAAAGTTTACGACAGGAGGGTTTTACAGGAAGCATTATTATGGTTTGCAAGGAGAACACAGTACCATATGATAGAGTAAAGGTATCCAAGATCTTTGACATGGATATTGGAAAGGCTGCCTTGAGACCAAAATCATTTTACAATGATCACAAAATTGAATTAAAGCTGGGCATAGAAGCTATAGGTAAACGAATTTAATGGGTATAATTTTAATTTTATAAAATATATATATGAAACTTGGTCATACTTTACCACACAATTTACTGCAGGTTTGAATACAAATGAAAATACGCTTGACTTAAGTAACAAGGAGAAATTGACATACAACAGTTTGTTTATTTGTACTGGTAGCAAACCTAGACTTCCCGATACACCTGGTGTTCACTTATCCAACATTCATGTATTGAGAAATTATACGGACTCGCATGCTATATTCTCACAATTGTCGTCAGACAAGCACGTTGTAATACTTGGATTTGGTTTCATTGGAATGGAAGCTGCTGCTTTTTGCATCGACAAATGCGCGTCTGTCACCGTTATTGGAAGAAACGCAGTGCCTTTGCAGGCAGTTTTTGGGACAGAAATTGGTAATAGAATCAGAGAACAGTTTGAAGAGAAAGGTACTACACGATTATTGAAGATTATTCATACTGGATTGAATGAAAAATGATACATTTTTTTTCTCCAGGTATCAAATTTGTATTTGACAGTAACATTGTAAAATTTGAAGCAAAGGAATTCGATAAAAGTGTTGCTGGTACAGTCGTACTTAATAACGGTGAAATTCTAAACGCTGATATAGTTATCATTGGTATTGGATCTACATTTTATACCAATTGGATTAAAGATTCACCCATCAAAACATTGGAAGACGGCAGCATTGTAGTAAACAAGGTATAGCAATGCAACGCAGAATGAATTTTGAGTGTCAGTTACAAAAAACGAAAAAGAAAGGGCATTGCGTTAATATCCTATGCGTATTTTCAGAATCTAAAAACAAATGTCGAAAATATATATGCCGGTGGTGACATAGCATATGCTCCAGTCTTTGGTTCCGATACTATTTCAGCTGCGATAGGTCACTATTCGCTAGCTCATTATCACGGTAAAATAGCAGCATTAAATATATGCGGCAAAACAACACCGTTAAACACCATACCATTTTTCTGGACCACTCTATTTGGAAAGAGTTATCGATACGCAGGTGCGTTATACTTCATTATTCGTGTGTATAGTAAATATTATTTTATGCATACAAAATATTTTCATTCGTGTCGTTATCAATTGTTTAGGCTATGGGAAACCAGAGAAAGTAAGAATTTATGGTTCTTTGAAAAATTTGGAATTATTTGCTTACTACATCAAAGACAATCGTGTTATTGCAATGGGTAGTGTTGGAGCAGATCCTATTGTATCCGATTTCGCAAATTTCCTTCATGAAGGAAAGGCATTGACAGATATAGAAATTGATAAAGATCCGTTTGGTTGGATCAGAAACAAATCAAAGGATTTGCGCCAGAGATTTCAAGAGGAATCTACTGTAAATCTAAATTAAAAACAACTAATGCAAATTATGTATAAGAATAAGCATTTCATTCGCTCTGGGACTTAAATACTTGTGAAATACTTCTATAATTTATATTGATTTATTTTAACTGTTTTATTGATACTTTAAAACTATGAAATCAATTATAAAACAATACTAGTTACTTTTAACATTTCCATTGTACATGGCACTTGTATTTTATACAATCATTTATTTTTTATAGAAATAAATTATTATGTGTATTTATAAGGCGAACACATTAATCCCAAGCTTCGTTTACCTGTAAATGGTTTAACCGATCTGCAATTGTAATTATTTTGTTAAATTTCTCGTTCCTTTCTTCCCTCCATTTATGTAAAGTATCGAGAAACTTTGCCTCTCTGAATTCTCTCATATGACCAGAAGATTGTTCGGTAGTCAAGTATGGATGCCTCAGTAATAGCATGTTTTTCTCTTCCCTTTCAAGATCTTTCTTGAATTCTACGATATCCTTTAGGGTAGGTTTTTTTTGTTTAGCATACTTTCTATATGAAAAACGACAATGATGTACATTTGCTGCATTGCTTATATAAAAGGACAATAAAATTGGTCTTGACTAGAAAGACTGTAGTACATAGTTGCAGCTAGTTAGTTTCTCGAAATTGAAATATTAGTTAAGATGGCAGTGCTACGTTAAACATTTATGTTCATATGTAATACAAATATTGGTCGGCAGGCAATAGTATTCTAATACAATTGTGATAGTTTAAAAAATAGCCTTCAAAATTTCATCAGAATGCAAATACTACATGCATATGTAGATACATACCCACGAAATCTATACGGAATATTATGAACTTTGTAAAAGAGTATACTTGTTATTCGCATTTCGGTAATAATTTTCTCTCTCAATAACTTTTCGTTTCCAATAACACGAGTTTCAAAGGATAGCGAAACAGTTCCTTACACCGCACCATAGACGAGGTGTAGAGTGGACTATCATCCAGTGCATTTTCCACTCCCTCTTTCATGGCTTGTTCGAGACCCAATGCCATTTCCATGTCAGTCACTACGTTACCAACAGGTTGTAGAAAACGATCTGAACGCTCACTACAATAGGAATTGTAATTTGAATTAAATTCAGGCAAGCCAAATATTACTTCGACGGAAACAGTTTAATTATTCTATAGCGTAACAAGCATTACAAATATTTTATTATTCAGATGTGTTTATTATAACTAATGACTATGTTTATGACCTACTGTTCGACTAATATCCATACTGTAATACTTGTAATAACAAATAATCAGCTCGACACGATATTCAAAAAACATCGGCCTTAAATTAGCGCAAGCTATTTTACAAATCTGCCTCTTTGCCCCAACGGATCTCGTAGTGATTCGACGTTTACAGAGTGTCCGTTTAATTACGATATGTCACATAGTCTAAAGACAGGAAATTATATACTTACATTGTTTTGTTTTTGTGACTTATGTAAATAATATTTCTCCAACTGACCACTATGCGCGAACAGATGACTCTCAAGTCAGTCCTTGGTCGGTATGGTAGACGAACGTCTGGCACAAAAGATCATAAAGCGATAAGTCTATTCTACTGTATATCTGGTCTGTGGTATCATTGTGTTTGCTTCTGAATTTGAGCTATTAACTACATGTTATTTATTTGTAACGTAAACACGAAAGAACAGGAAAGCTTTATGATAATTTCCAGCTACTATTATTCGTTGACTTCTGGTAATGTTCAATCAGTAGAATCTTTTTTCTTCACTGCACTTGTGCGCTAAGTTGGGAACATGTATGGATATACAAAAATGTACATTGATACGTACATTGTACGAAATACTTAACAATTTTTAAAGTTGTGCTCGGATCGATGTAAATTTGTTGGAATGTAAGAAGCAGAAACATATATTGGCTTCCTACAAAAGTGGATTGTATATGGTTGCTATTATAACTAATAGGTTTACTCCTGTATATCTCCTTTATGTACATGTCACGGTAGTAAGTTATGGCACGGTTTGTGGCACATTAGTATCTAAGTTTGTTGGATTTAGTTAGTCCTATTCGAATGTAATAGGGTGCTATTGACAAATTTGACGTCCAGTCGAACTTGTCATTTTTAAGAAGGCTCCATTATGACTTCCAAGACTGTGTGCATTACCCAAGAAGGTCCAGCGAATGCATTAGCGCTTAACAAAGATAACAGTCAAGTTGTTATAGCTGGACGTAATGGTATGTTGCCTAGAAAATTATTGCAAAGATGATTGATCTTATTAAATTTCTTACCGTTGCGCATTATCTTTGATGATAAATGAAAAACTGATGCATTACTAATGGACAACTATTGTGCATTACAGTTTTCAAAATATTTACTTTATTAGAAGACAAATTTGAGGAAGCTTGTAATCTACGAGTTGGTAAAAATTTGAATTTAAATTTCTCATGCAACGACGTTGCTTGGAATCTTATCGATGGTGAGTGATTATTTATGAAAAAGGACGGATAATGGCCTCCTTCGTAAACTAAACATTTTTTGTTTTAACGAATTTAATTTATATGTACAAAATATAAATTACTCTGATAAACATTACATTTCAGATCACATATTAGCAACTGCTGCTACAAATGGTGCAGTAGTTGTATGGAATTTAAACAAATCATCCAGATCCAAGCAGGAACATGTATTTATTGACCATAAAAGGACTGTAAATAAAGTCAGTTTTCATATGACTGAACCTATGTGGTTGATATCAGGTTCTCAAGATGGCACTATGAAATGTTTTGATTTAAGAATAAAAGAAGCTACTAGGACATTTTATAGGTAAATAGTTGAAAGACATTTTACACATTTGCATTGGAAATGAATAGAATATATTCCATGCATTAATTTTAGCAATACAGAATCGGTACGCGATGTCCAATTTTGTCCTCATTCGCCTCATACATTTGCCGCTGTTTCTGAGAATGGGCATGTACAACAGTGGGATCTACGTAAACCTGATCGTTACTTTCAACATTTCACTGCCCACAGTGGCCCTATATTTGCATGCGATTGGCATCCTGAAACAGCTTGGCTGGCCACTGCCTCTAGAGATAAAACGATAAAGGTAATCTTCTATTGCGCATATTGTATCAGACTGGGTCCAACGGCCAGAGGAATGTCTGTCTTCTCACATAAAATCTTATAAATAGGTCTGGGACTTACTAGGTAAGCCCAGTTGCGATTATGTTATACATACGATAGCTTCGGTAGGACGTATAAAATGGAGGCCCCAGAGGAAATATCATATATCTAGTTGCGCACTTGTGGTGGACTGTAGTATAAACGTGTGGGACATACGTAGACCATACATACCTTTCGCAAGTTTTAACGAACATAAAGATGTACCGACCGGCGTTGCATGGAGGGGTAATCCGCAGTCGTTTCTGTCGACTAGCAGGGTAATACTCGTTACAAGACATTATCCGTATTCCTGTAATGGATTAATGAAATATTATCGATACAGGACTGCACACTGTATCATCACGTGTTCAAAGACGCTACCAGGCCAGCGAGCAAAGCGAATCCGCAAGGTATTGCGTTGAATCCGAAAGGAGATATTGCATACGCTTGTAAAGTAAATGCCCACGTTACTACCACGATGAAGCAATTTACTAACATAATGAGGTGAATAAGCTTGGTGTTTAAGAGATTGTCGAATCATGAAAGATCGTTGAATTGGAATTGCGAGCCGATATTTTATATCCATTAACAGCAGTTGACACTTTCGTTTGTAGGAAAACGCCTGCAACGAACGATACATTTTGTATGGCATCTAGCGTTATGCACAGATTCGCCATAACCATGCCACGAGAACCAAAGTGTTTTAAAGCTTGCGCGGAGGGTTACTTGCTTTCTGGACGATTGAACGACATTTGCGATCATAATGCTACTGTTGCTAGAAACGCCGGTAGAAATGATGTAAGAAAGTTTCTTAGTTCTATCGTAAAATGTTAGTACTATTATTATTACTTACTATTAATTCACGGAAACCATCTTCGACTAGATTAGCACAGTGTGGAATATTATCAAAACTTTATACGCAAATCCTATGGGAGCTATTTTGAAAACACCTCCCACTGCTTCCAAGGAGGATATAGTGAACACATTGAACTTGGCACAGATTACCATTGGAACTGGCATAGATCAGTCGAATGCAGGTAATAATGTTCGTGTTGATAAATGACAAAATCTCGCGACTTTAAATTCAGCGTTTCTTCTTTTATTTTTTATTTTCTGACGCATTAAAGTGCATGAAAACGACGTCAAGTCCCTGCAAGGAGAAGTGACGGGCGCGACTAGTGGCGGCGACGATGAGACAGAGACGGACGAAACACCGGAGATTCAGCATTCCATAGGATCCATGTTACCTAGGTAGCGTATCGATGTAACGAATGCTATACGCGATTTTGGGGGTATTTTCTATATTGACATTGTTCTTTCTGTGCAAACAAATATCCAGCAACAAATGTGCATTTATCGATCACAAAAGACCATCGAAAGGCGACTTTCTATTCGGGGAAAGCGAATTTGAACCAATGACGATGGAATATACTTCCAGTTACATGCATAATATGATTAATAATGATAACGATTGGACATTATCGAAAGAAGCGTTTCCCTTGCGTCACGAGATAAAGGACAGATCCCCGCCACCTGAACAATTCCCGAATCATCCGCCGGATATTAACGAGGACTGTGCCTCGTTAACGATCGAAGATCAACCCAGTCAATTAATAGTGTCGAACATACCTAAGCCACAGTTTTGGGACCCCACGAATTTGATCGAAGAAGCTTTGAAGCATCATGCGGCTCTCCGAGATATACAGACTTCAGCGTCGATTCTTATCGCGTTAGGAGAGAAGCGAAAAAATTTGAACATCGAAATAGCCGTTCAAGAACATTGGATACTAGAGTACTTGGATATGCTGGCAAGATTTAAACTGTGGAACGTGGCTACGCAGGTCAGAAACAGGATAAGTGTTATATACATATGTATAGCGATACCACAAAAAGTGGGAGGGTGAAATGAATATCGAACTAGCTTGAAATTGCGTGATTTACGAGAAAGTGAAGGTAACGTTTGCTATGTGCCGACAGATTATTCAATCGGTCTGGATTCCGTCTGTGTCGCAATTGAATCAGCAATCAACTGTAATACACGCGTGCTGCTTGACCTGCACAAAACCGTTGCAAAGAACAGCATGGTTTTGCGATCGTTGCCATTCGTCACAACACGCCCTCTGTTCCGTTTGTCATCAGGTGAGATCATTCTTCGCCTGTTTGTCCCCGAATTCGTTTTTATGCGTGCCTTGCTCGTATTTCCAGGTCGTCCGAGGAATTTACGCGTGGTGCCAAGGATGCACGCACGGTGGTCACGTTGTTCACATGAACGAATGGTTCAGTTGTAATCGTCAGTGTCCTACGGGTTGCGGTCATATGTGCGAGTACACTTAACTTGTCTATAGAGGTGTTGTCCACGTACAAGCTTCACCAGCGTTAATCGATTTAGAAAGGGTAAATTATTTATTGTTGATATTTTTGTATAACAATTTGTACAGTAGAATTGAAAGCGCGCAGATGTACATACATTGTTCCCTTAACTTTGCCAATATGCGACATTTCTTTTTGATCAATACAAATTGTAGAAAAAATTGATTAGTGTTTCGCATTCATTAGCTACTGTCGATGTAGAGGAGTAGCGAAGGTGCGGGAAATTAAGGAAAACCAAGTGGAAATCCAGTAGTTTTAACTATTTTTTTGATTAACTTTCATTATGACACTTTTTACCTCCGTGTATGCCTCTAGACCATATTGGCCGAGTTCTCTGCCATTCCCTGACATTCGGTAGCCACCAAACGGCATTTGTGGCGTTAGAACGTTATACGTGTTGACCCTAAAGCAGATATCGCAGAAAGTGTTGTAATATACTTGCAATGCATACTTTCGGAAAGGCAAGTTTCATTGAAGTAAAGAAAATTGTAGATGAAACGTTAACGTAGACATACCATACTGTGCCTGCTCGCAGGCCTTGCACGATGTAGTTCGCTTTGTCGATGTCTTTCGTGAAGACTGCCGCTGCCAAGCCATAATCGCTAGCGTTTGCACGATGCAGTACTTCGTTCAAGCTGCTAAATTTCAAAATTTGTTGGACTGGTCCAAAGATCTGTAACGAACGTAGTTGCGTTACGCATAGAATTATCGATAGATTTATTGATGGCCCATAAATTAAATAATCGAGTATTATTCACCTCCTCTTTAGCGATGGTCATTTCGTCCGTAACATTCGCGAACACTGTAGGCGCGACAAAGTAGCCCTTATCGCCTATCCTCGTGCCGCCGGAAACTAGCTTCGCTCCTTGCTTTCTTCCGGTCTCGATCATAGACATAATTTTATTCGCTTGTTCCTCGTCGATCTGTAAATCCGAAAGAGAGAACGGAGTGATAGGATGGATGGAGTTCGATAAGGCATCGGGCGAGTCGGTTTACCTGTGGACCTTGTTCCACGTTCGATTCGAATGGATCTCCAACGACCCTGGATTTGGCACGCGCTGCACTCCTTTCCACGAACTCGTCGTAGATGCTGTCGTCGACGAAAGTTCTCGAGCCAGCGCAACAGCATTGTCCCTAACGTGAAAATGTTAAGGTATCCGTCAGAGCAGTGTAGAAAAATATTGGTGCGTTTCGTTCAGGCATCGAGAAAACTTTGATACTTGCCATGTTGTAAAACAGAGCGAAATGCGCTGTCTCCACAGCGTGATCGAGATCGGCGTCCCCTAGGATAATGTTAGGTGATTTGCCACCAAGTTCTAGCGTGGTCCTTTTCAAGTTACTTATCGCTGCCTCCTGTTGCACTAGCTTTCCAACTTCGGTCGAACCGGTGAACGCTATTTTGTCGACTAAATTGTGAGCGACCAATGCAGCACCGGCTTTACCGTAACCGGGTACGACGTTGATCACACCGCTAGGAAATCCAGCTTCCTTAGTCAGTTGAGCTACGTAGAGAGCTGTTAACGGCGTTTGTTCCGCTGGTTTTAGAACGATAACGTTTCCTATAAATCGTAAATGTAATTAGAACCGATGGATACTGACAATGGGGGCGATCGTTTCAGGTACCTGTAGCTATAGCAGGCGCGAGTTTCCAAGCCATCATCAGAAGGGGAAAGTTCCATGGAATAATCTGTCCACAGACACCGACCGGCTCGTGCCGAGTATAGGCCATGTATTTCCCATTCACGGGGATCACTTGGCCGTGATTTTTGTCTGCCCATCCTGCGTAATACCTTAGCGTCGATATACTCGAGGACACGTCAAACTCGTACGCCGCGGAGTAAGGCTTTCCGTTGTCTAACGTTTCCAAGGACTAGAGGACACAAAACTTTCAACTGTCGGCATCTATAAGCAAAATGTAGAAAGGGAAACGCGTCTCGAACTTACCGCGAGATAGGTGCGGTCACGTTCCATCAAATCGGCCAATCTGTTGAGCAACACACCGCGTTCGGACGCGTCCATGGTTCTCCATGGTGAATCGAGTTTGAAGGCTTTGCGGGCTGCGTTCACCGCCACGTCGATATCGGCTGCGTCGCCCTCTTGTACTTCTGCGATGGTTTCACCTGTTGCAGGATTTTTCGTGGGAAACGTTTTCCCCGACTTCGATCGGTGCCATTCGTTGTCGATGAAAATCTAAAAAGATGTGGCGAAACTTGTCGATCGTTGTTCGAAGGAACGAGAATCGTTTCACGATGGACGAAAATCTACACTAATGTGTTTTTGATAACTTGCCGCTATATATTATTGCAGGGTATTATTTGTGTCATTATTATATAATAGGAATATTTTTAAAGTGGATAACGACAGAAGGGGGTTGGATGATAGCCTTTATGCTTATTTGTAGTATAGATAAGATACTGTACGTGCGAATTCCCCGATTACTGGCTCTTTTCATCGTGTGGTTTATGACACAGGCTTGAGATTACGCAGACAATTATACGGAACTCGGGGCAAACTTAAGAATTTCCTCCGTGAACATGTTGCGAGTACGAGCGAATGATAAAGAGCCACTGATTGTGCAGAATCTATTAATTTTGTAAAGACATAGGGGGTGGTTTAGGTAGGGCTCGTTCGGAGTAGCGGTTGGAAATGACTTTGCAGTATATCGGCAACATTGGCTTGGTGCTCTCGCTTTCATGGAAAACCATGATATGTAAATAACATACGTTCCAAGTTTTGTTTATATAGTTACCGATGGAAATACATATTTATACTTACTCCTGTGTAGAGGATCGATGGATTGGTTTCAGGTGCAGGTCTGACCGCGGTCGAAAAGTGCCGAGACAATTGAACTTTTCTCAATGTTCGCAACATGATCGTCTCTTTACGTCTAACCTGTTTGCGGATGAAAACTTTACTGCTTTATCTTTCCTCGTCTCGGAACGATGTGGAGGCTGGTGTATACATATACACAGTTGCGTTGGGTGGGTAGTGTTTTTTTTTGGCACATGCGCGTTAATTGATGCACGATTGTATAACACTGGTCAATGCACATACACCGATGAATATCGATGTTCCGATATCAAAGAAATGTGCTGACAAGCGGGGCGATATACACGAGGTTAGGCCTACGACTGATGCCACATTACTTCGCAGCTGCTATCCGTTCTACCAATAGCAATTCATACTTCTTCCGAATCTACGTACGTCACAATGGACGATGTAGATTTCATTCTCCGCGCCACACTTGAGAGCTATACGCTTCTAACCCTTTGGTTGTGGTGTGCTCCAACAGAAAAGTGCCAGATGAATTCGAATTGTTTGTTTTTATTATCGCGTAATTAACGCGAAACCAATGCTGGAAAGTTTATTAGAAGTCAACTACAACGACAGTCAGTTACTTCAACGACATTGTATCACTTTAGTTAAAGAAATCATCGGACATCCGTGTATCCTTTTCGTATCTAAGCGGTAACTTCCCGAAAGGCGTGCGTATGTAATATACGACATACGCGAGTATGTACTTCGCTACGAAATCGTTAATGAGTATTCGAAGAAGCAACTAACATGAATGAACGATCGTTATTTCGGTAGAGAACTACTGCTGCATTGTCGCGAGACACTGCGAACTTAAGAACGAAACAGGTGAGAGCGCATTCGGATCGTATCGATAATCGTGCAGATTAGTATCAAATCATCGATTTATTAAACTGTATTTACTTTACATTAACAGGAAACTGTGTTGTACTATATTGAATGAAGATAACGCAAGGGATCCTTGCGATCAGTCGTAAAACGTACGTTTAGCCTTTTCACAGCATCTACCGTACACTACCTTAACGAAAACTGATTCACTTATAATTTGTAGGTATGTTTGTTCGTTTGTACGGCATCGTTCGGCAAACTTGTGATATTGATAGGAATGCAGTACGTTTGCTACTTTAAAAGGAACCTCGTCAAGGACATCGTACGAAAGTGAATTCTTATGCGCTACGCTTACGACGGAAGCTATAATCATAATGATTGATAGAACGAGCGACCGCAGCAAGTCCCGGAGGACTGTTGCATCGAAAAGGTTTAAAACGGTACGACGAGTGAATCAACTTTATTGATAAAATTTCACATAATTGACACCTGGTAGCATCGACTCGTACTTATTAATTTAAATGACCGATATTCTCCAACGTTTTAATTTGAAAGTTCGTGAGACGCGAGTTTCGCAAACGAGCGAGAGTCGGTGACACGCAATATAATACATATACGACTTACACTGACGACGATCATTTTCTTTCGGAGTTACAAAACGGGAACAATTAGAGTATTTGTAAACAATCGATCTTGATCTGTCGAAAAGTAAGAAGCGGGTACAATTCGTATTACATAAGAAATACCTAGTTTTGTATACCTGTCAACGTGACATTTATTTCGATAGTTATGTACAAGACTCGCGTAACCACGCAACGAGGGCTCTGAAAGGAGCATTAGGCTCTCGGAGAGTACCGTCTTTTCGGATGCTTTCTTCGACATCTCGTTTATCGCTATCGTAGGCTTTCGAGACTGTTGGCAAGAAAAAGATACTAGTAGAGAGACTAGCGAGAGGAGAGAACGAAGGGAGAATAGAGAATGGGTGGCGGCGAAACAAATACGTGGAACGAGCAAGAAGTATGTAGAACGTTTTATCGATTCTCTTCACCGAGCATGCAGATCGTATTTAGAACTCGTCCGAAACTGCTCGTATGTTAATTCTTAAGAAAGAAGCGCCTTTCGACAACGCTTTTCGCGGTGGCCTCCGAACTCGATAATTATCTCTCGAGAATGAAACACGAACGGCCTTTTAATTTTCTTCGTCTTTTTCCTATTTTTTCAAAATAGGAAACGAGGCATGCGATACGCCGTAGAAAACGAGTTTTTCCTTTCCAACGCTAGAGTACATACTTTATAAAATGTTCGCGTCGTTCGGTACTCTCGGTCATCCATCTTTCGAATCGCTAAAGAACGATGGTAGGAATTTCGTATCCTATAAATTGATGTAAAACAATTGCGCGCGTTTCCAATGATAACGTTACATTAGTTCGATATTGCCTATCTTTCCTTCGCTATCTGTCTAATTCGAAATAAAAAACCGGTTCCCGACTCATCTTATCGTTTTGTTGCGAATAAAGGGTGCCTCACCTTGGTGATAAGACTTCGTAAAAGAAGTGAAACTAGTAAGCTAAACGAAACGGCAAAAGTTTTGAAAGTAAAAATCAACCAGGCCCGAGTGCGTTCACCGAAGAATATATGTAGAAATCTGTTTCGTCGAACGGGGATAGGTGTTAGTCCGGTTCTCTCTTCGTTCGAGTAGAAACGTTCGTTAGTCTTCGACGTCGGGCAATGGCGTTCGCTTCTTGTTTCTGTTCCTTGTTTTACTAGAGGCCATGAGAAGAACGATAGGGATGGGGGTGGGAGAGGGCGCCGCGCAGAATTTGACACTAATCGTTGGAAGACCGTTAAAGGTATTCCACGATGTCGCATTTGATAGATATATTCGGACAGCTGGCCACGCTGGCGCCGTAGCCGGCCCTCGAGGAACTCTTATGCCTCTCGGTGAGGAGCTTCTGAAAGATCGGCAGGATCGCCAGATCGAGCAGCTCGCCGTCCGATACGGCGCTGTACATCTTGGAGACATTGACGGCGGAACCGCCGACAACGTCCGTGCTGCTTCCGGTGACGGAGCCAACCGCCCCTGGGCTGGTCGCGATTCCAACCCCACCGGGGCCCCCGCCACGCGGATTCGCGCTCGCAAACTTGTTGTTGTGAATGGTCGCGACGTTAGGAGTGCTCTGCACGTACTCGAGGCGAGCTTGCTGCCGGAGCTTCGACTCGGTGTGTCTGCATTCTCGTAAGCGACGAGGGGCGCGATGCGGGCAACCGATCAAGGCGTGCCCATCGCCTCGCAGCCGAGGGCATTTTTCACGCGACCTCTCGGACACCGAGCGTTGGATGATCGTCGACATGGATTCCTCGTACTTTTCTGCAAACGCAATCACCGGCCGTCGGATATAGTAAGCTCTGCATGGCTCGCGAAGCGAGAGCGGCGAAAGGCCGTCCGATTTTGCTTACCGGTATCGGAGTAGCTCGCGCTGACCATCGCTGGCACGCTCGGCGAGCTGGCGTTCTGCGAATCGTAGCGCTTCCTCTGCTTCCGCGACGGCGGAGGTGTTTCCGCCGTGCCGTTGAGAGTCGCGCGGGAGTGTCCGCGTCCACCGTGTTTCTCGCAACGGTAACCGGTACCGGTGAGCAGCGCTCGCCGGTGACCGCACTCCCCGATCACGTACGACTTGTCCAGGCCGTAGTTGTGCGAGATCTCCGTTGCCTCGGACTTGGACACGTTCTCGGTGGAGATGTAGCTGATCGAGTTGACCGGCACACTGGTCCTTCGGCTTTGAAACAGCTCGTGATGCGAGTGAGCCATACCGTTGCTCTTGACGGACGACCTCCTCTTCAAGGAGTGATGGGAGGACGCCGCGGTCGTCGCGGCACCTGCGCGATATCGAGGGAAACGATGAAGGGAATCGGATCGGCGCGAAGAAGATAAGCAAATCTGTATTCTCACCGGAATGCCGATGCTTCGGCACGAACTGCAACGGAGGCGGCAGGATCGCTTGCTCCAGATAATTTTGCTCGTGAAGTTCACCGAACGAGACGTTCTTCGCCGGCGGAGGCGTCGGTAGCCTGGACCTACGATGATCCTCCTTGCATCTTATCAGTTTGCCGTGCTTCGGGATTTCCGTCTCCTCTAGGATCACAGCGTCGCCCTCCTCCACGATCTCCGGTACGAAGTCGACGTTCGTTTTTCCCGTGTCCGGTCGGAGCTCCTGGTTCCTCGTCGCGAGAAGAGGCTCGCTTTCCTTCCCATGTCCGGTCGAACGGGTCCTCCTTCGCACGGTATCGTCCGAGACGTGCTTGAGAGTGGAACTCGAACGGGCGGACGTCGTAGACGTGCCATCGGCCATCTCTTTCGCGAGCTCCTCCGTTCGCGGAACAAGAGGGGTCCGCTCGCTGTCGGTCGCGATCCCCGCCACTCTCGACAAGGACGACCTTTTCCTAGAGGCGATAGAGAAGTAAAAGAAGCGCGATTTCGCTGATGGTCGTTGATATGTATAGCCACGATTGTATGCACGCACTTGCCGCAGTGCTGGTCGCTCGACGTCGTGGACGCGATCGTTGTAGTGGTCGTGGTGGTGGCCGTGTTCGCGTATTCGCCGCCGTCCGGTTGCGAGATCGTGGTCGAGTTCAGACTGCACATCGACATCGAAATGTCCGTGGTTTCCGTTGTCACGGACAGACCTAGGGTAAAACGAACGATGCATGGTAATGCAATGCGCGGTCGAACAACGCGACGGGACAAGGCGATCCTTACCCTCTTTCTTCATCGTAGCCCCCTCCGGCCTAGGAACCGTCAGCCTGTCCATCGCTTCTTGCGTGTTCGACGCAGCCTGATCGTCCAACCTTCTAAGAAACATCTGTAATCGGGACGATCGTTTATCATGTCCGATAGCGTTTTCTCGACAGCTACGAAACTTTTTTACCTGAAGTTCCGAGTCCTTTTCCAACAGTTGCTTTCGAAACTTTTGATTCGCCAGCGTAGCCTCTTTCAGGCGTTCCTCCAATTCGCTGATGCTCGAGTCCCTGCGCGTTTTTGACATTGGCCTCAGCGTGGCTCTGATTCGCTTGTCTATCGCACCTTGCGGATTCCTTCTCAGTTCTATGAGCTGTCGCGGGGAAAGGAGCGGTTAAATCGATATTAGCGTGGAACTTGTAATCACACCGGGAGAAGTTCGGACAGGGGTGAAAGAGAGGGAGAGATACCTTTGGTACAAAAACCAAACACAGGGTGGCCGTGCTGCAGAATATTATGAATATCGCCAACATTATGAACATGGCGTCCTGCTTGTCGGCCAGGACGAAGCTTATAGCCGCGCCAGTCACGCACATTATCACAACATTGTACACGCTCATTCCGACGTATTTGCTATCGTTCAGGGCCGGAATGCTGACGTGCCTCGTTTCCCATGCCAGGAAAGCGCCGAATATCTGAATGGCGAAATATCCCGTCACGAAACCTTGCTCGATTCGGCCCAGGCTTACCCTCGTCCCGAAAAATTTCCCAACGACTACCTACCATCAGGAGACCTTTGTACCCGTATATGCATCCCAAATAAATGGTCATGCGATTACTCTGACAGTACTCGTTCTCCGGTATAATGATGATATCCTCGCTGGATGGATGAGGCTGAAACGAAAGCAAAGTAACTCTCGAGTTTGCGGTCGCGCAAACTGTTGGACGTGTTCGACGCTTTAGCGCCGCGTTGCACGGAGAGCTTACGTAGGGTTCCATTTGTTTCGTCTCCCGATAGAACGGATCTGCAACCTGCCAGGTCGTCATGATCCCCAAATCGAAAAACAGCAGTACGCCGACCACCATGAACAATTGATAATCCTTTATCACCTGTATGCGAGAAACGAGAGAATTGGCGGGTGCGATTGCGAGAGTATCACCTTCTGTATCACCTCGGCTCACCTTTTTGTTCAGCTTAACGTCGGTGAAGATCGAATGTACCCGCCATGTTTTCGAGAACATGGAACCAAAGGCCAAGGAGAAACCAGCCATCAGTAGCCATGCTCTGGCAGTGCAAATGTAGGGAAATGCCGTTACGCTGGACAGCTGCGAATCTAATCCAAGGAAAATTACACTGCTGTAGGTCAGCATGCATCCGACGATAATGAGGTTGTTTAAATGCGGCGATGACATTTTTATGTATCTGAAACGTCGAAGATGATCGAACGTCGGACATGAGAAGGAATATAGAATATCGCGGAAGCACGGGCAAAAAGAAGATCCTGGTCGTTCTTTCACCCGTGCATCCGTTCGCGTGCTGCTATTCCGTCCGCGTGTATCGCTACAATTCGACTATCGCCGTCGGATCCCGCTTTCCGCCCGTCGCGATGCGCCGCGCGCGTCCTTTCGCGTCGCTTCGACGCTCGTCGAACGAATCCGCGATGAATTCGCGACCAAGTAAAAAGAGAAGCGACTCTTCCGTCGTATAATCACCTTTGATTTCGAAATTTAATATTGATGGCGAGAAAGATGGCCGCCATGATGATACCCACGCTAGCCGCGGAAGCGAGCACGGCGTAGATCGTAATATTTACGGTGGAATGTTCGATGATATGAAGAGTTCGATCTTTCGGCGGTGATCTTCCCCTCCACACCAGAGGTTCACCCTTGGTCAGATTTAATACCCCAGTTACGCCGTTATACTCTCCGACCTTTACTTCTCTGTCGCCTGCGATACAAGAAAAATCGTACACGAATCACGCAGGTTCCCGAGAGCGCCGCGTCTCGTACTCACTTTGAAACTGCTTCAGCAGAATGTACGCTTTCCTCTCGTTGTCGTAAAAGCGCACGGTCCCCTGGAAAATCAACGACGTTACGCGGACGTTGAGTCTCTGCGATCGAACCACTCGATATACTGACCGTGACACCCTCGAAGCTGGTATTTCTCAGGGCTTCGAGAAAAAGCTTCTCCCAGAGCGCGTCTCTGTATCGAAAATCCGACATAGTCTGATTGCGACGGTAGTGCGTTATTCTGCTAGCGACGCGATGTATAGCCAGGGCGACTGCCCATATACCGTCGTAGGTATACCCGTGGAATCTCGAGTACTCGGTGCCTCGTCTCGAGTCGTACTCGACGCGATACTGCTCCGTCGTCTGAAAAAGTTGCGTCGGGAAAAGAAGAAGGGCCGGCGCGGCGCCTCGTGGCTAGGAGAGGAGCGCCCGTGCATTCTACTCACGATTCCGGCTATAGTGTGCCGCTTCTCCGTTGTAATCGGCAGCAGGTCCGTTAATATCGCACCGTGGAGAGCTTCCACGAGTTCGGAGGGATCGCAACCGCCCCCGGGCCGAAGCCACCATTCCTCCGCGTAAGTTCCCATGATCACCCATTGATACTTCTTTCCGTACATTCCGAATCTGTGAACGCGAGGGACGCTCGGCTGAATCGACCGCGTGCCTCTTCGATTCCGACACTATCCATGCCGCAGGTGTCTGCCGATCTCCCGAATAATCGGCCAAATACGCGTATACTTACTTGTGAGCTTCGCAGAATATTTGCCTGGCCCATGATTCGTTAAAGTTGCCCAAAATTATCCGAACGTCCTTCTCTTTCAGCTTCTCGAGAGACGTGGTCACCTCGGTGGCGAAACTCTGAGTCTCCACCACCTCCATCCTGCAGTCGTCCAAATCGGCGACCAAGCGATTGTGCGCCTGAAGCGGTAAAGGAATCTTTCGCTTAGAAGCATAGGAGCGCGGAGCCCCTCTGTTATCGGTAGCATCGACCGCCTTCTCTCCCATATTTACTTTCGTAAGAGTTCGACTACTCACCAGAGCGTATCTTGGCTCGTTTTGGTAAATCGTGCCGACCCTGGTCCAATTGAAGTGCATCAGCAGTGCCACGCGGGGAGCGTTGAACGCGTTTTCGGAGGGTACCACCCTAAAGAAATTCGGAAAGCTATTGCTCGTGAACATGGGGTGCGTGTCTGCGTAGCTAAGCTGCAACAGAAAGAGACCGATTCGATTTCGAAGATCTGAAAGATCTCGCGCCAAGTTTCACGATGCGAACAGCGGGTCAACAGCAACAGCCAACAACAGCCAATAGCCAAAAGCCAACAGCCAATACCGCGCGGTCTATTCGTCTCGCGGCATTATTCGCAGATCTTTGTTTCCTGCCACTGCTCACCTGTGTGAGGCGCCAATGCTTCGACGCTTTGGCGATGGGATCCGTGACGTGCGTGCAAGCTGCTCCGAACAGCATCACTTTGTGCGGTCCGCTGTGCATCATGTCGAAAAACGCCTTCACGCCAACGGCCGCGTTGCACTGCAACAGAAATTCGTTTGGCGCTGGTTAAAGTGCTTGGAAGCTGCGCGTCCTAAGATAGTCGTACACGTGAACGAGAAGCAACGCGCGCAAAGGTAGTACGGCATAACTTTCAAATACAATTTCGAGTTGCCGCTGTCACCGTTCCTTGTCCTCCTCTGTGCGCCTTCTTTCGCTTCCGCGGTGCAGCTCGTAGCTGCCTTTTATTATTTTCACCCTTTCGGCGCACGGTAGCCACGTATGCATAATACGAACGTGCGCGCGTGTACTTTCGCGGCGATGCGCTGAAACACGTAAGAGGCAGCTTGGCAACAAATTGCGCGTGTCGTAGCGAAGCTTCCCGTTTCTTAGTAGAGGGTACTCGAAGGCGAGCAGTGCTGCGAGTAAACATGCTGTACCTTGCTGTTAGTCACGTTGGTAAGATGAATTTATCTATGCAACGAGGGGGGGGATTCGAAACAATCCCTAAGAATTCCAAAGCAGCCGGCTAGCTTGCTCGCTATTGTATTTTCGAAGCGGCGACGGGTTCGATATAATCTAACCGCTCTTATCAAAGTAGACAGCCGATACGTTCGTACGTACAGAAGCGAGAGACGCGACACGTGCAAGCGACAGATGCGCCCTGGTATATTGCATTTGGTTACCGCAAACGGCATACCGGTAGGAAATTAGTGATTCCTTGTGGATCAGCATATAGCTACCTACCGCTGGTTGCCCCAGTGAACTCGTTTCGAAACATTTCGGCCGATATCATCGGCTCGCTAATTGCAACGTTCATTTACGTGTAGGTGCTTTGCCCATCCAGTTCTTTTGCATTATTTTTTCGCCAAACATATGTACTGAATTTTTGAGCAGCAGACTAACTTCGCCGCAGCGTCGTGTCTTTTCTCGCGCCCAAGAAATTTCAACCAGCGGAGATTACGATCGATCGATTGTACTCTCTAATACTTACTCGCATTCGTTACATTACGGTTACTACTAACGTAACGCAATGCCCAGCCCGCTTAGTAGACCGGTGTTATCTACTGGCTTGCACGCCACTGGACAAGCCGGTGGAGGACCAGCCGAGTATCATTAGTTTCTTTTATCGCGATCGCTTGGCTATTAATTTTGTTCAAGACCATAGGGAGATTCGCGAATACAGGAAATGAAAATTTGTCTTTCTTTTCCGGGGGACTGTTTGGTTCGCGAGAAGCGGCGGGCATATTTAATTTCGAAAAAAGCTACGGCCAGCTATGGTATTCGATACGGAAGTGTGGCAAGTAAAGTAAGCGAGAAGGGCAAAGTAGAGTAAAGTAGAGAGGGACACTTGATTCTTTAGGCACGAAGAATAATTGCGCTAAATGTTAATTGTTACAGGCGAGGGGGAATAGAAGGGGAGCACGGGAGTAGAAGGGGGTAGAAGGGAAGTGGATTACCCAGGGGAGGAACGGCAGCTTGCAAGTCAAACAGAAATGCCGAGAAGGTGTGGGTGAAGTACAGCTCCGAGCGACTGTGACAAATTTTACCGAAAGTTTTATTGGATCGTTCGAGAAGATAATTTGGCTCAGGAGATTAGGGAGCCCCCGATAGAAACAGCGTGACGCGTAGCCCTTCAAGGGATTTCGAACGTTTGTTCGGTGTATCGCTCGAGGGGGTAGCAGCTCCTGGAAAATATCGTCCGACTGTAATCGATGATTTTACGCAGACGTTTGAAAGATGCAAAGAAAGTTGGAAATTGGAACGATTTAGATGTTGGGCGAAGAAAGGATAGGCGTGAGTATAGCCCAAACGTCCGATTCTGAATGGATGAAAGAAAGAAATCGCGCGTCGCGTCGAGCGATGCAAAAGAGAGGGAGACCGCATGCATTCAACGAGAAAGCCAATTAGCAAGATGGAAAGTGGAAATTCGATGCCCCAGGTGTATCTAGAAAATTCTGCTCTTTTTTCGCTACTTTACCGGACAGAGGGAGTCGGTTAATGGCGCGAGGAACCGTGCAGAAACTCTCGAGCGCGAACCTTGCTCAGAAGGGAACTATTTAATACGTCTCTCGCTTCTACGAAGAAGGATGTTCTTGTAGCATAATATATATTTTATGCTGTGCATGTTAAGTTTCTGCTATCTATACTCGACGAGGGATAGTTGATTGGAAATTGTGGAGTTGAGTGGAGAGCGGACCGAGGGAATGGCGCAAGGAGCTAGTTTTGCCGTTGATTCGATTCAAAAGACAAGCGGTGCACGGTGACGGCGCTGCAGGATCTAGGTAAACAGGAGCGGCGTGGAGAAGACCAGAGTAAGTACTTTTTTATGCAATGATCAGTTGCGATTCCATGACACCATAAATCATTAAGTTCTGAAAGCCGGTGATTCATTTTATTTAACGAGTATCTGCTTTTATCGCTCTCCGCCGAATACAGCTTCCGCGTATCGCATTCGAGACTTTCAATTAAATTTAAGTCGGCCGACTTTCCCAACTAATTGAAAAGCGTAATCTCCCGATGTCGAGGTAATTGTCCCTGTCTCTCGGCCGAACTCGCACAGTTGGTTTGTTGGGCCACTTAGATTTGTCGACATTGTTGCCTCCGAGTGGCGGACGCGCGTTCCTCCGATAAAAGTAGAGTAGAAAAATTATTTAATGTCGTAAGCCACTGTATTCGGCTCAGAATACGGCTCTAACCACTACGCCCATCGAAATATTATTTTACCACCTAATGCCCTGCGTACCAAACAACTATTGTCAGGGCATTTGTTTCATAATTTTAATCACTCGTATGATATTTCACCGTTTCCAGTTAAAGGGGCCACCTTGCATACCGATGAGACGAGAAAGCTTTCGTTCGACGTTCTCGCAGAATTATTTTATTCACGTTAGGCACTCGATTACCGCTACAGCATTCGTCGTTAATGATGAACACGGTGCAGGATTATCTCGGTAGCATGCAAAGGGGCGGATTTCGGATTATCTTGGTCGCATGATCACGCTAATTAAATACTTGTTACGTAAATCAAAATTGGATACGGTGTATTTCGTTCGTGCATTATTATCGTTATTAACGACCACATTTGCCGAGATTGCTGACCGTGTAGACGCATCGTAAGGGCGTCTACCTGTGTCGTCGCACCTACTCATTGGCGCAGCGTCCGACTGCATCGCGTCAAAGTGGAGAGGGTGCTTTATTTGGGATGCATTTCATCTTCCCAAGATTAATTGTGTGTCGAAAAAAGTGCAGACCGACCGATTTTACACGAATATCTCTATTCGTCTCGAAACTTCAAATAGAATCGTGGATTATTAAGGAATTTGCGTGGGCGTTCGAGGCTGTACCGCTTTTATATCTTGCGATAGGTCAGAGGTCAGGTAGGCACGAGCTTGTGACTCCGATGGGTTCATTTAAATGGTGCGGGATGGCCCGATTTTTCTCTCAAGGTCCCCTACAAGCTTGCATGGTTTCAAAAAATCCGAATTTTCGCGACTCGTGCGAAGTGGACAAACAGTGGACCGATAGATTTCGTTCCGTGATTCGATCATTGCGATTCCCGGCATCATTCTCGTTTCCTCTATTTTTGGGCACAGAATTTGATGATGAGATTTCTATGGGTGGACCAGTTTCGAGATTGAACGAACCGAGTTGGTTCGTATGTGTCCAATATCGATCGAGAGTTCGATACGTACCAACCTGGCTGGGACTGAAGTGAATTTTCGAGTTCGGTTAAACCCATTTTCTGGGCGGGCGGAAAAAGAGCGACAGCCAACGTTGGCGATTCGTTCCCAGCAGTCGTCCGTGCAAGTGTTACGCGTAATTACGGGTGCTCGTCGACGAGCAGAGGAACAGCTGTGGCGTATCGTGGCCAGGGAAACCTAAATGCTGTCCGGCGAAAGACAACGGAAATGGAGTTTCTACGTGCTAACTGGAGGCACGAATCTCTTTCCTTTCATGCCGGTTCCTACGCTTCTCAGATCCGTCAGCAGCCTTTTGCAGTCGAAAGTTCGTCCGATGGAACATCATGCTGCCATCGTAGCTGGCTCGGATTAGAGAGCGAGACCCGTTCTCCGGGGAAGAAAAGCCGACGTGCGAAAGAAAAAAGGCAGCTTTGAAGCGGCTCGCGTAGAAACGCCGTTCTACGTCTACCAACGGTTCCCGTTTTATCTTGCCGGTTCGTACTTGCTTCTCGGGGGAACGAGTCTTTCTCCTCGATTAACAGACCGGACGTTCAAATTGCTCCCCACTCGTGAAAAATTGCTCGAGTTCGAACGTCGCGAGAACATTGTCCGCGATTTTCCACCTACCGGATTATCGATCCCGACTCGTATCTTATACCTTCCCTGACTCCGAATTGGCGCGTTCAGAGGAACCGTTTCATTTTTTATCGACGAGCACGTTCCTCGCTTCTTATGATTTTTCCAGTTGCACCGCTTTCGCAAATAGAGCGGCACGATATTACCCGAAACTCGCCGATAGCTCGTACTATAAAAAGTTCAGGCACGTATACAGGTATGTAGGTACTAGGCACCAGTAAGTTATGCGGCTGTCGGGTATACGTTGCAGAATGTTTTATCGTAGGAGTCAGGTGGGGCTACGTCTAGGCTTGGCCTAGGAATTTCGTGGGTCAATAAACTGTGAAACGCGAAACGGAATTGTCTGCCCAAGATAAATAGAATCGCAGTATACTTGGCGTCAAATTGCGCTGAAACTTGTATTCTTTTATTCTTTTGGTTCTCCCGGAACGAGAACGTGAACATGAACGTGATCGTTTACCCTTTTGATTCTTCCTTGAGCACGGGCACATGCCTATTTCCGTCTACATATTACGTTCCGCCTGAACCAGGATGATAAATTCGAATGTGATTTAAATGTCTCGAGGTTGACGGGCGTTTCTATTTCACCGAGGAACGATAGAACGAATTGCTTTAAAAAACTGATATTATTCGACTTCTATGTTGGCTGGCAGCGGCGTTTTTAATGCTTCCCTAAATGGAGCGGAGGAACGTGACAGTATCGCGTGTTCGATCCCGGTTGTGCGCAAGATGCATCATACTATTCGCACCCGCGAGTTGATAATTATTGAAATAATACTGGTTTCCAGTTAATTAACGTCGAATTCGGGTTGCACGATAGTAGTGGAGGACTCTCCATTACTTGCGAAGCGCGTTCAACTATCGTAATCCTCGCATAATTAGTAGAAGTGATTGCAATCGTGGAGCGAGCTCGCGCGTGTTTCACATTGTGGAATGTGCAAGCCACTACGAAAACGAATATCTACTATTGGGCAAGTTTGGCGTGCAGCGTAGACGTTCGATGCATTGGAAGAAAGTATAAGCGGGATTGCGCCCAGGGACGCATTTATCGAAAGGTCCGAACGATCGAAAGAAATCGAGCCAAGACGTTTACACAGAGCGCGGAGAGTTCTAACGCGCTTGCACGTAATGTCATTCCACCCGAGTAATCTCCTTTGCGTTAGATCTACTTGGAAAGACTTCAAAGAAAATTCAGTCGAATCGCATTATCCGCTTTAGATCTTTTACCCGCGATTCTTCCCCTCCCGTTCCTTCCTGATTGTTTAAACGGCTCGCCGGTGCTAGCGATACTTTCGTCGGTATTCTTGTTCCATGGGCAACGTCGTTGAAGCTTCAGCGACATTGCAGAATAAATTCGGATCGCTGATTGCCCGGCAAATGGTATGGCAAACTTCCGCCCTTCGGCTTGCCGGAGTTCCCAAACTTCCACAGACAATTTTCGGGACGCTTCTCGTCCTCGCGGTCCAGCAGTTGACGGACAATAGAGTACAACGAGTCGCCTCTTAAACGAGTCACAGATATTGCGTTCGAACTGCAAATACAGTAGAATACGCGCGGGCAAGGCTAGTCGTGTTGTTTCAGCTGCTCGCGCCTTGAACGTTTACACCTATTTCGCTTTGGTCGAGGAAACGCGTCGAAAGGTGCTCGCTCGATGCACCAACCGTACAACTTCCTTTCGTAATGAGGCAATTTGAAAATTTCTCATTTCCTTTCAAAGGGATAGAACACGGTCGGGCGAGTATGGCCTGCTTTGTACTCGCTTGTCGAAGCCCTCTCAATGGACGGCTGCTACCGTTGACACACACCGATAACGTAATCGATCTGAAATGTTCTCCGTTATTAGAAGCGGGGGGGCCTCGAGGGTCACTGGACCGCTCGGCGCACGTTTCCTAAAAGCGTTATTCTTTCGCGGATAATTGGTTTGGAACAATGCTCAAGATCGGATACGACGATTGATCGCGGGTGGCGCCAAAATTCCGGTTAATCGCAGCCATTTTTCCATCGAGTAAATCGCAAATGGCAATCACAAACGGGATAGAAGATCATGGGAAAAGCGAAAACGAAGTTTCGATGCAGATTATGCGTATAACCGTTCTGTAGTTGAAAAACACAGTGAGATCAGCTCTTCCCCTCACGAGTGCTGTTGCTCCATTCCACCGGCCGCGTCCACTTGAGATTTTACTCGAGATCTCTCATTGTCGCGAAAAACCGATACACCAAACTTACTGCCCCTCGAGCGGTCGCGACATACCACCGACCAATTAAACGGCTCATTCGAATTTCATCCACCGATGAGCCCTTGCCTGTATCTCGTCTCCTTTTATCCTCTCCCATCTTTCCTGGCATTCTCGATCTCTCCAGTCCCCAGTTTCCCTCCTTCCTATGGACTACAGACTATAGATGGTGGGGCGCAAAACAATGAATCTTGATTCTCGCTTAAATTGCACCTATCAAACGATGGAACGCTGATTAAACACCGGTAAGATCGCTCTCGCGTTCGGCTTTCGGAGTAACGTTATTTCTTCGCACCCCGTCGCATCGTGGAGGCGATAAAACGCGATTAAATACGATTAAGCGCGATGCCGGCTAATTTTGCCATCTTCCTGTTTAACCTCTTGTTTACACGTAATGCCGTCGCTCGAGCGTTAGCGGTGTATTGCTCGCGTACACGCGCCAACTTTATTATCCACTTTGTTTCGAGTTTATTGCACGCCTTGTCGCTCGTCTAGGATCGATACAAGGACAGAATCCCTCTCGTCGCTCAGCGCCTCGCTTCTAGCTCTGCACCCTTCTCCTTTTATATACGGTACTCGACAACAAGATCGCTTTTCTAGGAGCGCTTTCTCCTTAACCGTCGAGAACATTCGGCCGCCCTGTAGTCGCCAACGGGACCACTCGCGATAGATGAAAGCTTCTCAATTCGCAAGAATTTTGCCACAATGCCGTCGAAACGAAAGGACTGCAAGGATTTTTATCGACGTCTCGCGGCGATTATCGTCCGATTTGGTCCCAGCCTCTATAGATCCGAGGACGGCGCGTAGGGCGGGAGCGCTTGCGGAACAAACGGCCTAGATCTCTGTGAGATATCTATGTTCATCGTTCCGGAACAAAGGGCCATTATGCAGATAGCTTCTTTAACTTGCACGTTTCGGGTTAGTTTAGTGTCGGAAGGACGGCGGCCGAACTCCATGGCCATATAATGTTGCAGCGCGTTAACTTTTTACCCCGACATTTTCGAAGGAGGACGAAACACGTGGCTGATTCCTCGCGATGACAGGGTCGCCGGAGTTTCTTCCAACTTTACAGTATTTGCCTTTAATTGCGCGTGATATATTCGCAGAGTGTCTCCTTCCATTGTACAGTTGTCAGCCGCAGGGAATCGCTACGTTGAATCTTGTACGGTTGCATTGTCCCGCTAGAAGAAACTCGGTTACTCCGTAATTGCCCCCAAGTAATTGCTTCGTTCCGTTTTCTAAAGGTCAATTTCAGTGGCAGATTCTTTTCGAGGATACAGGCGTGCTGTAAATCGCGCAGGTCCAACCGCTGTGCGTTTTCTACGACGTGTTTGCGATTCCACTTGAAAAGAGGGCGCGGAAGTTGAACAGAAACCCAGTCAGTCATCGACGCTCAATTCTATCGTTTTTGGCGAGCTGACCAGTTATTTTCAACTTTCCTACGCATAGCGTAGGCAACGCGAGTCTGAGTTTCGACGATCGAGGAACCAGGGAAACGAAAACAAAGTGGACGGAGGTTCACCGACCGACTTATTTATAGGCAAAGTTTGTCGATAAAGTTGTCGCAATAGGTAGGTCTCGCCGATAGGCTCTGCCACGTACCGCTTTTCCCAACGATCAATCGCGTCCCATAGTCAGCGCAGTTCGAAATACCGGCACGAAAATTTCCCGATCGACCGATCTATCGTGCTCCCTACACGAGGAGTTAGATGCTTCGCGGCCGAAGTGCGAGCGTATTCTACTGGAATGCTATGGAAGTGAGACCGGATTCGCAAACGTGTCCAGAACACGAGGAAATGGTCGCTGGACCGAAGCGCTACCCTCTGCCGCATCCTCCTCCAATTCTTCCACAGGACGCGCATCGAACGAAAGTGATTAGAAACTTTCGACAATTAATATTTTCGACGATCACGATACGCTGCTCAAACTTCGTTTGCTCATCGTTGTTGTAGAATTGAAAAGGTAGTGCTGACGCAAAGAGTTTTGCCCCACGCGAGAACCGAACGTAGCGAGTTCGATGTTTCTCTGTTCGAGAAGTTCGAGAATCTCGAGACGATCGTGAAGAGAATTGCGCCTCCAAGACGGAAAGGAGTTGGACGGACTCCCGCAGCTGACCAAATCCGCCGCAACTACCTTCCCGACTAGGGAACGCTATCGGCTGCTTCCAGTCTAATTCAACTGGCAATTCGCACATTCCAAGTTTGCTAATGATTCTCTTTCATTGCATACGTACTTTACGCACCCTCTATTATTTTATTTACCATCGACATCCCACGAACGCAGCCGCGCCGCGACTCCCCTCTTTGTTGGCAACCTTCGTTCGAGGGCAAGGGGAATTCAGAGAAAAGGGACGACGCGTCGCGTCCCGAACAATACTCGGGGTGAAGATTCAGGGTAACTGGGTTCGTGTTGGTAGAAAAAAAAACCACCGTTGAGGGGAAGCAATTGAGCGTGCATCTCGCACTGCTTTATCTAGATAAAGAGGTCGAAAATCGCACGGCCAGTCAATTATTGGTGAACAAAAAAACCGTAAGCAGAAAAAGTCTCACCTATTGGGGAGGTATCCGGTAGGGAAGTTTACGCTACGTTCCAATTCCGACTGCCCGTTGGTGCAGTTCGACGAACGGAAGCGTCGACGTCGTACACAGAACAAAGTTTGTGCAGTAGAACATGTATTTTACGTTGGCTGATGCGCGGTATAGTTGCCGTTTACCAACCTACTACTATCGGCCAGTTTTCTTTCGTCCAGCTTGACGCGACCGTCCATTGTAGGGAATGTCCGAGTCGGGGTTCGAACGGGCGCGCGAATGAAAGCTCGCGTTGCTCGTTTGGTCGACGTACTTGTTTCGTCGGGGATAGCGGAGATCAATTTCCAGCGACGTTCGAGGCGGAGCTTTAAAGAGTCGGCCGGTGGTTCAGCGAGGTGTTTGCGAGTCATCGCCTCCGGCTGAAATTTCGCTTCGCGCCACGTCTTCAATCTTTCTCACCTTCTTTTTTCGCTGATTCTTGCTCGCGTTTCTAAAGCGAGAGTGTCTCGGCTATCGCGTACGTTTTCCCCTAAAGCGGCTGCTGGCCCTTAAATTAAGTTTACGCGAGTCATCTTTACGCCCTCGTCGACGAGGGCAGGGTAAACGAAAAACTTAGCTCCGTTTGAACAGCGATGCTCGTTTACTATTTGCAGGAACGAAACTCGATCATCTTTATTGCTCCGCGATATGTAAAACACCGGCTCATCCTCACCACTATCTAGGACAACTAACAAGTTGCGCCATTGTTTCGCCGACAAAGGGCGAACGCTGGCACCGAACAGACCTTCGATGCGAGGTCCGAGGAGCGCCCAGTCGGAAGTAAAGGGAGAACGATTCCTGCTCGGCGAAAATCAACTTTTCTTCGATCGAAAAGCAAGTCGGGAGGGGAGAAAAGAACCGTGGCGTCCTTAACGGGCAGGCAATCAACCTACATCTAGCAGGTTACTACCGGTAGGAGCAGAAGCAAAGGCAGAGGCGGACAAGTGGTTAGATGGCGACCTACTAGACGACAAGCGGCGGCGTAGTTACATATCGAATCCACGGTTCGATATCCAATAGTCGATTGCCTATCGCTCATTTCCTACGGCCCGGAGTTATTGCTTTTCTACAGAGGTCCTGGCAGCTGGCTGGTCGGCCGATCTCGTTCTTCTCCGCTCTTGTCTCCATGGAACTCTATTTCTAAATGCTCGACCAACCTACGACCCGGTCTCGAACCGTTCCTATTATTAATATTAAGCGGATTTCTTGCTCCTGCGGCAGTTCTAACTTACAAGGGAAACTCGTTTAGTCTTGTAAACCTCCTACTAATTTCACGTTTAATCGTCTCGTATCGCGAAAGCAACTGCTTGGTGCCAGCAAAACGGTAATGTAATTACATATCGATTGTACCGTGCATGTCCCTTATCGTCTGTCCCGTTTGTATCGCGTGTCCTTCTTTCCTCTCCGTCGCGCTATCCTTGCGCGAGATCGATGAGGGAAGCGAATCTCGATCGGCTTCAGAACAATTGGAGCAATCGGTATTCGTCGGAAATAACATTGGAACTGCCGGAGAATGATCGAAAAAAAATGTCACACTTTTTCCTTGCTTCGCAACCTTCAATCGTACGATAGAATGAACGAGGCGAAAGGCAATGCCGGCGAAGCAATTTAAAATGGTCATAGACCTACGATTATTTTTCCAACTTTTGCCTCCGTCACAAGAACCGTCTAATAATTCCTTCCTTTAACGAGTAGCCGGGAGTCAAAGAATTTTGCAAGGGTTCTAGGCCGAGCCGGCTGAACATTAACTTCGTTATCGCGATACCGGGCGAGGGAAGAACCGACCGTTCTCCGATCAAGTTCTGTAATAATTAGAATGCAATTTAACGGGACTCGATTAAACTTGACTGAGGAATAATATCGGGAGAAAGAGAACGAGGGAAACGAAAAAAATTCGTTTACCAAATGCCCGGTGTAATTAATGCGCGTTCAACTTTGAATCGACTTTGAACCAACGTTTCTGAAAACTCGACGAGACAGCTTCCTGCAAAACCGAAACAAGATTAAACGAAACGTTCGTCGCCGAGTGAGAAGCATCTTTTACCAAGTTTTATTCGTATTGCCGTACTCCATTCGATGTCGTGCAGCTTTTGCCTGAAGAGAATTTTTATTCGATTATACGGGATGCAAGAGTCAAGCGGCAGGTAATCGTCTCGAGTGGTTCGCGTTTCTTCTTAGTCGATAAACTGCTGAAACGTGGCCAGCTGAAATGGATTTGGCTTCGATGGGAGCGCGTGAAAGTTACTCGCAAGATCGACTCGAATGTTTGCTTGCCGAACATAGGAGCAAAGTTGGAAAACACAGCACGATCCTCGCGTCCAGTGAAAAACAACGCGATAGATGCACGCTAGGCGTCGAGGTCTGCCGTTTCGCGGCGACATCGTTTAAACGGAGAACTAGGATCAGAGACAGCGTGTATCTACTCCATTTAATATTTCGGTAACGCCTTGGAACGGTCGCGCAAAGCGTGGCTGGAAGGCAGCCTGTTCGGTCTTCGTTAACACCTCGCCAGGATCGACACGATTCATCGAATTAACGAGTTTAACGGAGGACGAGAGTGACGCAAGCGACGCGCCTTATAGTTGTAGGTCTCTTGCCACCACGCTCTGTCGGCGTAACAGTAGCTAGGGAAGACGAAAAACCGAAAAAAATGATAAACATATCGACCCCACCGAGGGATTTCATAGAAGACATTTCAATGTTTACATACAAATCGTCAAGTTTTTTGTCCCGCAATTAGAGCGTGAACTCGTCTTTTTGTTAGACTGCGGCATTTGTTCCTGCTCGACAGGCTATAAGAAACGCTGTCAAATATTTAAGGTTTCCACGCGTACACACACACACGACAGCATGCACTTTCGCCTACGCGAAGCACAGGCTTTCCAAGCGCCAACGAAACGCTAATGAAGTTTCTTTCTTCGGTCTGGTCCGAGTTAGTGCCTACTTGTACGAAGAGCAAACGTTGGGAGGATTGTCAGACCAATTCTGAATGTACAGAAAAATCTCATGCGAGATAAAGCAAAAGGACTAGGAACATTGAATTTTCCTCTGGAAAAAAGTGCACACGAGCGATACCGCCGTTTATTCGTGGCCGCGGGAAGAACCGTTGTTGCCGATTGTAGACCAGAGGAAAGACATCTTGGCTTGGAAGCATCTAATTGTCGTGGAAAAAGAATAGACTCTGGGGGAATACGTTGCTCCAGGACGGGCGAAGAATCGGGGTTAAGTGGGCATCAACTTTAAACGCGACCAAGATTCTTGGTGTTTCTGTGTTTTCCGAGTACCAACAAAGAGGCACAGGATTTCCAGTTCGCGCAGTAATTTTTATTAAGACCTTTCGATAAATCTTCGTTCTCGTTTTTTTCATTAAACAAAGTTGAAATTACGTAGCTCTGGTGGAAAATGGGAGGTTTAACCAATGTCTATTTTTATATCGTAGCAAAAAGATAGTAGCGGCCGTGATTTCTCGAGTGCAACAGCATCAACCTGCTGTATCCGTGGTGCTAATGTCCGCTCGGTGATTGTTGCATTTCCCAGTGGGAACGTACGGCGCAAGAAAGCTTGCTACAACGCAGCAATCTGGCCGCAAATTAAACTAACGCGTCCACGTCCCTGTTTCTGTCTTTCCATTTTTCTTTTCCCCATTTCGCCCCCTATGTCAGTCCGGTTGGGCAAGATTTGGGAGGCATTGTTTTCGTATCGTTCAATAGCGTCGTCGCGCTATCTGTATTTAACGAGAACAGGCGATCGTCGCATCTGCAAAATCGTCCAAGTTGTTGCCATCTCTCTCCGCTCTGCGTCTGCTTTCCCTAATTGGAGCCGCAGTGGTACGCAAAGGTGAAAACATCTTTGGGCAGGTGTGTCGCGTGGCACGTCGTCATCCGTTAAACGCTTCTATTTGCATCGGCAAAGCTCGCCATTAGTTCCCAGCTTTGAAAGGGAATTATTCGTCTATTCGAGCACGAAAGAAAATTCACTAGGTGCACCGTTACTTTCGTATTCATCGAACGAAATTTACTCTTTCACAGTGTTTCGTTTCCCTTTGACCTGAAAATACCGTGTCGTCCGACACCCGTTTTCGCAAAGGCTCAATCCGACGCATCCTCCCGCTTCAAATGCTCACATTTATTCGTCCAACGTTCGTGGGATCTATGAATATCATAAATTGATTTAACCAAGGGAAATCCGGTGTGAAAAGTAGTCAGAACAGCGTCGAAGGGACGCGTCGTCGGATAAAAGTTGAACGAGTCGCGTGACATGCTTGAAGATTCTATTACGAAGTCAGTCATGACTCGGTGGAAATCGTCGCGGCTGGAAACCTCTACACATCGACCGGTTTGGCGTTGATACGCGAAACTTCTTAGCTGTACCTGCATCTAGTAACGGGTTGCGCCCGGCTTCTGGGCCTTACTCAGAAACGATAGCACGGTTTATCCACCCTTCGTCGAGATCAGCCGCACAACCGTTTTACAATTTCGGTCGTGCCACGGTCAACATCGAAGGTAGATGAATTTTATTTTCGACGATTGTCAGAGGCATACGCGCCTATATGAGTTGATACTATTGATCGTTGCTCTGCTGGCGAGGAAAAACAGGGGAAAACAAGGAACTCTTATACATGTCCGTGTAGTTTCGACAGGCAGAGCTTGCCAAGAAAGTAAGGTGGAAAGTTTGGAATACTCATCATCTAGTATCTAGACGGGCAACGAGTTCGCTACGAGAATCGTGCTCGAGTTTGGTGGTCGTAGGTATCGAGCTATGGAATTTACGTTTTACGACTTTGCGCCAGCTATCGTCGTTTCTCTGCTGCGTTCGCGCTTTTCCCTAGAAACGTATCGAAAAAAATTAAAATAAATGGCGACTCTTTGGCAATTTTAACGAAACGCGCGCAGTCATTTCTTCTGGCGATGAATATTTACGGGTCGAGAAGTACGTTGTTCGAGTTCAGCGATTTAAAATGCAGCCTGTCCCTTGTGTGTTTCGTAAGGTCTGACTGGTGCGGAATGAAGCCAGTAACACGAAAAGATCTCATTGTTAGCTGGTAGTGCAAATGTTATCATTGCACGGCGCTGGAGAGCGACGGGGAAATTACAGCTACTAAGCTAACCGCGTCCACGGTTGTCGTTTGCCAACTTTGCGTACCTAGCTCGCGATGCTTTTCCATTTTCCGCTTGCCATTCTTCTCCGTCTCCTTTGCTTCCACGAACATTTTCCCGAACATTTGCGTCTTACCATACCGGTTTAATCGACGTCCAAATCGATAGTGGGCAAAGTTTAATTAGTCAGGATAGTCGGAGAGCACTCGGTCGGGCGATGCAACGAAACTAGAGACGGAAGCGTGAAAAGAAGCGACGCAAAGTCGGTCGCGACTCCTGCGAAACAAAGGGGGCGGTAGCTCGGAAGTAACGTTACCACGATAAAGGCTGCATGTCACTGTTAACGTAGAACGCGGCGAGATAATGCTCTCTATTCTCCTAGAATGAGTTCCGCAGCTACACCTTTTTGCGGGCCCCTGTCCCGCGAGCAGGCCTACCGCGCTTCGATTTGCGCGTAAAACGAAAACTTTCATCCCTTCGCCTGCACCGATAAATGGGAAATTTATGGTGCTTATCGCGACGAGACTAGTCGTGTCGCGGTGATTTCGAGATAAACGGCGCACGGTGAACCGAACTTCTTTTGAACGTTCCTTTAAAACCGGCAATCGGATGTCGGAGGGAGGGCCAGAGGACCAGACGGACGAGTGGAGCTAAAGCGGCACATAACAGCGAAAGGTGAAGTGGATGAGAGCTTCGAAAGGATCGAAGCTCTCGACGTTGAGTTGAACTTTCAAATTCCATCGCAAACATCTCACTCCAACGCAACGGTGAGCAGGACCAGCCACGGGAATGGGGCGGGACGATCGTTATAGACTCGAACGGTAGGGACTGCACAGGTTAGCGATGGGCATTGGTTATTCGTCCTTTCGAGCTTGCGAACAATTTCCTCGCGAGTAAACGCTATCACGAGCAGTTAAGTAAATTGCCGCGAACCGTACCTCGACAATCTGCGTCATGATTATCCTTAATTGGGGTGTTTTCGTATCGAATCGTATCGTCGCTCATTACAGTTTAACGCGACCCCATTCCACGGTTCAGGGTTTAGGATGGTCGTTGTACAGCTGCTCGTGAAATTTCCTCGTTTAGCCGATGTTCGAGAAATCTTTAAAGGTTCCTTCTAAATGCCTGAAGCCGCCGACTGTGTTATTTAAAATAAGACGCAAGCGTTTTAGGTTTCGCGAGAATAGCAGCAAGTTACGTTCGAACCGTTTCGAAACATCTTCACGCCATCGCTAGCTACTCTGGCTACGAATTGGATCGTGCCTCTTCTCCTCTTCCCCTTCCAACAGGGTCCCTACGATTCAGCCTTTGCTCGACTGTTATTTGCTCGAATCTTAATGGCGACTAACAGAGCTTTAGAAGTTAGCAACTTTTTCACCAAAAGCTTGGCCGCATACTTGCATAAACGATCACCGCGGGGCCGTTGATCGGAGTCATCCTAATACCTGGAGGATGTTGGTTGAGTAGTGACTTTAAACATGCACCGCGGAATCTATTGTACCAATTCTGTGCCACCTACATTTGCTCACGATTCAATTTTACGATCGAAGCAAAGCTTCTATGCTTGAAATTGTGCCAATTATACAGACAGTGACCATCGTTTATTTAACTGGCGTATCGATTATCCGAATTGCATGACGCGGCGTGCAGGTAAAGCAAGTGAAGCAAAGTAGCTGTTGCGTTATTGGATCGCGGTGGCCCTGATTACAGAGAGAATTTAATTTCGTCGACACCAGGGACAAGAAACAGAGGTGTAGAAAAGTTGGGGATTTCTTGGAAGAGAGGAAACTAAAAGAAAGAAATCTTCTTCCCAAAGAAATTACGTTAGCTCGTCGTAATGGGTGTGATTACTCGAATCGAATGATTTCCTTTCCTTCTCCAAGCTGTAATAAGTTCCGCCTCGGGATACGATAAACTGTCTAACTGTGAGTGCTCCGGCCAGCTAGTTAATTCCGAACTTAATTAATCGCAAGTACATTAACGTTGGGGAAGAAAATTGCATCGAAGGTTCTGTACATAGACAATGGATGAACGAGGTCATAGATCGCCGATAACCAGCTGTTCTGTAACTTCTTAAAATGATTTTCTTCGCGTTAGAATTAATCGCATGTTTCCTTTGTAGCAAAATACTTCAATCGCGACTTAAACGTTAATCGATAGATTTTCCGTGCAGGCGAACTATTTGCGGTATGCAAGCAGCGTCTCTTGAATCCGTACTTCAGCTCTAATGCAAACGTTGCAAAGTCTTCTTCGGTATGTGCGGAGCAACCTTTTACCATCTCGTCGACTCCAAAGCGCGTAGAGATTAAAACGAAAGGAAGAAAGGGATGTCTCCGTAACGGGGCTAACGAAAAATTATTGCAGAAGTTTGGAAAGAGAAAGAGAGAAGGGGATTTCGCGTCGGAAGCCATAAAGCACGTACATGTACCGAGAAGAGGTACGTTTGAATTGTAAAATGGCCAACTGCATTGCGAATCGTGACGGAACCAGGACACGCTGCGCCAGTTTTCTATGATAATAGGAAAACCATTTCGCTAATTGATTGCCGGCGATACATTGACACGCAAACAATGTAGTTGCAATAAAAAAGTTAGTATTTGTTCGGAAAATAGTAGCTAGTTATAAAAGAAATGCTGTTTCATACAGCGACATGAATCTATTCGAATAATTTATAATTACATGTACCCATTCAATCTGCTGTCGATAATAATCGTAGCGTTGGGAGCGAACTAGAAATTATTTCGTCGATCGTTTTCTTCGTTCGATATACCTAGCTTGAGAAAAATTATACTAGGGAATTGTGGAGCAACAAGTGAGACACGACGTCTATCGTCGGTTACTAAAAACGAATCTTAATGCAGGCAGTACTTAATTTTCCAAAGTCCGATCCCATAAAACGGTACCATTTTTAGTTATCATGTAATGAACCTTCTTCCCGAGAAGTGAAGCAAAGGAGCGCCTTTTCCGCTTCGTCGAGACTGGATCGAAATGTACATACTTCGGTTTTCTTCTTTAACTCGATTGTCATCGGGGTTTACACATTTTTTTCATTCCTAGTCAACTTTGACCTAGTCCATCCATTTTCCAAGCTTCCAGATACGAGAACCTGGGAGTCTTCGTCACAGTTTTACACTGCGAAAGAGCTGCCCGTGTCTCGCGGAAAGAAAATTCGCACGTGTATTTAAATTGCACGGGACCGCAACGAATTTTCGTTGAAGCGTAAAGTTGGCCGAGTCTGAACTCGGTTAATTAATTCACGTCGAAATTCCGCTGTTGTGGAAATTTCAGAGACAAATTTTGATGTTCGCGAATTAGCCGCCGGCTGCTTTACCGCCCCAGCAACGTAGCTGGTTGTTAGTTTTTGCGGCAGAGAGACAATTATATTAGCGAGTTTATCCGGTGGATCGATACTGTACAGCCACTGAGTCAAGGTGAGCTTTCTCTCCCCCTCTCTTTCCTTCCTTCCTGCCTTCTCTCTCACACTCTCACTCTCTCTCTCTCACTCTCTCGCACTCACTCACTCACTCATATACACACCCCTGCCTCTCCCTTTCTGTCTCTTTCTCCCTTTCTATCCATCGCCGCCTCTTACGGCGTTAGAGCCGTCGTCCCCTTTCTTTCTCCCCTCGTTCCATCGAGCTTCTCCAGAAGGAACGGGCGTACAAGAAATCGAAGAAACGAGGAATCGTGGAACAATGGGTAAGGTGTCGGCTGCTGGATACCGCGTGCGGCGTGCCGCCCGCCCTTCCAGGAGCGAAGCGTACAATTTATCGGCGTGGATGCTCGAGCTTCCCCAATAGGTGAACCGCTATTATTGGTCGGCGAAGCTGTAGGTCGTGATTATCTGCGGATCGATCACGCCTAGCGCTGACCGGATCTCCCCCGTTCATCCATATCGCGTATCACCCTAACCGATGCGTCGTTTCGTTCGTTAAGCAATTTTGGACTGCGTATACACAGGATTCACCGAGGCGTGAGATTCACGGTTACCGCCATGGTCGTCGCTTTTATCCGTTCCTCGTGTTCCCGCTACGTTGTGTCACGCCATTTCGGGCTTCTCCCTCCCGAAACGTCTTCCAACTTCGCGGCACGCCACGAGCTTACCAGTTCCATTCCCTGGCAGTTGCGCTCCCTGGCAGTTGCGCTCCGGGGAGCGTCCTATGGTCGCGAATTACACTTCCGTGAGATGAAATTGAAATTATCTTACGATACGCTTTTGCCAGGTCGGGAATTAAAATCTGCGAACCCGATCTGCAGTCGCAACAGGAAACTTCTCGGAGGTCTACGCTGAACAAGCTTCGCAAAATTTCCATAAACTGGTCACGGTCTTGTGGAAACAATTATACCATTTATCCTCCTTCTGTAAATGGATATTATAACTTCACGAGGGCTTAACTTTAAATTTATTACGAACTCGACGTAAACTTGCTAAACGAGCTTGCCCCTGATGAACTAAACTTTACGCGTGCAATCTTCATGATTCCCTCCGCTTGATTAACATTTACCTGCCCTTCTAATTTTCTGTCGCCCGATTTAGAAGGTAGACGCGATTGGATCGTTCCTGACGGTAAGCTTAAAAATTCGAAGCGATCGTTTGGTTCGCTTCAACCGGTCGGTAATCATTTACCTGTTCTCCTCAGGCGGGAGGCTGACAAGTCGTTTACTGACATCCCTGCCGACGAAGCATATCACAAATATGTACACACGTGTATAGAGCCACGCTGTTCAATTTAATCCGCTAGTGACACGAATGTTAGAGAAGCTGGCCGATTCGCAAATTATTTCCTAAAGCAGCTGTAATTTCTGTTCGATAATTAAAATGTATTTTCTGGTGCTCGAACACGTTCAACCACGAACCCGCGGTTATTCCATTCGCAACTCGATCATTATGATAGGCTCGAATCGTCGATACCACTTTAAAATATTAAATTCAACATTACGGGACGTATTGAAGCATCGAATCGTGGTATTAAATATGTTTAGTGCTCGCGAACGTTTCTACCGTTTATTGCCTGTCACGTATGTATACTACACGGCTTGGTATCTGGGCAATGTTACGCGAGACTGCACTATTATTCTTTCTGCTTCATATCTACGATCAAGCTGCGAATGCATCTATGCCCGTGTAATAATCTGCCTTCCTTAACGGTTCAATTCGCAAACGCCTATATAAAACGGAGGTAGATAAATGAATTTAACTCCGCACAGAGGATAACGAATGAAGGCTAGAAGTATCGATTTATCGCTGTATTGTTAGTACTAAGTTTCGAGTAATAGTAGTAATATAATGCGTAAACTCATTGATTTCAGATACGAGACGAGTTATTTATAATCTATCTCTTCCTGCGAACCTTTCCTCGTACATACACGTATGTACATCTGGTACGCGTTTACAAATAATATCGATGCGGCGTTTTCCTGCTTGACAGGAAACTGTCAGTTGGCAAAATTGTTAAATATAATAATTAATATGCAGATATGGAAAAGTTTCAGCGGTTCAATTTTCATTCATCCTCTCGCGCCAGTTCGTGTGGCCCGCTGCGTCGCATCCTTTAAGGCCGCCCGGATGTCCTATATAAGGACGGTGACCTAGAGCCGCTACGGCTGCCTACATCGCCCATTCGATTCGTGGCTGCCGTACCGAACAGGGCTCCCGGTCAGTTTATATGCATGCACTTAGGGTGGGTCACTGTTTCGTAGCAACCTCCACGTACTGTGACGCGGGACCTCGATATTATTTATCATATAATTTTCCAATCGCTTTACAAATATTATCGTGCAAATGTATACGATGTTCCAAGAATCACGACTTGGTCAGTGTATCATCGACAAACGATTCGGTTCGATGTACACGTGTAACCATTGAAACAAGCAGGTTCGATTGCATATATACGCTTCGGGTGCAAATGTATCGAAGCCTATGCATTGTAATTGCAGAGTTATTGTTGGTCTACTGGGAAACGATGTCAACAGCATTAAACGACACTGCAAACTTTTATCGTCGAAGGAGGCCCGAGTGCTCCTTTTATATCGATCAACATCGTTGAAGGCAAAGCGTCGATTATATTTTAGTCAAGGTAGCAAAAGTTACTAACCTTTACGTTTCACAGCTGAGCCTACACACTATTGCATTTGTACGTTTATAATATCAGCTAAAGTACAGCGGGAAATTGAGGATGTTTCAGTTACCATTAACTCCTTTCCGAAGTCGTTTACTTTTTATAGCGAAAACTTTGTCAGCCGTGATTGCACATCGATTGGCCAACGTTAATTGTTGGTTGTCGGGATTTCCATCGAATACAATATAACAGGCTTAAGCCGTTGTATATACGACCTACTTGTCCCAGCCCCAAGGAAAAGCAAATTTTTCGATATTTAAAAAGTTATAATTACAGCGACTGTCGGGAAGTCAAGAGTATTTCGTTTACCTGTAACCGTGTACAGTGACAGCGTTCTCGATTCCCAATTGCTACGTCACGGGCGTTTCGAAATATGTTTTTCTACCTCGCGGGCAGATTATTTCTTGGTCAACTATTCGGACATCTTATTTGACGTTCAGGGTCGTGGTATGGAGTCTATTGGAAAGTCGACTTGCAGAGTAGCATTTATTAAAAGTCCCCTTTCTGCCTAACTCTCTTTTCCTGTCACTTTGATGCAGTTCTGTATTTTACAAGCGACATTTGTTTTCGAAATTCGTTGGAATATCTTGACACCCTATTTTACTATCGTTGGATCGAGCCAGCGGGCGGGCGATGGAACAAAAAGCTTTCAAAACTGTTTGCCGCCAAACGAAATGTTATTTTCCTTTCTACTCTCAACTTCGCTACTATTTCCAGAAGGACAGAGTTCTTGGAGACCTACTAACCTATATCCCTTAAAAAGCCAAGCATGACGTTTAGCTCGCATAAATGTCCTCGGCATATCGACTAGTACGATGAAATTTAAAAAATTGATTGCCACGATCGCGACCGAATATCGGTAGAATAATATGTAAAAAGGGGTTCTGCCGTACGATCGAACGAACCAAACTATAATATATTCTTTCATTCTCTCTACTCGCGTCACGCGGGCCAGTTTCAATCCATTTTACGAAAATAAAAGATGAATCGAAACGTTTCTTCCTACGAAGCAAAAATGAATCCCATCAGAGCTAGTAAATTTCGGCATATTCCCATTTCTAGTCGAAAAGTATGGACGAAGGATTTGAAATTTGTTACACGCGTATGATATTTGTTACATACTTGCGCATTGATATCCGTGGTTATTACGTTGACATCTGTCGGTTTCCGTTTTGGAAACGTAAACCACAGTTGAGTCCAGGATATAGGTGACATAGAGTGATTCGTTTCGCGTAATTAATGAGATGGGAAAAAACTGTTCATATTGGCAAGCATTTGAAATTCCGAATATCATAATGCACGGAAGAGTAGCGAATACGATAACAAACCATGGCCGTTATCTAAACCGATATTTGTGCATACAAGATACAAAGCAATTAACGCCGTGCGCAGTAACGAATAAATTGATTTTAGATATCAGATTTTCGGAATATCCATGTATAACAAGCTTCCCACAAATGTATGGATCCGATAACCAGGTACAAGAAAAAGGAAGCAGACGATCTTACTCGTTAGTAAGATCGTGGCTCAATTTTGATAACATCCCTCGCCCTCTCACCCTTCATGTGCAGAGACGCTTACTTGAACTAAATTTCATAGGAAAATGCGCTTACCTCTGTGTCGTTCCACCACATGTGTAGACGATAATTTCTGAGGACGACGCGATCCTCGTTGATGTGATCGACGGCCAGCTTGACCGAAGGCATAACTCCGCGACCGATATGGCTTTCCGGCACGTGATTTCCGTATGGAAAGAATCCAGCGATGTAAACGTCCCGTTTCTTTGTACCACCGAGGTTTATCGGCCTTTGTCCTGCACACCTGAATATTCCGCTGGTCCATAGAAAGCAGGCGCAGAGGTAAGCGGCGGTTAAGAGACCAGGCCATCGTCTTCGTTGAACGGATCGTCTTGGAATTGTGGCCATTTTTGGCTACTTTGCTCGAATATTTTCCGAGCTTCTGTTAAAAAAGCAAGACACGATCTATCGATTACTGATTGACACTTTTAATTGGCTTTATTCCCCGGCTTCCGATTACACGAGCGGTAATCTTGCCACCGGTTCGTACTATCTCATTGTGCGCGTGTGCATTGAAAGCAATCGTTTGCAGCTGCTTAAGTTGAATTGCGTCGGGGCAGCTTAATTGACTGTATCGAATCGACGCGACGACTACGCCTTCGTTTTACGCCATTCTCCGCTGTTCCATTTTAGACGCATCGCTGTCGATCTTCGTTACGTCTACAATTCATATCGATTTCAAGCGTGTTCGCGAAGTTAGGAGATGCACGGCGCGATGCCATTCTAGCGTGCGTGACACACCATGGATACTTTCATCGAATCAATTCAATGTCTTTCGCTGGCTTCTCTTTCCCGTAGCTGTATAATCACCATTTATCGATGGATATTCTTTGAACGCTCAAGCCTTCGACATATTCGCATTCCTTCGTTTGTTGCCGTTGTCGCCCCCTTCGCCCAGTATCTGTTTCCATGTTTCATCCAAATTGGAAATTCTAGTCTCCACAGCCTTTAGAGCCACAGGAATCCGCGCACTGCGGTGCGCATAGAACAAGTTTAACGAAATGACAACGGAGTTGTCTAAACTTTGTAAAGTATAACAAACAACATTTCTCCTCCCTTTATCACTATACACCCTTCGATCTCGTAACGACTACTTCTATAATCTACCACTCCGACGTTCCCGTTAGTTTAGCTTCGCGTTTCCGTCGCATGCTTGCTTCTAGCTGGTCATTCCTCGGTCGATCCTGTAACAAAAATGTAGAACCTTCTAATAAAATCTATCGATACATAATTACGAAATGTTCTACGATCTCATATGTAATCCGATAACTATTCGATAATACTGCAGTTGACGAGCCTCTTCGATCGGTAACTAAATATAGACTCGAGAGGCTAAGATTCGTGGTTTTGATTCAACGTTCACTATACCCCACGCGCCTATCCGTGATTCGTCTCCAGAGAGAATGCACCTACTTGTTACTGATTACCATACTAATTCCAATACGAAGCAACTAGTTCTATGGTTGCAACGGCGCAAGATGGAACAGTAGCGCTAACATTGGGATTGCAAGCTAAGCAACTCGCAGAAACCTGTCATCGGGATGTAGGTGTCGTAGCGACTGTTTATACGAATAAAGCAATGCTCTATATCTCTGTCTCCCTCTTACACAAACACTCTGAAACACAGCGTGCACGCGTGCATAGGTTCTCCAAATCGAAACACGATAGCAATATTAATGAAAGGATTACATAAAAGTTGGCGATATTTAGGCAGCAATATTAGAAACATTTTCTCTTTGCCGGCAGAGGAGTTCGTAAAATAGTGTACACGCATGGTGGCTATTCTTCGTGGAAAAGATAACAGAAACGTTCGAGTCTCTGGGGCAAGGCAAACACGAAAAGGGATATCGTTGATTTAAGCATCGAGAGTACGAGAAACTGTGTACCAAAAGCAAAGCTTATAAAATACGAACCGTGCTTCACTCGATAATTTTGGAACTGGGTCAAACGATATCAATTTTGCAATTGGTTTTGCTGCAGTTGTGCGGATACAAATATTTTGTTAGTTTGTAGGGATTTTATAGAGCCTTCTATACGATGGTAAGATTTCGATCACATCCGCGATACGTCATAGTATCCACGGCTGTAATAAGGATTTAATTAAACCCAGCTTCCATAGCGCGTATCTATCATTGATCATGGTGTCTAATTAATTTTGCTTTACGATGAAAAATACATCGACGCAAATGAAACGTTCCACCTCGGCCTCGTGCGCGAGGCTTACTTATTACGTGTACTTAGCTACGGAATGTGCTGTACAGGAACGTGTTTTATCTTGTGTTACAAATTGGAAAAAATTTAGAGAGACCGCGCGCGACGATCAGCAGGGAAGAAGGAAAATACGGAAGGCAAGTGAGTAGATTAAAAAAATGTTAGGAAAACTTGCCGAGCTTTCGCTTGTTCAAAGTTTATGCGATACACTGCTCATCGAGGTCATCAGGAAAGGAATATCCGAAGAATTGTCTAGTTCGTTGCCAGGAAGCACGCTAATCAACCGCTTTCATTACAGCTAAGTGATGCTCGGTGCCGCGAACGGCTGCGTCTGCCCAGTTAACGGATAATACTACTTTCTACGTGTACTGCCAGGCCCGGCTCGCCGCGCTCGACGTTTGTCGCTGAGTTTAACGCAAACTCATCGCGCTTTATCTTGGCGCTTGGAAAGTTTTATCATTTCCCTAGATAGAAATTATGGCTGAAGGAAAAGGATATATAAAGTGCTAAGGAATCGTTTGATTAGACTCGTTCGCGATTTTAGATATATCGAGAAAATCTGTCGATGTTTCTCTTTCGAGGGTAGCAAAAAGAAGTCGCGCGCGGAACACGCGAAAGAGGATACGAATAGATGAAAGTTTGAGATCAGTTTCCCCGATGCTTCTACTTGACCGGAACCCTCGAGTCGATGAACTACGGATGATCGTGAAGTTGAGGGCCCGGAACCTCTAAACCTTAAGTACCCAATTACAATAGCAGTAGCTGTCGATAAGGTATCCTTAGAACGACGATGACATCGTTTCAAGAGACACTACTTTCGAACGATAACACGCGCCGGATTATGACGTCAAACGTGGTAGCTTGTGATATAGGAACTATAATATTTTCACTTTTCAATTGTTTCATCGCACCGACTTTTAATTACCCGTCCTTTGCTCGTCGCAGCTTCTAAAATTCTAGATTCTTCCTTGCTCAGTTCCCGCATTCTGTTTCAACAGCTTCTTTAATCATTCATCTCGCTGCCCCGCACAGCCCTTTCTTATCTTATTCTTTCGCGACTCTTTCGTACCTTTATTACTCTGTTTGAAAGCTTCCTTCTCATTTCTCACTCGTAGCAGTGTACTCGATTTTCTCGTCCTTCTTCAGAAATCGCCCGCCTTGGTCGACTTTACTCTTACCCTCCTCGCGATTCACGAACCGACACGCTCACGATACACTTTCCCGCCGCTTCTCTTTTCCTTTCCATTTCTTATGCGGGAGCGCCTCTTCGAGTTCGACGCCTTCCGAGGGTTTCACAGAGCGGAGTGTTTGAACCGGCGAATTTGCACGACCAAGTTGGGCTTTCGAAGCACGCCACAATTTAAATAAAAAAAAAATAGTGTAAGGCGACTTGCTAATTTTTCGGCGCCTCGTCGAGACGAATGGCACGTGAAGCGCAGTTTTAATCGATTCCAGATGCACCATTTAATTCTGCTTCGCTTCTGAATCGCTTCGTACCAAAGCTTTTTCTTTTCATCGGACCACAGCGAAACAGTTCCTGCACGAGTAGCAGGCTTGCCGTGAGAAGTTTTACGATCGAGGTGCAGTGTTTGAAAATTTTCTTTTTCTCCGCTCCCTTGTATCCTTCCGTTGAAAGTTTTCTGCCTCCGTTTCGTTTAGCACCGCTTGCCATTTGATCTCGAACGATTTTGTCAGCCTCCTTAGGAGAAGCTGTAGTTCCAAAGTGACAGAACTTTCTTCCGGGCATTCCTAGGAGTACGGATAGCAGCTTCGTTGAACGACGGCAGTGCAGGGTTGAAAATGTAGGCTTCGAAGCGGACAGCGGTCAACTGTCGATCAATAATTCGGCATCGGTCGACTGCTTCTAGGACAACCATCGGTTTACAGTCAACGTTTCGAGAGTCGACTTGACAGACCGCGTCAGTCTGTCAGCCTCGAAAGTATCGTCTGTTAACACCGAACGGTAGAGAACGCGTTGATCGATTTAACCACCTGTAACTACCGGCCACGCCGAAACGCGATCCATTATATTTTCGCAGCCTATATGAAATTGAACAGGCCAGATTTTATCCTCGCGTTGTCGTGACGTGCTGTATTTTTCGACCACCCACGTCCCCTTTCAGCCGTCCAGATATGTATGTTGCTGTGCACTCTGTTCGAAGAAGAGATGGGAAATGGGATACGGGTAATAGAAATTTGAGCGTAGCTCTTCCCTGTTTTCCTGGCGCTTAAATCTTAACACGTACACGGATACATTTTGCGGGACGTTGGTCGCGTGCAAAGGGTCTGAGAACGTGACGCTATGGAATCGTGCATCGCGCGACTTTGGAGGTACATGGAAGTAAATAACGGATGGCAAGGAACGCGTGAAATACTCGACTTGACGGCATCAACTCGAACGAATGCAAATTATAGTAGGCAATGTCGCGACTCGTAACGGTAGAAACGAGTCACGCTAGCGTTGAAGGCAAAGCAACACGATCGGACCGTGTAACTCTTACTTTCATCGAGGGCGGCCAGGCGAAAAAGCGCGAGGGTGGTAAGAAAGTCGAACGGCGCGTCGCGTCGCTGAGTGAGATGACGCCGCGTGACTTGAATGGGGCGAGTTGGGTTCGCCAATAGTCTACCGGTCGAGGTAATAAAGTTCCATACAGTACCTATTCATTGGTGACCATGTAGCGGCAAGGTTGGACCTTGGCATACTAGCATAATTCTGGACTGTTGTATCGCGCTACTAGCTAGTAACACGCTAGCCAACTGTGGCCGTGAGTCTCGACTAGAATAAACGGCTGTTCTGACACCGTCTCCGCCATCGTCGACGCCGTCGCTGTCGACGGTGACGTCGGTCATGGTTGATAGCGAGCGGGATAGCGTGTTCCCTTCGGTTCATCGCTTGATCGATGGATCTTACTTTCGCGCCCAGAAGGTCGTTCGCTTTCACCTTACGGCCGTAACTACCTCGGAACACGAAGAAAGATCGAAAGTGCTAACTGCCGGCTCACAGCGCGTATACCACTTTGCGCACCCTTCCTCTATTTTCGCCGGCCTTACAGTGTATGGGGAGGAATTGGAGAGACTTTCCAGGCTATCCCGAGCAGGGCGATTAGCAATTTTTCGAAGCTTGTCTTTGATTAACGGTTCGATCTTTCGCGACGATCGAATAATTGCTTCGCGAGGACTGCCGCGACTGAGTTTGCTAATCTCTATTGGATGCAAACGTACATCGGTTTCGTTGATCGACGTTACGGATGAGCCGAGCGAGAAACTGGATCAGCTTGCTCTCGGGGGTTAGGCGTTCCACTTTTCGAGTGCGGGAACGACGATGCGGGGGAGCGCAGTTGTTTTCCGCTAAAAATGCGACTACTCGCGCGCATTGTCTCTTCCCTGCGGAGATGCAGAATCACGCGGCATTCAAGCGAAACATCGAAAACGTTTAAACGTTTACGGTTAACGCGATTCGAGTTGCTGGAAACCAGTGGTCTCTTTTTAGAGAGTCCCTGCTTTCTCAGAGCGGCTTAATTAGTACGTTCGCTTGCCAGTGGCTGTTTCTTCGCGAACCTTGTCTCTTTCGCTGCTGGATTTGCCTCCATCTTCGTGCTCCCCTTTTTTCCTTTAGCCGGCGATCGCCTCAGAGAACAAGTCGTTGCACGAGGAGCAGCCTTTGATAGAAAATTTCTTCGTCCACTCAAGTTTCCTTGGCGCGTGGGCGACAAAAACCGAGCGAATTTCTCTCAATATTGCCGGCACTGGTTCTCATCGAAAGTTAAGAAGCTATATTTCCTCGACGTTACGATACATTGTTAAACTAAGAAAAGTCATTATTCGTTGTCTTATCTTATTCGCCGTTTAGGTAACAGCACTGTTGCAAGTTTCGTTGCACCATCGACCTATCTACGATAGAACATCTAAATGCCCCCGAGAATAATTCGTAAAATTCCCGTGCTACTGCCGGCCAACTTTTAGTTTCCAACATCATCGGCAAACTCGGCTAATCGTTAAAGCTAGAGCGAGATCGATAGGCAAAGCATGATGCGGAAATTTAGTCCTGTCAAGCGACAGGCGTTTCAATCATGGCATCGATCACCGTGCGTTACGTGCAGCGATAAACAATGCACCTGTGTCCCGTCGCTTCTCGTGATTCGAGATGAAGAGAGAAAGAGAGGGAGAGAGGGGGAGAGAGAGGTGGGACAAGTAGAAGTTGTACGTGAGCAACGACATGTGAAAAGTGCAACGAGGAAATAGACTCCCCAGTATGCGCTACCAAATTGATCGCAATGTTTCCTCCTTCGTGTTTGGGCAAGTACCAAGCTGTCGATCACAGAAGCAAAAGATCGTTGCACGCGTAAACCGTGCTCTGCTAAAGTTCCCAATTGTCTGCGTAATAAATTGAATAGCTTGCGAGTTCGCGGTGGCAAAGTGAAATGATGAAAATCACGAGAAGAGAGGAAAGTCGAGGACTGCCTCCTTTAAACTTTTGCAGTATCGTAAATACATCCTCGTGTTCAATTAACAGAATCGAGTTAAGCCCGTTTGGATAACGCCAAAGCGCCGTGCACGAATGCGCTCTGCGCTCGCGAGTAGCCTCGTTTGTTGCAGCAACAACGAGCGACGAAACATTGACGTAGATACTCCGAATGGGTAGGAATTCGATTTTCCATTTCGTAGCAGCAGTATCGCGACTCGACGACCGGTTCTACGAAATCACAAGAGTACAAAATCCAGACGGTGTCTGCAGAATTCGATTTGCCCTAGAATCGATTATTTACAGCCGGTTGCCGGCTGATTTAAACTTCGTGCCGGAGTCGCATAAAATATATCTTCGAGATTCCATGTTGTCGCCTCGGAATATTCAGAGCCGCGTAGCAAGTCGATTAACGGGCGGCTAGAAATTAAAATACCTTGAAACGATGGCAGCCAGTCGGTAGATATTCGCGTGCTAAATTCGAACGTTCTGCTACGTAAATGTTGACAGAGCGTGGTAACGTTTCAGACACACGCGAAGAGTGGATGATCGATAATCAAGTGCACGAATACGTTCTAGACGAGTATACATAATGTATAAACGTCTCTGACGATATTCACCGCGAAGGTCAGGTTTGCGAGAAAGCAAACTGGTTTTCCACTTTAAGCGAAAAAATAGGTCCAAGAGACCACACAACAAAACACCTTTGTGGTCTAGCTTAATTACGATACAATTTTTGCAGCCCCAATTACAGAGTTTGCTGGTCGAGTTTAATTTTGAACGAAGCCACGGGCCAACTTTGCACCTCTAATATTAATGATTAAATCTGGCAAGTAGTGCGGATCAACGATGTCGCCGACAGGCGCTGCGAGACCGAACGTCGCGGTCGCCCGATGGCAGTCGACGTTCCAAGAACAATATAATACATACACGTATATACTTCGTACGACCTTTTTCATCGCAAATGTGATACAGATTTTGAGCGTCCTGCAAATTTCTCGTAGGAATAAAGAAAAAAGAAGTAGAGTATCGCGAGTGTAAAAGACGAGCTGTGACTCCGTGGGAAATATATATTCTTCTACGACACTAAGTTACGATTTTGCAGGCCTGGATAGAGATGGATAAAGTACAGGAACCTTTGAAAGTACGGATTCGTGCAACGTAAAAATAGTATTAGATTAAAGAGATTATTGTGCGAACGCCGGAAAAGTATCCAATCTTCTTGCTCGCTAGTAGCTGGCTTACTTGAGTGGGCCACGTGGGAAACCTAACCCAAACTCATCGTGTCACGTATCTCGTGAACTTAATAACGTACAACTCAGTTCGCATAATAAAGGACACCGGGAGCCACTGAATCGTCCTGTTTTAACCAGGAGACTGTTATCCAGACATACGCGAGTTCATTAACCAAACAACGGGCACCTCCCGCAATTACAAAATTCATTGTCCAGAAATTACCCCTTAACAGCGGGCTGCAGCAGTTCGAAAGCTTATTCCTTTGCGACAGGATCATCAATTTTGAATGCATGGTGCGCGCAATCATAGGTGCATGGAAAGTCGAGCTCTCTATCAAATGTAAATAGCTACTCGGCTAATCATCTCGACAAGCGTTTCAGTTTAGCCTCAAACCTTTTTCCAAGCGTATCACGTAAATGTAACGATCCGAGTTGCATTGGATGCAAATGGATTCATTTGTACTGTAAAATTCCATGAACGCAATTAAATTCCGTTTTCATTTCGTACCAACTTAGTTCAGTTAAATCGTTAATTTACCTGGATCGGGTTTTCAAAGGAACTTAAATACTCCTGGGTGGATTTCGAGATGCAAATATTTGACATTGCACTTCTCACAGTTAGCGAACTAACTGACGCAAAGGAAGCGTGGATAATTCCAGCTTGAAAAATCTTCTGAAACGTGCTTTTGCCTGATTGGATTTTTCACCAGGGGACATTGAAGACCAAAAATGTCCCTTGAAAAGTATACGCTGTTTCGTTTCGAGGCGAATGATATAGGTAGAGAAATAAGAACAAACGAAAGAAAATCGAATTTGCTTTTTGCCAGATACATATATTTTCATGCATCAAATTGAGAATGCTGTTGTCGGTTATTCGTTTTGCCACATTTTTTTCATAAAACTAACTTCGATCTAGTCAGACAATCACCCAACAGTTTTTCAATCGGGCGCATCGAAAATATCTCTCCGCTTATTTTTCAATGGACAGATATATCTGCTCGCGATCTTGACGCGGTCCACGGCTCCGCCCGTATCACCAACATTTCATGTATAAATCATCCACAGCGAACGTAATTTCCTTGATTTATTGCCCTTCAACTTGAACAGTGTTGGACACTCTTCCAGTCGACCGAGCAGCTGGCGCAGAGAGTGAGAGACTATTGCTATGCACTTTCTATTGCTTACAGGCGAGAGAATTCGCATTGTCCGAGATGAATCGGCAAACCCCGATCGCACTAGGAAATTGTACATTAGACGATCTAATTATAAGTTCTGAAATACACAACGTTGGTGATTGAAATAGAATTGTGTAACAGATCAATCGACACGCTTGTCTTCTGTACATTCTGTATATCGACTAGTAGATATCAGTAATTAAGTTTCAGCCTGGCGGTTTTGCTTTCGTGTCACCCAATCTAGATATTGCGTAGTATTTCGCACAAGCGACCTATTCGTTTGCGGGGCAAATATTTCAGAAGGAAGGAATTTTAGATGTACGTACGCCAAAAGCAGCTGAGACTGATAGCGATTGCAGTGTATACATATGTACATATATGTGGCGGCTGACCAACGATCAGCTCGTATTTTCCAGTTCCGGTTAAACTACAACAATAGGTGCTCGAATTCGATCGCTACATTTTATAAAACCGAATGTTCATATGAATCCGAAGGATAGACACACGATTAAATATTTGTACAATTGCTTTTAAATCGCTGAGTGAACGTTCGCTTCTGTCGGGCTCTGGAGGACATGGCATTCTAGTCTCATGACTTTTTATCGCCGTTCCTTCGAATATGTTTAATCGAATGTTGCTATATTTAGAACAGAATTTACGGTGAATTTATGTACCTATTCCTAGATATCTGGCGAAATAATACTTTTCTCTTAAGCAAAAGTAAATTACCAAGGGAGAATTATTGGCGGATGTTCTGCGAATAAAGGCTCGCGCCTGTGAGAATTTCTAATAAATTGCTGCGCAAAGATGGATAAAGGAAGGGAGCATTATTCCTGTTTGTTATGCATTCCCATTATACCCGTTGCCACCGCTTCTACTATTCCGTGCGGGTTTTATTTTATTTCGTTGGCCAGGAACGCTCAAGTTCTTTTCGCTAATTGTGCCGTTTTTTAAGTGGCTTTCCGTTTCCTTCGCGTCTGTGAAGCTCCTTTCGCGAAGCCCTCGACACGTCGCGAGTTACCTTTGCTTTCTTGCAAACCTACTGGCGGCGTCGAAGGGCCCGATCCGCGATACACCTTATAATATTCAGAATGAACATTCCTTCTCGTTCTTCCTATGTCTCGAAAATTTTCTGAGAAGGTTAAAACCCCGCGCAAACTTTCGCTATGGACAACGAACGACTCTCGAGTGGAGCCCCAGAGAATTGTTACGATGTTTCGTAACGAACAAGGTATGGGAAAAGGAACGTTGCATCGGTGTAACAACCCGCCAAGTTTCATGTGGCATTAGAGAGACGAAGGTTGCTCAGTTAGTTCACGTCCTTGCTCGAATGTCTGTTTGTAGTCGGCACTTCGAGAAGAGAATGAACCGTTCGTGTCTTCCTTCCCTTTGCAGTTCAGCGATAAATGGGGTAACACGTCGTCTGAAGTTTCACCCTAGTTTGTCCGTGTCGAGATTTGTTGCAACCTTTCCTGTCTATTTCACCCCGACCCGTGCCAAACATACGCACACTCAATTCCGCCTTTCCCGTTTTCCCATGTCTCGGGTGTCAACATATTCAGTCAAACAACATGCCACTGGAATGCAAAAAATTGGTACGGGTGTTAATCGTGCGATCGGTATAAAACGCCTCTAATGTTTCCAGGACACTGTGTATTAACGATCGGTGGCCCATACTGCAACTCCAATTCCTATTTCATTCGACAACGTCATCCCATCGACACCGATCCGCCGAGCGTTCGCAGCTTCGAGGAGAAAATACTGCGACGCTCTCGAAAATAAGGAGCCGCTCGAAAGATTCGACACCAGCTTCGCCATTAAGATTCTTTGTTCGACCTTGCGACCTCTTTCCACGTTTCCACTGGGAGGAGATTCCATGACGGAATTCGCAGGTACTCCATGATTCGTTGGTTGCAAGAAGAGGAAGAAAAAGAGAGGTGCAGGCCAGTACAGTTAAATGGTGAACGAGATCAGCATCCGTCAGCGGAACATCGGAAGGTACGTTTCTTGTCTCGCCGAGGCAATGATTTTCAAATAAGAAGATCCCACGAAACTGTTTGCACGCGAATTCTATTCTGCCACGACGACAGGTGGCGTTTCATTGGCGAAACACGGAAATTCAAAGCTGGGGAAATCCGCTTAGGACGTTTGGCGATTGTTCTCGGTCGTAGTGAGAGTTGACGGACCGACCCTGCTGCGCATAGTCGCGAAATATTACGCGAATTCGAGTACATTCCTGAAATGAAAGGAAAGAGGGCGCGTGGCTAGAAGGGGGCAAGCGGTAGCACCCGACACTACGACCTGAATTTCTAGGGGAAAGGGAAAATCAAAAAGGCACAGAGTCGTTGCAAATCAGGGGACCGAATGCTCGCCGCCGCCGCTAGCTGAACCCACAGAACCACCCCATTGTCCACGCTCAAACAATGCTGTCTTTGTCGCGATGTGATTAAGCTCTGAATAAATTTTCTATTACGCGTTGTTTTACACCAAGCTTTTACGTCTTTGTTCAAATACATCCGTTTCCCTTCGCGTGCCTGGCCGCGTTTTCAAGTCCCTGTCGTTGAAAATATCGCTTGCGAACGTCGTGAACGCTAGATCGTCGATCGAATTAACCGTGAATTTCTGTTACTCGCGTTTATCTTCTCCTTTTCTCTACGAAATTGATGCAATGATCTAGCCGGGCGGGATCCGGAAATGGTGAGCATTATTTAAAAGCTACCTACAGGTGTACGTAAATAGAAATGAAAATTTCGTCGAAAGAGCGGCACGTAGTGCAGAAACAATCGCGTTAGTATGCAATTGGCGTTGAATGGGCTGCATCGTTCGCTAATTACCGATAATTGAAAGGGAACGGATTTCACGCGTCCACAATTATGGTAAATTTTGAAGCGTAGTATTAATTGTGCACATGTTAACTGTATCAACTATAGTTTGCAGCTTCGAAGAAGCGTTTGAATGTTCAGATACCTTGCATCCGATATTAATTCTCACGCGACGCGTGTCTTACGTATGCCGTTAGGAATTTAGGATCCCGAGATTCGATGTTCCATATATCCGCACATACCGCACCGCTAGTCGACAAGCTGTGCTTTGTAATTTCATCCTTCCGCTGTCTTTTGTGTCACAGGTGTGCATCTATAACTGTGTTCGTGGCTTTCGATGTATATAACACCCGATACCTCCGATTGACTTCAAATCCTGTCACGGTTTGACGTCTGTCGAAATTGAGTGTAGCAATATTTTATTTCTCATGCAACTTTGTTCTTTTGCTCTGAGTGGCTATCAATTAAACTGTTCGACGATCGCGCAATATATTATAGTATGTAGGTATATCGACGATAAGAAAGAGATCGATACGAAGGCTGACCAATCGTCCAGTAACATTTCGATTGTCTATCCTTGCGCACGTAGCTGTGCCGTGCAGATTCCAGCCCCCGTTGTAGCTCGATAATTAAGCTCGGTAATTAATTATTGCATGCGCCCTGTCGCCTTGCACTTTCGCAGAGCGAATTTCGAGTTGCACAAGAGCCACCCTGCTCTCTTCGCACTGCATAGGGTTTCGACAAAGCAGCTCTACGTTACAAGGGTATACTTGACAACCATAGCCAGGTTTCGCGTGGTGAATAATAGAATCCATGCCTTACACTGCGATGTAGAGCAACATTACGTACCTTTCTTTTACGAAGCGGTATCGCGAAGGAAAATAAATACAACCGCCTAGTGCTCCTGAATGTATATAAAACCTTGAGTCGAGGTTGCAGTCGAGGTCGAGATCGGTCGATTAATGACACTCCCTTGCAATGTGTGCTCGCTATTTTTCACGTACTTCGTTGCCGAAGTGATTTCCGCGGATCGGTTTAACCTTCGTTGTTGCTTGCTTCGGTCAACTTTTTAATCAAGGCAAATTTTTTACTCGTTTCGCGACAGATTACTTGTTGAGCTGTAGTAGTTGGCTCGTTTTGAAAATTGCACAATGAATTTATCGGGCGAGGGATAGAGGGAAAGAATGTAACGCGTGGAAAGTTATAGTAAGTGGGCGGAAAGATGCCATTAGAGGGTGTTTAGATTACATTAAAATAAAAATATTGTACCTGCCGGAAAAATCCCGGGGATACTTTCGTCCGGTTGACTCGGTGAAAATGATCTCCATATATAATAAAGATTACAGATAGATTCCGTAAGCGTTTCGTACTCTACCTCGAATCATAAATAAGATATATGCACGCAGGCTCGCGCGCACGCACGCACGCACGCACGCACGCACGCACCCCACACATTATTTGTGTAGGATCGTACAAGTTTATTATTTATTTAACGATGCATGTAGAGGCACATAGGTACGAGTAGAAATGTTGGAACAAATAAACACACACGCCCACCCGCGAAAGCGCGTACGCACGCACGTATGCGCACGCAAGGGCTACGTAAAATGAGGAAAAGGAAGAATGTACACGTACCTGACAGCATGTAATCCTTTGTTGCTTGCTTTCCGTTCCCTCCGGAGGCATTTATCTGCATTATCTGCCCGGAGGACTTCTTGTTGTGAGAACGTTTGATAAACTGTTTGCCACCCCCATCATGAACCAGCTACCGATCCTTTTGATACCATCCGCCAAGAGTACACTAGACACTTCTCTCCGTGAGAAAAGGATTCTCGCCTTCTTCCGTTCTCTTTCCCTTCCTTTTCTCGTCCGTTCTCTCCTCCTCCTCTCTTCCTCTTTCTCCCTATCTCGCGCCCTCTCTCTCTATTTCTCTCCCTCTCCCTTTTCCACACCTACACACCCTCTCTTTCTCTCCCTCTCTTTCACACACTCGCTCACCCTCTCACACTCTTAACTGTTCCAGTTGTGCTTTTCCTCTCTTTCGGCGTTAAATTAGCATCGGACGGTCGCAGCGAAACGACGTACCGTAATGCTCTGGCGGCGGTTAGTTCGTGGAAATGTTCCGGATAGCGGCATGGAGTCACGAGGTCACGAAAGATAAAAGCATCCGGACCGGATCGAGCGTGCCGATAGAAGTACGGTTGTAGGGAAGGAGTGAAATACGATCGGTCAGTTACGACGAGTCAATAGGTGGTGACTTCCCGAGCAGTGACCGTAGCACGTTTGCGAATAGGAATTCGGGCAGACTGTTAGAAAAGCTCGAAAGAGAGGAACGCCGTGAGGAGGGGAAGGAAGCTCGCGCAGGAAACGCGAACGATTGGCCGGGCGGAAAACTGAATGCTTCGCGGCGGTGGTGCATCGAGCGCGACCAGTCGCGTTCGCCGGATGTAGCACGAATGAAGGGTTGATCTTGCGCGGCAGCGCTCTCATGCGGTCATCCGGTAAACTGACAGACCACCCCTGAAAGACCTCCGTATTGCCAGCCTTTCCACCCCCTCTCTTTTGCGGCTGCGCATTCCCCCGAATTCGCTGTCTCGCACCCTGGTGCCGATGTGTTCTACTTCTCGTACCCACCGGCTAGCGATGGAACTTCGATATTCTCCCTTGCTGTAAGCTTTCGAGCAACCTACTCCTACGAACACCCCTCGCGACGTCGCGCAGCAGCCAAACCTCTTTAACCAGATACCTTGCATCGGTTTCGCTGCCCTCCGTTTCCCGATCATATCGGACGATCTAACGAATCCGATTAGTTCCCATCGTTCCAGATCACTGACAATCAGTTATCTAAATTGATCCAACCCGATTATCCAGTCTCTAGAAGAGGAATCTATGGATGCTCGAAACGTAACGGTGTGTCTCGAAGCCACCGCTACTTACGAGCCGGCACTCATCCCCTACATCCACGCCCCGCGAAAAACCCCACCAGCCACTGGATGGAAGCTCGATCGTATCTGCCATGACCCCGCGTGCCAGCATTCCCCGTTAAAAGGCTTTCCGCTTTACTTCGCTCCTGATTCTTCATCGCTGATTCGGTCATCCTCCGAGGAAAATCTGAGCTTTTCCGAAAGCTTTGAAACTTGCTGACCGTCCGTCGACTAAACTGGAATGAAACATTTTCAAATCCTTCTTCGGTGTGATACATCGAAAAATAATTCGATAAAGCAAACGCCCTGTATAATAGATATTTCTATCGGATCGGAAATAGGGGGCGGAGATGGGCGAGGGGAAGAAAAATCTTTGGCCGCGGAAACAAAATGAACTGGAAAACGTAGCAGATGCCCGAGTCGATAACAAATACAGGAGCGATTTACGATACCCGGTGTTAGTTTCACCTGTGAATACTTTTTTCCGCAACAATAATAGATCGTAAGTGTCGTGGACGTTAGTTCATGATTAGCATTTCGCAGACTCTTCTTGGAGCATGCTACAGTAATAGTTGTTCTGTGGCAACCATGTGCCTTTCCCTTTTCAAATATTGATATGGAATTGATGAATGAATGTAGCTGTCATTTTGAAAGTAATAGTCAACGACGAGGATGTACCCTTGGGAACACTCTTTCTTTCCCGAGTTGTAGCCCTCGTGGTACGATCTAGCAGAATTTGGTATGCAATTTTTGCGCAGACTTATAACTCCCATTATCGTAGACAAGGTACAGATCCGATGGCTTTGTTTGTTACACGCAAAGGGAATTCACGAACCCCCTTACCATTTTCGCGTCACTCTCGACGTTACCGGGTCAGTAAGGAATAAAACTGTAATACCAGTGGCGGTACGAATGAAAAATTAAATACATACAATGAAACATAGATATTTCACGGGTGAAACGTAAAATAATGCTGCGAACGATTGTTAAGAATGTCAAATTAAATCATAGTTTAAAAATGTTAGAGCTAGCGGGTGTGTATGTATTCCAAGTAACATTATAAACAATTTTATATAAAAGGAAAGAGAAATTGCAATTTATTCTACCTGTTCGTGTGGCTGTTGTATCGATTACAAATAGCAAAATAAATTCAATGTCAGCTGCACGTTCACGTTCCCGGATGCCCCAATCTTAGATGATCTTTTCGTTGCATTATTATGTTTGTCTTCGAATCTGTGAAAGGACGGAGAGCACCTTCTTACCAATTGTATGCGACGAATATATTGCAATTACCTCTGCACATTGCCTTTGATTACGTCATCTGGAATACGACGCCCTACTTTTACACCGGCACTTAATGTCACGACTTTGGAACAAACTCCGTCTGACCTGGAAATCTTCATACGCCACTATTCTACTTGATACTCAATTCGGCGTTGAACAATTGTGCGCCTAACATAGGAACTTTTTAGAAATATGCTTACCACGATGAAATTCATTGCTATTGCATACATACTTTTCGCAACGATGCGTGTTAATGATAACACTAGTAACTGCGTTTCACCTATGCTTCTACGTTGTATGCTGCTACGCCCAACCTGTTTACACCTAGGTTTCACCGATTAACACGGACAAGCGTTTGCATTTATCGTCTTGCTCGATTCAATCGTTCGATCGTCTCCCGAATAATTTGACATCGGAGAACATAAGAAAGTAGCTGACGAAAAACCAGAAATATCTTCAAACGATGATTAATTTCAATAACTGAATCCGGATAATGCACAGGAGGCTGGAATACTTTTGTCGATACACCGTCGCATCCAACGCAAGGAACATTTCATCCGCCATTGACGTCGATACATGATATTGAATGACAGCAAATGACAATTTATCGAGGGATGGGCCAAAGATATTCCGCCCGATGATTGCAAATGCCATCGATCGACTCCTTTATTGAACCATCTACACGGTGACTGAGATTCGCCCGGTGTACGCGTTTCATTCGAGTTGCGTCACGATACCTTGACCGTACGAACGCTATCACAAATTCCAAGTGTGTCTCCTGACGGTCATCGATGGTGCTGAGCGATTTCATTACTTGGAAACGGCATTTCGAATCGTATGGTCGTGGCAGTCGGCGGTGCTGAAGAGCCACGAGACTTTTTCCGAAATCTCGTCCAGATTTTCGTGACAGTTAAAAGTGTCGGAGTGTAGCTGGCTCAATTTCATAGACGAACGCTGAGGTGCAGAGTGAGAAAACTGTCGCGATGATCAGGCTCTTTGGGGCGTTCCTGTTTCTTTCGTGCGTGCAATGCATTGTTCCTGCTGCGCTGTTGGAGACTATATATCAATTCTTCATCGGAATTCCTCCAGTGCGCGATGATTTGTTTCCGGACGGAGCGTCTGCACCGAAGGAGTACGACTTCATCGTAATAGGGGCTGGTTCCGCTGGCTCTGTACTGACCAATCGTTTGACAGAAAATCCGAATTGGAAGGTGCTGCTGCTAGAAGAAGGGAAGGAGGAGATTTTCCTTACAGACATACCGCTGTTAGCCCCGGTTCTGCACATCACGGATTACGTTAAATTGTACAGAAGTGAACCGCGACCGCGGAAGCCCGATGGGACCGGCGGATACTGTTTATCTATGAACGATGGTCGTTGTAATTTGCCAGCAGGTAAGGCGGTCGGCGGTAGCTCGGTGGTGAATTTCATGATATATTCGAGAGGATCGCCCGCCGATTACGATGCTTGGGCCGCGCAAGGCAATTCGGGCTGGAGTTACCGGGACGTGCTGCCGTATTTTATCAAGTCGGAAAATTGCAAGCTGCTGGATCAAGATATTAGGTAGCTATATCGAGTTAAAGATATAATGGCCTGACGCAACGCGTCGTATTAACGGCCGGGGAAGCTGATAAATGAAGTAATAGAGCAGTGCGCGCGCGTACCAGACGAGCGTTAATCAGTAAGCAATCGTAGGAAAATGTACTAATCAGATTGCGTACCCGAGTGTACGCCAAGTCACCGAACAGCGCGTACGTAATGTCTGAAAGTTTGCGTAAGAAATTTTCGAGCCTAGGACTTTCGAAACAGAAAACGATCAATCCGCTTAAATTATCTATTCCTATCGAGATTAGATTACATTTTCACGCAGATATTACTCATCAGATTTCACGGCCGCGGAGGATACCTGGACGTTACGAATTCACCGTATGCCTCTCCCCTGAGAGAGTGTTTTCTTCGTGCCGGAGAAGAATTAGGATACGATAACATCGATTACAACAGTGACAAGCATATCGGCTTTTCGGCAATACAGGTTCACCTGCGGAATGGTCACAGGGTTAGCGCGAATAAGGCATTTTTAAGGCCCATTCGCCACAGGGAAAATTTTCATCTGTCGAAATTAACTAAAGTAACCAAGATTGCCATCGACCCGAAAAGGAAAAAAGCCGTGGGCGTGGAGTTTATCAAAAATGGTAGAAGAATGTTTGCCTCTGCCACAAAGGAGGTCATACTTTCGGCTGGTGAGCGAATAAAACTGAATGAAATAATTACATCGGACCGCCAAATTGTTATGAGGACACCTCGCCAGCTAATTCGTGTTTTTTCCTTTGGCCAGGTACCCTGAGTTCACCGCAACTGTTAATGCTGTCCGGAATAGGACCCAAAGATCAACTAAATTCTCTGAATATCGATTTGATCGAGGACCTTCCAGTTGGTTACAATCTTCATGATCACATCAGCATGTCGGCGTTAACATTTCTTGTTAACGAAAGCGTAACTATAGTTGAACCTCGGCTTGCTTCGAACCTAGCCAATACTGTCGATTACTTCGTCAAAGGAGATGGTCCGTTGACGATACCTGGAGGAGCAGAGGCTTTAGCCTTCGTAAACACGCGGCAAGACGGATCAAAGGATCGAAAGGAAAATTTGCAACCCGATAAACGTACACTCTTCTACGACAAGAAACAATTCAAAAGACGTAACATTAACGAAAGGGGTAACGTAGATTTCCACGGTCAGGTAAAATTCTCGCCTGTAGCAACGAACCGCTGACTAAAAAAATCTTTCCATCTTTCTTAGCAAGCTTTTCGCTTCCAAATGTGACATCAATCAACGTGAACTCCGATTACTTGAAATCGTTTTTAAACTCGTTTCCCAACGAAACGAAGAAAACGAACCATCCCGACGTTGAATTGGTTTTGGGTGCAAGTGCTTTAACTGGAGATATATCGGGCAGCTACAGAGGGATCCTGGGTCTGTCGGAGGAATTTTACAAAGAAGTTTTTACCGGTTACGAAGGCTTCGACGCCTTTACCATAGTGCCGGTTCTCTTGCATCCAAAAAGTAGGGGAAGAATAACCTTGAACAGCTCCGATCCATTCGTTCGACCTGTTTTCGATTTAAATTACTACGATGACGACGACGACCTAAAAACCATGGTTCGAGGCATTAAAAAGGTTTTTACCTTACTTTACGTAAGATCCACCTTGAAAATCGCAGACCTCCAAGAACGTCGAAATATGATTAATGTTCTTGGCATCGCAACGCCTTTACTGTTAGCAACAAAGTTATTCAATCCAAATCGATTCAGAATTGTTTTTTGTTTAGGCAATGGAAGTTGCATCGACCAGGGCCTTTAAACGATTCAACGCAACGTTACTCCCAGTCGCATTTCCAGGTTGCAGGCACATCTCTTTCGGCACCGATCCGTACTGGGCTTGCGTTGCCCGTCACGTGTCCACTACCCTAGGTCATTTTGTAGGTACGTGTAAAATGGCACCGAGAAGAAACTCAGGTGTGGTGGACCACAAATTACGAGTGCACGGAATCAATGGTCTCAGAGTTGTAGATGCCAGTATAGTTCCAACCATAATAACAGGCCACACAAACGCGGCGGCTTATATGATCGCTGAAAAGGCCGCAGACATGATAAAAGAAGACTGGAGGCCAATCTGACGCTGCACGAGCCACGACGTTTAATTGATTCTTTACAAAACGTGGGAAAACGATGTGAACGTAAATTATTGGTCGTTTGTAGGAAACATACATATAGAATCGTTTATTTTGTATCAGTCGTGTGCAATTCGATTAGAGTATAACGTCGCTGTGAGGATAAACGTATGATCGTGTTTTGCATTTAAGCTAACCACGCGCATACGCGGATTGTTCGAGTCGAAGAGAAAGTTAAATAGACTATATTTCTGCGGCGCTAATAAATATAAATTATGCGGACGTTACTGCGTTGAGTGTATGCTATCTTTGGTGGGGATTCGTTGCTTTGTTCAATCTATACTAATACGGCGTATTTACAGTGAAACGAAGCGTATTTAAATAAATATAGTTACACAATTACAAACTTATAGTAGCTCTACAGGATCGCGAACGAATACGATTATACTTTTCGAACGTCACTATTGTCAATTGTCGTGTAATTGCGCAACGTTCCAAGTGCCTATCGTACTCGCAAGAAAAAGGAAAGGTAGAATTTGCGACGCGTGTCTCCAAGATGTCGAAGATGCTGCCCCTGAAAATAAATCGAATTCGTTTATGACGCAGCTGCGAAGTGAACGGGTTGTTCGTATAAAAATAAAAACGAACGGTTAGGAAAAGTAACGCGGGCGAGAATAGAAGGAAGGCGGCGCGTGTACGAGAGATAGAGAGAGAGAGAGAGAAAAGTGGTTACCACTATCACTGTATCGGATGCAATCGTGCAACTCCTCTGTCATAATGTAATCCTTGGCGCAAACGCAAGTGCCTGAAAAAGCATATCATTTTAAAAGCACAGCACGGTTTTTCGCCCTTCGCAGTATTAGTTAGAAAACGCACCGTCCATGCAATCCACGTTCATCACCTCCGTCGAATTGGAATCCGTATAAGTCGCCGTGACGCATTCCCTGTGTGTCTGACATCGTGCGCTCAACACTAAAATTTGGAAATATGTATGTTGCTAGTTGAATGCGCATCGGTGTGTGGCGCGCAGCGGTACGCTAGGGATACTCACTGACATCTCTTAGGCACACGGAACCACGCTGATGAAAGTTCTCTGTGCAGCTGCATCTGCCATTAGTTCCACACTCGGTGTCCTTCAGGAATAGCTGGCATTGAGAGTCCTCTTGACACGCTTCTCCCACGGAATTGGCTGCTTTCAGACATCGCTTGCCGTCCTGCGACAGCACGTGATCCACTTTACACGTACAGACATCGATGCACGCCGAATTCTCCGCCACGCATTCGTAATCCTTCGAACACTTGTCGTTCAGCTCTGCCGAAGCACGTAAATCACGTTGGTGAGCACGCGTTCCGGTCAGCAAACCGACAACGATCACTTATGAGAGCAAGTGGAAAACGCTTACCGGCACTTGGTATACAGCCATCGTTGCGAGGATTCGGGTGGTACTTCAAGGTGCACGCGCAAAATCCCGTAACGCAGTAGCTGTCTTTGATGTAACAGTTTCGATGCGTCTGGCATGCCTGGCCAAGTCCTGAACAGCCACGTGCATAAAGATCGATAAAAAAAAAAAAAAACGCAAACGGATTCGATCTCGGTTCGCCGAACTCACCTACGGATTCGTAGCACCTTCCTTCGACGAAGTGCGAGCCGTCGGAGCACTGGCAGATACCTTGTCGGCACTCCGAGAAAGGGGCAAAGGTCACGCGACATTGAATGTCCGCTTCGCACGGATCTCCAATAGCGTTCGCCACTGCAAACATAGATATGCATAGTATCGCCGATCCGCGTAGACGCAAGATTCGCCGTTTCGTTGCCGGCTACCTTTTTCGTGGGAATACGAGCAAAATGTGCAGCTTGCTTTAGTCGGATCGACGAGAACGATAAACGACACGCTCCAGAAGACGGAGGACCGTGAGAAAGGGACCGTGGAGTCGTGTTTCCGAGGTCGCCGACACTGATTCTAAGGTACCGACGCTCACGACGATCGGCCGGAACTTTTCCGTAGTTCGTTCACAAGTAGAAAATAAAGAACCATGCGAAATAGAATAGGTTGAGGAGCGAAAACGTAGGCAAACTCGGTGGTCGCTGTGAAGGGGCGTGAACGAACAGCGACGGATGTGGCTGGCGACGCAGGAGCGGGAAACACGATGTATTTGCATAGGCAATCGAGTGGTCGGGCGATAAAAAAGAAGGGAGCCACTGGAAAAGCTTACCTTTCAGACATTCCACGTGGGTGCGATTTTTGTAAACTATGTAATCGTCCTTGCATAAACAGGCCTCCTGATTCCAGCAGTACGCGTTCCTCATACAGTTGTCGTCGTATCGACACTTTGCCAAGGTCTCTGAAAAATTCACCTTACAGTCGCCACGGTCTTACGCCCCGAGGACTTTGGTGCGACGTATCGCTAGAAACGGACGCTCGAAGAACGAAAAGTAATTCTTGATTACCAGGTGCTACGTTCTTGCGACACGATTTACTCAAGCGGTGCGGGTGCGCACGATTGCGACACGTTGCTACATTTTACCGGTTAAGAGAACAAATTTTTGCCCGTCCGAATGTTCATGGAACGTGTACGAAGTTCGAGGGTGAAGGCAGAGGCTAGGCCCGCGTATACATACGAAGAGGTGGTGTTCGGTCGATGCATCGCGACGGCGGCTCGTAGACGTAAGAAATGGTCGCGCAGACGGTGACAGGCACAAGGACGAGGAGCCTCGAAAACCCGACCACCGTCCTGGTCGGCGTCATCCTCGTACCACCACTGGAACGTCTTCCTCTCGGAGTCGTTCCATCAGCCCGAATGAAGCGGTCGTCATTCCCAATGACCCCGAGGCGAAGATCTGTCGTTGTTCGTTGCTCGATCTTCGCGTCGTTCAACCAGTTTGCTTTGCGTGATCCCACCGTCGCGGCCCGTCGCGTCGTCCCGGTTACGCAACTAAACAGCGAAGCCCTGCTCTGTTGGTTGCCGTCACGTCGTGCAACACGACATCGTACCAGTCGCACTTGTCCACCGCGTCTACCTTTGCTGTGACTCCGATTAATAGGATCCCAACGAATGGGAGGCGACGATCGTTCGCCTTGCTTCAGGCGGGACTACCTTTGATTGGTTTTTGGAAAAGCGGCAAACACGAGTCAGCGGGTCGAGACGATTCGCGGGAACGATTCACTGTTCTCCCACGGTTCGACACTCGCAGATCGAAAAGGCTTTACCTTGGTGACAGAATAATATTAATCCCGAACAGCATCGCGAAAACCGTACGTCGTTGTACAGTTACGTCGCGTCGTGTAATTGCCAGACCCCTTGCGTTGCCCAGGTGTGCATCGTAGCAACCTAACAGGTTGCACCGCACACCTTCGGTAATGTGCCCGAGTTAAATCGGTGCGAATCAACTGCGAAACGTTCGAAGCCAGTAACTTTCATTAGACAACCGTGTTCAATTGCGGTCACGTATATGTAGATCTCGCGGGGCAGCGACGAGTAACAAGTACGAAAAGAGAGTGCAATTGTAAGTTACCATAATTTGGAGTAGAAATGTTGAGAATACTTTTCTTAACTGTCTCGGGCGATCTTACAATTCCCGAAGCATCGATTGCTTGGACCTGTTCGAAGGTTTCCTGGTAATTATCGACGACTGCCTTTGCCCGGCAATGGACGCAAAAATTGTCGATCGATGAGCAAGCTTAGCGTGCCCCGGTTCCATAGTTTCGGCCTATTGCGCAACCGAACCGCTGCACGCACACGTGAAACATGGAAGCTATGGTTACGTATCGTAACGAATTTGTTCTTGTCATTTTCCTCGGTGTTCGTCGCAGAATTTCCACGAGATATCGACGAGTATCACTTATTAGACAAACAACCGGCGCGTCACGGCGAGTGCTCAACTGACCTCCCAAGAAATTCAGTTTTTTATTTTACTCCGATTCTATTAGTTCGCGCCATCGTTTGTTCCGTCACGCGCGATTCCTATTTTCTCGCTGGAATAAATGGATTGCGCAACTAGAACGCGTTACCACTTGCTCGCCACTATTGTTATCGCTCTGGTGTGTTTGTACTGGGAGCGGAGTACGGGAGTGCCGTTTCTCAAAACGATTCTAGTTCCAATACGAAGCTGTCAATCCGAAGCAGATTTCGTAGACTCGCGCAACGTTAACTGAACTGAAAAAAGATTAACACTGAAAATTGGGCAACTCTCGAGGTGTAGGGTAAAGGTTCTCCGAAGTTCGTACGGCAGCAGACTTTGTCAAATCCTCCGGAGGGTTAAGCGCGGCATTGTTTCCACGTCGCGTGTGACTTCATAACAGGCTTTACGCAACGGCAAGCTTTGTTTAAGGCGTGCGCCGCAATCCGGCACCGAAAACGGAGCGTTGGGCCGAAATATCTGGCGTTGGTAGGGAACGATCTCTCTTGTTCTTCAATTATGTGTGGCTCCAAGCCAACATTCGCTTAACTGTGAGAACCAGCAGCGTAGATCCGGCCTACCTGTGTGATCCCCCGCGTAACCGAAGAAAGGATCACTCGGTCATGAAGGAACGAACCCACCCGAGACTTTCCATGCAAATTCGTTTGACTCGAGTTCGTGAGATCTTCTTACTGTGTTCGTGAAACAAAATTTCGACCAGGCTCATTTGCCAGATTACTCTCGTTGCGCATTCGATATCTTTCGGAGATCGACCGTTGCTCCAGAAGCTCGATCGAGAAACTCTAAAAAGTCTTGGCCCCGTTTCGAGTCGAACGAGTTAGAAAAATGTAAACCAGTCGCGCTTTCGTTCGCATGGTTTGGCGAAGATTGCACTGCCTGGGACACTCGATTTTTACGGTAACGGAGATAATCGTAGTTCACACTCACGTCTAGAGAACAGATGCTCGTGCTGTCCGTGCGCGGCGACGACTGTACTCCGTACGACGAGGCAGAGGCCGATCGAGAGCGCGAGACCTCCCATCGGGAAACGATGCACGAACCCCGCCATCTTCGTCGTTCACCACGAGCTCGCTGCTTTTTCGCACGTTCCCCTTTCTTTCCTTTCCGTTCGTTACGTCCGTCCCGATCACGACGATCCACAGCGCCGTCTCTTCTATTCTAGTCAAGATTCGGAGGCCCGCACGCCCAACGACTGGCTTTATCTAATCTACGAACGTTGATAAGTTTGCCGTGAATGCAACCAACGATTCGTTCCTTCCTCTAATCGGTCGACTGGCACTGAAATCGCGACGCTCTACGCCGAACATGTGTCACCGGAGATTTTAGATTCGTGATTAATACTCGACGACGCGACGGTGAAAACGACGGCACAGGCGTTCGTCATCGATGTTTTGCTTCATTCAAACTGACCATGGCGCATGGTTTCATCGGCCTGTTGTTTCCATTTTTTAAACGGAATCCACACTTGTCGAAGAAATTCGATCATTTGAAAACGAGTGTATCGGCGAAAAGGGACAAATATTTCGCGAGGGTGTAACAAACGACGCAACCCTGATACATTAGTGCCTATTTTATTTAAAAAGGTATAAATGACAATGCTACGATTACTCGGACGAGATAACAGCAGTTTCTTTAACCGCGGAGCAACAGCAGAGCTGCCACAGGCAGAAGAGGAAGTATGTAGTCGCGTGTCTAGCGATGAGACTACTTGCAATGGCGTTCGTGTGAAACTCTTTATAGGCCATAAGGCCAAACGGGGAAAGGAAAAGAAAAATGGAGGACGGTAAAAATATTTTCTAGATATTCCAAGTTAAATTTGTAGCATTGAAATATTGACGGCAAACTATCTTTGGAACGAAGAGAGCGCAGCTCTTTTCCCGCTTGCCTGCGAAAATGGTGATGCTGAGATTCTACAGAGTCGCGCAACAATTGGCACGAAAACCTAAGATATACTATCAGATAATGCCGCCACTTCGTGAAACTTTCCAAATATGTACATAGAAAATATGAAAGCTCGTCGAAATGGCAAAGGACAGGGATTCGATTACTTCATTTCCCTTTGCTTAAGTACGAATTCGTATGATACAAGTCGCTACAAGAACGGATGGCAGTAGCACGGTCCGAGCGCCTTAATTGCGTGCATGCTAGAGGAAATCTTTAAACGCTTCGATGCACCCGGCGTACACTATGGTTACACACAAGCCGAGGGCCTGTAAAATCGCGACGACACCCGACGCTACGCAGACTGTTCTGCAACTTCTTTTTTTTCGCTTTCCGCGCTGAATCCCGCGTCGCGTTTCAGCCACATCTTCATCGCGATTGTAGAGTAGAACAGTTCGTATGTCGCTCGTTTAGATTTTCCCAGATTTACCATTACTCCAACCATTTAGTACTGGCCGAAGAGCAGGACACAAGCGACGCTCCCAAGGAAAATAGGCAACAGAGGTGGAAGGAAATGCGACCCTGGAAAATACGTAGGTGATATTGAAATGTGTCAGATAATTCCAGATGGACGGTCCGTTTGTCCTTACCTCCGTTTACGCATCTATCGTTCTCTCTCAGATAATTGTCGGCACAGATGCACACGTTCTCTGTGCACGTTAAAGCCTTGTGTGTCGCGTTCTCATCTCCGGCTTGGTAGCACTCGTACGTGTTCCCGCAATTCTCGCCGAAATCTGCGAATCAACGTGCGCGCTACGTTAGTGGATCGGAATTAATGTTAAAATAAAAAGGGCTGACAAAAGGCGGATATGTTTGCGAAGAAGCGTACTCTTATCGCCGAAGCATCGATTCATTTGGTACTCGAAGTGATATCGATCTCGACATCGGCATGCCCCTTCGATGCAAAACGCATCTGAAAAGGTCTTGGAACACTGTACACTCTCCTCGCAGCTGTCCAGAATGTCTCGTGCAACCGACAAACATTTTTTTTTATCGCCAGCGATGACAGTGTCCGCCGCGCAATCACAAATACCTACTTCCGTGCATACAGCGCCGCTCACGTGCGCGCATTCCTCGCTTCGAATACACGATTTTCCAATATCTGTGAACACATGTTGCATCGTTACGTCGTTACATTAATTCCACTCGTTTTTATTCGCACGCTTGCCGAGTTTGCGTAAAAGTGCCGAGCATTACCGATTGTTTCGTAACAAGCGTTTTGTACTGGATGATAACCGTGTATGCATCTGCATTGGTCGTCGTGGCACATCGTGTGCGATAGAAGTGCTAGACATTGCCTGTTCTCTACGCACGGAAAGTCCAGTGCATCGGCCTCTGCAAGTAAAACAAAAACGAACCAACGATTCTATCGACGAGTCTATCGACCCGCAAGAGATTTTATCGCGCCGAACTGTATCGTTCGTCCTTACTTTTGAGGCATGATTTTTTATTGTTCGCCAAGATGTAATCCCTTAAGCAGTCGCATCGGCTATTCGTTGTGTTACAGAAGGAGTTTTCAAAATACTTGCAACCCTGATCGTTTCTACAACTTCGGGCAGTGAGCGATCCTGAAAGGGCACCGCGTGCTTTTACTTTCAGAGAGTTTTATTACTAGTGCCTGCTGCATTCATTCCTATGCGAAAGTTACTGTACCTGTGCTTCTATTGCTATGTCGGACGATATCCGTACTGGAACAGTTCTTCCTTGTCGCCCCATTTTCGCACAAGCAAAATCCACGTTCGCACGACGACAGTCTCCATGTGCTCGTGTCAACGCCCGTGCAATCTTCCAAGTTCTTGCAAGGAATCGCTGGATCTACGTAAAAGAAAAATCTCATATGTCTTCAATTGCAAAATACCGTAAAAAGATGCCGGGAGTATACACCCACTAGAAATGTGAATGGCGGGTGTACGGAGCATCTACCGTTGTCGTAGTAAACTGCAGCCTCTTGCGTAGTAAAAGTATGTAATATCGATTTTATCTACTAATTACGGAAACGATCGATCGGACAAATGTACGACGCGAAGCCGACCCTCTTCTTCGGCATTTAATTCAACCTTTTCCCCCGTGAACAATGTTCGCCATTTCTAGAGAAGTTCGAATCGCGCCTTACTAGATCATCGCCTAACGTTCCGTCCACGATTTTTTCATCGCTGTTAAGAGGTCGTCTTTATTTTGAAGCTTGTCTAAGTACATAAGTTTGTACATAAACATTTGGACCGCGATACCTGTACGTATGTTCTTTCTTTCGAGGCAACGTCGTCATATCTGTACGTCGCGTCGCATCGGTGCTTCGAATGGACTACCGTTAAAGCAATTAACGAGCATCGCTAAGCGATTCCAATTATTCTAATTCTAAGAGAATAGCCGATAACGAGGAGCACGAATGTACGCATATACATATATGATTTCCAATGAAATACCGTGATAGATTGGAATCCTAATATGTGCCTAGGGCTGGAAGACATGTGCCCAACGTATAACATAAGCAGTAATCAGAAACGCGACGAAAGCTGACGACACCAGCTTTCGTCCAGTTAATACTTGATTAATTACAGTTTTGACACGGTCGTGTCCCGTGTACGTTTTTTTCCGTGCGCGATGAAGCCGATTCACGACAATAGTGCGTCACGGTATTGCTGTAAATGTAATATACGTTGGGGATTTCGCTGTACAATTACGATAAATAGTAGCAATAGGTTCCGTTGCAAATTAATTATCGTGAGTCATGCTTTTGTACCTCGTCGAAGGTAACGGTCGGAACGTTAAATAGTTACGGCTACTAACTACCCCGCGCAATGCAATTGATACGAGTTGGTTAATGCGACACCACCCCACGCAGGTCGGTTTCCCCGAAATTACGAACATTTCTGGACGCTTACCGAATAGTGCGGCGGCCACGAGATGAATTACCGCAACGAACAGCGGAAGAAACAAATGCGATTTCGTGTTTGCGGCAGGAAGCATCTTTGATGTTCCAATTTATTAGTGGTACAGCTTCTGTTGCGAACTTGCTAGGTATCGGTTCGCGATCGAGCATTGATAGTACGCGACTGACGAGTGGTGAACGCGAAGCCGTGTCGAACTACAATTAACCATACTCTCCCACCATTCTGATTTTCTTCGATCCCCTCTGTCCACGAGTTTTGTCGGTTGAATCGTTGAATTGCACGTTGCCTGTCACGCTCTTTGCTTACGTACATATAATGAAAGGGTAGAAAGATCGAGCATGGAGGTAAAATGCGATACGAGCTTGGTCGTCGAACGAATTTTCTCTGATTCATGCGGTGGGACATATCATAGATAAGTGAAAAGATAACAATTATCTTGGTAGGGCGTGCATCGCGTAGCTTTCTAGAGAGTAGAGAGACGTTACACCGTTCCTTACTCGGTTACCGTGAATATCGAAATGGCCAAAAAAACTTTCATCGTCGTCCTGCTGCTCGCGTGTTTCGAATCGCTTTCGTGCCTAAATCGTGAGTACTGTGCACGTACCAACGCGAAATGCTTCGATTTATCAGCGCATTGAAGCGTGATTTTTCTGTCAATCTCCTTCGCAGAGTTAGGACAAGAGCCTGGTGCTGCTAAAGTCGGTGAAACATGCGAAAGAGATCGTAATTGTATTCGCAATGCGTACTGTCGCGTACAAATGACCTGCCTGTGCGACCAATACTATTCGCCTACTTTAGACAAATCGATGTGCATCGCTAGTGAGTATCGTTAAATTTCATTCCCAACCAATGATCATTTGTGGTGACGAATTTGTAGATGTCCAGAGATTGATACAAGTACGTCGCTTTGGTGTTAATTCTTATTACTCATAGGTGCTGGCTTGAGTTGCACAAACGATCTTGCGTGCAGCACTATGACGAACGCTGAGTGTAACCAAGGAGTATGCGCGTGTCGGGATTCGTACACTTTAGACATACACAATTCCTCCAATTGTATCAGCAGTGAGTTATCAATGGGCTGAACCAAATGCATTCTACGTACAGAAAGATCTTCGTCTATGTGGAAACCTTTTATTCTCTCCAGGACCATCGACGGTAGACGATCGGTGTCAAAGGACCGACGACTGTCAAGATGCACTTGGTCGTGCCTTGTGCATCGATGGCTATTGCCGATGTATAACGTCATATCATTTTGCCACTGAAACTGGGAAATGCATTCAAACACGACGTAATTACCAGCACCGCTATTCGCTTACTGGAATAGATAACGCTTTTCGTATAAATGGGCCTTAAATTTTCGTTACACGTATTTTCCAGTTTTATACAACGCGTGCGCGGTGGATTACGAATGTATAGGCTTCGATAATGAAAACGCCCTTGAGTGTAGAAACGGTGAATGCGTTTGCAAGGAAGGAGGAGCGACTTGTAGCAAAGGTTAATTACAATTAATTGTACGTCGCAACCTAGTTCGGTACTCCCTTCTTTTCAACATCAACGCATTTCTTTTCTTCTTTCAGCTTCTACACTCGTGGTACTTGGGGTTCTAATGGCGATTTTACCATTAATACACTCAACGATTTAAGCTAGGCTGTGAAATATCTATTCAGGCCATGAATAGATTCGTGTGCGAATCATACGTGTGTGTGTATGCAGGATATGCATTTGCATCTTTGCGTACTTGAACCATGTTCAAATACGTGTTTTTACTTCTGTATAACAATAAATTCGATATGAATATCTTTTGGAATGTTGAAAATGTGAATAAAAATTTATTTACCGCAACAGGAAAATTTCTGACAAACTTTTAGCTGGTCCTACGACTCTATGGTCTAGCCTACAGAATTTCTATGGGTTCTTATTAACATCAATAGATCGTAATTCTTAGCGTGGAAGATTAATTCAGAGTAATTCTGTAATAAATTCTTATGTACATCTGTTATATGTTTTATTCTATATTTGTTTTACTTAGTTGATATTATATAAATTTTAATATTTATTTCCTTAAGTAGTATTCATTTTAAGAAGTTCTACTAAGTGCGCCCTAATTGTAAAATCAAGATTATAATTCATAATTTATAATTACTATTTAAATAATAATGTAATTTGTATTTTCTGAACTAGTTTGAAGAAATATTCCCTGAACAAAATTAAGTATTAGATTATTTGTGTTTACTGTACTTTTTATGCTGCATAAATGTTATTTTAAAATTGATAAAGATTTAGTTGTGAGATGTATTCTTAATAGATTTGAAAGAATAGTTCATAAGTATGTAGCCAGTAATTAGCTTGCAAATTTATATTGCAACATGTTTGTAACTTGTATCTTTATTAATTTAGTTAAATAAATTTCCAATTGAAAGAATTTCACTGCTCCTTTTATTTTCACATCTTAACAATCCTTGGAAACACCTAATTCCGCTTCCTTAAACAAGAAGTACCATAGACGGGCTTTAAATACAAACTCCTAAAGCGAGAAACTTGCAAAAATCGCCCTATACGTTATTAAAGTTGGGAGCGAAAAATTCTTGGAAGTAACATAATTTTCAAAGTCTCCATTTCTCATATATATTCTCCTGATACAAAACGACGATTTTCAGCAGATATCTTTGCCAAAAACTCAGAAATTTTAGCGCCCGGAAATTCCTGAAAGGTGACGTTATTTCCAAAGAATTTCTGAGATCGAATACCACCTCACATATCATATTCTCCTGATACAAATTCACGATTTTCAACCGAAATTTTGGCAGAATTTCAAAAGTTTTAGTTCTCGGAAGTTCTGGACATAAATTAAAACTAGCAGTATATGATACGATCTCCAATAGGTGGGAGCAGTATTCCATGTGAAGTTCATTTGAATATAAACAATTAAACAATTGAAATTGTTATTACGGCCAACTGCATATAGGCACAGCAACGGGGTATTTTTATCGTGTAGCTTAATCGTTTCTCTTTCATTTGACATGCAATTTATTAAAAAACAACCACCAGAAGCCGATAACAATTTTTAAAAGTTTTGTCGGTAACGATGTGTCGATAACCGGACATGTGGCGCCATCTCGCGTTGTCGGCATTTTTCGCAGTTTTGCGCACCGCCAAAACCGAATTCTTGGATTACATCGTTAATTTAAACAATTGCGTTTTTTTCGGCTTCTAGTGCGTATTTTTTAACCGGACTTGTCTTAAATTAAAGCTACTAAATAATGCTATCCCCTCCAACAGTTGCAACATTATGGCATTTGTGGTTTAAAAGTTATTAACAATTGAAAAATCGGCAAAAATGCTCTCCGGGTCACTGCAATTATCTCGGCTTCTGAAGGGGCTAGATTAATGATCGAGTGCTTAAAATAAAGGTAAAGAATGCAGCTACACGTCAATCAATGATTTACAAATGCTACAGGCGCGGTTTACTTTTTATAAACAATTTAACAATTCGTTTGGGAATTACACCGATACTATACATGAAGCCCTTTTCAAAACTGAATCAGATTGTTCCTTGAACCGAGAGCTTCAATTTGAGAGGTTGTTGATCAAAATCGGCCAAGCAGAAGCTGAGATAATTGAATTTGTTTAAATAAATTATAAACAAATGCGATTACTGCCATTTCCTGGTGAGCTACATTAATGACCAGAGGACATAAATTGAAGCTAGCAGTATAAGCTACCATCTCCAATAGGTGTGAACATTATTTCATGTGCAGTTCATTTGTTATAAACAATTAAACAATTAAAATTGTTATTACGATCAACTGGATATAGGTACAGCAACGGAGTATTTTTTATAGTGTAGCTTATTCGTTTTTCTTTAATTTGACACCTCACTTACTAAAAAATAACCACCAAGAGTGAAGATAATTGCAGTGACCGCAAGTGCATTTTGTCCGATTTTTCTATTGTTAATAACTTTTAAACCACAATTGCCATATTGTTGCAACGGTGGGGTGAGATAGCATTATTTCGTAGCTTTAATTTAAGACAAGTCCGGTTAAAAAATACACACTAGAAGCCGAGAAAAAAGCAATTGTTTAAATTAACGATGTAATCCAGAAAATCGGTTTTGGCGGTGCGCAAAACTGCGAAAAATGCCGACAACGCGAGATGGCGCCACATGTCTGATTATCGACTGTGCGGGGCACTAGTGCCATTACCATTACCATGTCACACGCAAAGTTACCCACAAAATTTTTAAAAATTGTTTTCTCGACTCCTAGTGGATATTTTTTGATAAATGGGGATGTCAATTGAAAGTGAAGCCAATAAGCTACACGATAAACAATACGCCGTTGCTGTAACTATATGCAGTTGGTCGTAATTACTATTTTAATTGTTTATAGCAAATGAACCTCACATGGAACACTTTTTGACGAACATAGAACAGTGTACGATTGTAGACATAACAGCTGATACGAAAGGTGGACCTCTGGCGGTCAACAGCAGTTTCATTAGGCCGTAAGAAAGAATGATCGGGGTGGAGGGGGTAATCGAAAGGGGAACGTTTCGGGTACAGAGGCGCAGTCTCGCGGCGAGTATCCGTACGAAAGGAAGATCAATGGGCGGCCAGATAGTAAGATGGCGGACTGCGAGTCGGAGGTGCAGCGTTTATCAGCCACGAACGAAGACGTAACGAGGAATACTAGCATAACTATGATCACCAACGGACGAGTGCCTCAGCACCCGGTAAACCAGGCGAATCCGATCGGCCAGGGACCGAGATGCGTCACCATTTATAAAACCGAGACTGGTTTTGGGTTCAATGTACGCGGTCAGGTCAGCGAGGGTGGACAACTCAGGAGCATCAACGGAGAACTATACGCACCTCTTCAGCATGTCAGTGCGGTTTTACCTCGAGGTGCTGCTGAGAAAGCCGGTGTACGAAAAGGCGATCGCATACTCGAAGTGTGAGTAACTCCGCTTCCCGTTTGTTGTCTTTCTAACGCTTGTTCCTATTGTCAACCCGTGTTCCTATTCGTGCCGATCGCTGTGTGTCTACCTGTCAAACAGGTACCGACGCTTAGCTTAGCACAGAGAGATCTTACGGTACCTTGGAATCAGGATTGAATAACGCTTTTTAAATGCGACGCGGTCATACGTTTTAGGCGGTTTGCGAAATACTCGCAAAAGTTATTGCATGGGCTCGATAACTAAAAATGCTGTCCCTTTTTTGCATTATTACTGAACTAAGGTTTAGCGATGATACCGCGTTCGCGTGATGCTCGTCCTAATTGATTCCATTCGGAATGCGTATTAATTTGGACAAAGCGATTCTTGGCGCAATTTACTTTTTACCTGTCCGTTCTACTGAAGCTATTAATTCGTACCTTCTTGCAAGAATTCACATGCAAGTAATTTGCACCCATGAAACATACGTAATCCGTTAGTATTACAGGATTGATACGGAACAATCTATGTTTTTCAGATAATTATTTGCGTTGGCTGCATTTGAAACAAAATCTAGCTGTATCAAACATCTGTGCTGTCCATGTTAATTTGCAAGTACTGAAATACGTTTGCGAATTAGAAAGGAAATGAAAAATATAGTCGTGCAGACTTTATCGATCGAGTTTCATTGATGCATGATTTATGATCCCACTTCACGCTTCTATATTTGAAGTAACACCGTAGGACAACCCACATATGCATCTTAAATTAATAGGATTTAACATTTTTTCTTATACCAGCACTTGTGCCTATCCGACTCGTCATACGTAATATACAATATTAAATAGTACAATATGCAGTAGGAATCACAGATGTGCTCAGGGAACACAATCCCGTATCGGATTTTGCGTGTCCAAAAGTTTCGAAGTCCATACCAGTAGAGAAAATGATGAATGAAATATCGAGATCGTAAACAGATCGAAACGTTCAAATGCATGCGTTTCGATCGTAAGAATTGGCTACGCTCAAGGACGATATTAGGAGGTCGAGTCTCGTTCGTACAATACGATGTCCATTGAAGAATTCTTTGTTTCAAGAATGAGATAGACAAACGTACACGCCGCTGTAGCTTTCACGATACAATCAGATCGGAAAATTCGTGGTGTTAAATTGCACACACTTCGAGCATCGAAACCGACATGTTCGACGATGAAAAAAGGAGATCAAGGTTACTTCAGGACCACGCGGTGACCATTCGGAAACTTGCTCCGTTTTAAGAGCGTAACGCAAAAGCTATTCATTATCGTGTCATAACTGTTCCGGATTTATCAGTGGCGGTGGATTTGGAGCTCTCTGCCTACTGGCCTTAATTGTATACATATACAATTTGAATCGAATGTGCCCCATGCATTCGGTCGTTCAGGCAATCTCAGCCGAATAAATCTTCTACGCCGCATTGGCTTCATTTTCACAACTAGTATTTGCAGTTCGATACGTTAACCCTTTCGCGCAGATAGCTCAACTGTTCGCAGAGAGTGCCGTCAAGCTGGGAAACGTAATCAGCTAAAACACTTGAATTACTTCTCGATGTATTACCCGATGGTTGCCTAATTAACTTGGACCATGCGAGACAGGAGGGGCGAGAGCACTGACAATGAGGAACACGTGTTTCATCTACGTATTCCGATAATCGTGTAACGGTATCGCAGGCTCTACTCTGTTCGACTTGCTGCATAATACTATTCGCGCGGAGTGCCGTTGAAGGCGAGCTGGGGAGAACGATTCATGAAGCGCAAAGCCTTAATCATGACCGTGAAAAAGTTGTCTCGCGACAAAACGAGCCGACGAGTGACAACGATTAGAAACGATTCGATGGTGGATTACCCGTTTCGAAAAAATATATGAATCGTGGTGAATTATTCAACTTTTATCTGGTGCGTTGAACTGCCTAGAGCTTGTCACGCGTTAATTATCCACTTGTAGTCGTTTGCAGAGTTTTCTTCTCATTGATTGGACACTGGTTTTAGGCAACACGGCAGAGTCTTTAATAGCAAAACGACTTATTAGAATCTTTTCTTCGGTATACTAGCCTTATCCGATATTGGCGCTACTAAAAGGTTTGCTGCTTGTGTGGCTTCTAACAAGTGGTTACACATATGGACGGCATATCGTGGATGGATTTTTCGCCGCCAAGGGCACGATATTAAATTAAGACGAAACGAAACATGCGCACGTTACGTGGTTTGACGAAAAAGAAGGAAAGGAGTGTCTGGTCTTCGAGCAGAAACCGAAGAATGCTAGGTCGGCGGTGAATCAGCTGCTACGAATGTCGTAATCAAATATAGTAATCGTACCCGGACTAACCCCATTGAATTTCGCGGATAATTGCACGAATGAATAGCTAGAAATTGTATCGCTGCTATATTTAGTAAGAATATTTGCGCTCGCGTTCTTTTACGATAAGCCGTATTGTGCCCGGGGGAAACATTCTTAACACATTATTAACAGATAACTTGCTCCTTCTAGACGCGAAAGACAATTATGTATCTTACTTCTCGTGAAATGTCTCGGCCCGTTGTCACATCGATAGATTATCGACGAATGTAAATACACATGACATCTCGATAAACATTCTTGACCTCTTTTCTATCCTACGAGCAGCATTCTCAATATCCAGTGCGCCGATTGTCCGAGGAATTTTGCAAAAATACGCACTGATAAGCGACGATCTCGATTCGAGTCTCGATTCAAAGGTGTAGGGCTTTGAAGAAAATCTTCACAGGCAAGATTATCACCCAACCACCTATCCTCTCGTTTGAAGAATCGATTCTCCGGCGCTTCAAGATCGAGACGTTAGTGATTCAGCGAAATTATTGCGATCTGCATGCTCAGCATTTTTTCCAATTACATTCGCAGTTTTGCCGATTAAGTAGGAGTAGTTGCTATAACTCTTGGAATTTATTTATTTTGAGTGTTAATTGAAATGGTTGGTTAGCTTGAATTGGACAGATATCGATTTGACATGTTACATTCGCGTAACTTTTAGTATACCATTTACGATTCATTTGCATTCTTTGCAACATTGATTAATGATGTCCGCTAAACAGCGAGCAGACCACAATGTTCTGTTACCGCGGCGAAACTGATCGCTGAACAGAGTACATCGGAAGGAAAGGTTGAACACATGTGAAATTGAAATCGCGTTTGATCTAACGTGATGGATGAAACTTCTTAGATTAGCAACAGGGTTTCGATACTTCTATTTCTGCTTGCAATCAATACTGCGCCCCGCTGTTTCCTCTTACTAAGTTCGTCACGGTCTATAAGATGAGCCGTGATGCTTGTAGCAATAGCAGGGCGATTCTCCGCTGTATCGATGGACATTCAGGGCAAACGCCCAGAGTATCTGGAAGAGGCTAAAATTCCAGAAATATTCGGAAAAATCGATCAAGATATCGCGATGCCGTGAACGCAGATTGGTGTTTTTTTTCGGAACTGTCGCGCGTTATCTGGTTAACCCGGTTCGTTGCAAAATCAAAGATAATGAAATAAAGTAGAGGAGGGCCGGGGGTGATAGGGAAAAGTATAAAGTACGCGGTTTGCTCTCGGTAGGAGCGCATATCGTGTACCGAAGGAGAGCCGTGCCTCTTCTGGTGACCAATAACAGTCGTCCTTTCACGAGAAGGAATTGAGACTGGCGCAAGACTAGTCACCTGTTCTCCTTCTGCTTCTTTCCTCTGGTCGTGAAAGTCAAAGGCGTCTGTGAAATCTCCAAGGGACAGTGGAAGCGGGAAATCTTGTCGATATTTCCTTTATTTCCTCGGGTGCTGCGGGCTCGTACAACGTTGACTACTCTTTGCTGCTGTGGCGATAAAAAAAGCAAACAACCCAACGAAATGTTGACGTGTTACATGACCGCGGTGCAACACGAGTGGACGGAGAATCGTGGGCGCCGAGGAGTGAATATCGATTCGCGATTGAAAGCAATCAGTGGAGGGTAGAACAAGATTAGCGACGCGAGCCGTGGATAGCACTCTTCGAATGGTAATGTTTGATCTCTGTTGCAGGAACAACGTGAACGTCGAGGGGGCCACCCACAAACAGGTGGTAGATTTAATCAAGTCAGGGGGCGATGTTTTAACGTTGACGGTGATCTCCGTCACGCCGCAGGAAGCGGAAAAGCTCGAGCCGTTCGAAGATCTGAGGTATGAACGTTACATATCTTCGACTTTCTTGCGTACAATTCCTTCGAGTCAAATTAATTAAACGTCCGATCGAATGAACTTTCTCCTAGTTATGCATCGGTGGACTACAGCGAAAAACGATCTCTGCCTATTAGCGTGCCGGATTATCATGTTCGCGAGAGGAGACACGAACGATACGTGGTATTCAATGTTCACATGGCAGGTAGACATTTGTGCTCTCGGCGTTATAGAGAATTCGCCGCTCTCCATATGGCTTTGAAGAAGGAATTCATTGGCTTCAACTTTCCGAAACTGCCTGGAAAATGGCCGTTCCAGTACGACATCTGTATCAAACATATCGATCGTGTATAATCATGCTTAGGGATGCTTCTACACGTATAAACGTTTGTATATTTATGCAGATTGAGCGAACTGCAGCTCGACGCGAGAAGACGGGGGTTGGAGCAGTACTTGGAAAAAGTGTGCGCCGTGCGAGTAATTGCCGAGAGCGATATCATGCAAGAATTCTTGGCCGACAGGCTCGAAGAAGATGGAGACCAAGGGCCAGCTGTCGACTTAAAAGTACTCCTGCCGGATCGCGAGGTGGTTACTGTCACAGTTGCTAAAGCTGCTTCTGTTTGCGATGTATACGACGCAGTTTGCAGTAGGGTGGGCTTGGACGTGGACACTGCGAAATACTTTTACCTTTTCGAAATCGTCGAATACAATTTCGGTACGTGATTCTGGCGGCGTTGAATCCTTTTGGTTCGTGTTCTACGTTCCACTCCGCGATTCATCCTAAGCCGGTAACGTCGTTTCTTTCCCAGAGCGAAAGTTGCAACCTCACGAGCACCCTCACACCTTGTACGTTCAAAACTATTCGACGGCTAGCGTCACTTGTCTAGCAGTAAGAAGGTGGCTGTTCAATGTAAATAGACCTCTGGGAGAGCAAGCGCTAACGTGGATCTTCTGGCAAACCGTGGACGAAGTTAACAGGGGCCACATTGCAGCTGGTGAAAGGCTGTACCAGTTGAAAGCATTGCAGGACGCGTCGAGGAAACACGAAGTATGTATGCATATAGCTGTTTCATAAGACTCAGGAACCACGAAATTAATACGGCGTTTTTCTTTCTTGTTTTTCGTTACCTGCAGTACCTAAAACTAGCGAAAGAATTGAGCGGCTACGGAGACATCGTGTTCCCTCATTGTGCGTGCGATTCTAGGAAGGAAGGGCACGTCGTTCCCGCAGTTGGAACAGTATCGTTCAAGCTACACGCGGCGAAAGAAGACGGCACTTTGGAATCTCAAGTCGTTGAATTTCAGTGGAACGCTATTACGAGGTGGGAAGTGGACGAAGAAGGAATGGCGTTTTGCTTCCAATATACGCGCCAAGACAACCGTCCGCCGCGTTGGCTTAAACTCTTCACACCTTACGTAAGTATTTAATTCTATTTTTAAAAAGGCGAATTTCTGTGCACTTTACATTGTTGTAAGCTTTGTTGCTCGGATATGAAATTGTGAATTTACCCGAGACTCGTACTATGTGGTATATCGTCATGGGTCTGTTACAATCAGTTATAGTTACGTGCTTTTTTTACGTCCTTTGTGGTTCAGTTTAACTATATTGCATGAGATTCACGGTCGAACGATTAATGTTCTATTCGCAGTACACGTTCCTGTCTGATTGTTTCGATCGAATAGCCGAGGAAGCGAAATGGGACGACCCAGGAGAATGAAGTAACGTTCGACGCTAAATGCGTGATTGGTGCATAATAGCAAGGTATCGTTTTATCGAACGTTTCACCTATCTTTGTAGCTGAAACTTTTTCACTAGGATTGCTATTTTTTTAAAGCGATTCACAGTTCAATATGACACCGATAATCATATCAGATCGCTGTTGGACTTTGTTTCGCGTCGAAGATATCTCTAACAGCGCATCGTCACCTTGTTGCGATACACTTTCTCTTTTTCTTTTCTTTTTTTTGGTAAGACGGGAACACGAACTGTTCGCTTAGAAATTACTATTGCTCCATTTCGAAGAACGAATAGGGAAGAGTAGCATCAGGCGCAGACAAATGGATCGTTGTATCTGTAGCTAATAACACGTGGATCGCAGATTACTATACTGCACGTGAAAATAAAGCAATTCTATTATTCTAAGATACGGAGGCTGCATCAGGAATCCATCTACTTTTTGGCCTATCGTTTTTCGCGTATAGCGGGTACATGGATCTCAATCAAGAGCATCATTCAATTACGAGACGTTCCTCTTTACTAGCCTAACAAATGTCGCGAATTGTCGTTACTTGAATCCGTAAAAGTAAATGAACTTAAGTAAGAAGTATTACCATATAAGCGCTTCATTTTTTCCATTCTCATCCTGTACGTATTTCTTAATATCCTTTCCAACCTGATTCATTCATTTTTATTTACTCTAGGCTCTCCCACATTTTCGACAACAAACTTAATTCTTATGATATCCACTTTGTTCTGCAACTATAGTTTTCCTCCGAAAGAAAGACAGAGATAGAAATGTGAAATGTTCTCGGTCGGATCTTACATATTCATGCGTCGGTAGTGTACAGACAATGAATCTATTAGGTGAAACGAAACTCTACCGTCCTGTGCAACGCGAAACTCGTTCGCATAACGCAGGCGTTCGATTAAGAATAATCTAAGTAACTGGATTTCGAACTAGCAGTGGTGGGAAGATGTTAAAATCCTGCAAATATAAGACTTAAGCGAATATAATAATGGAAGACGTTGGTAAGGGTGACATAATCAGAAACAAAAATAATACTCACAGTGACATTGTTACAGGTGATGCTGATAATAAAAAACGAAACAGATATATAATACATATATATATAAAAAAATATAAATATATGAATAATTTTAGCTTCTATAAATTATCGATAAGGAAACTGACGAACTTTTTAAGTTCTTGGCCTGCTCGTTGTTCTAACGGATAAAATGGTGAATTCTTCGGAACGAAATTCTTTAATACCCATACTCCGTTGTTGACCCTTTTGTCGATATGTGCAACATTTTATTCCTGTTAATATTCATGAAGAACATCATTACATGTACCGTAACTTTGTTTCGAAGAATTCGCCTCACCGACAACGATGGAATGAAATCGGCAGATAATAATTACAGAGATAGATGTATAAGTATCGTTAATGTTTTGAAACTTTATTCAAAATGAGCCGCGTGTGATTTTTGAGGCAGCGAGTGCCGAGTGGTTCATCCTAATGAAATCGAAGGGGACGGAAACGATAACGCTGATAGTATTAAGGGTACATGATCAGAGGCCGAAAAAGTAACGAGAGCCTTCTTATTCGCGCGTTGATAAAAATTTACTAAATCTTATGTTGCGCGCTTTGGTTTACTTTCAACGGGGAAAAAGATTATACACAGTGCACAGTATTCCTTGAAGGACGATCATAATAGATTTCGTTACTTTTACGACAGCCCTGCCCAACGAACACCGAACTACACCTATTCTACCAGATACGTGAATGTCAGATAATTATACTTACCGACATATAAGTCTGGTCTTGCGTGTCGACCTGTCAAACGGTAAATATACAACAACGATATACAATTGTTGTTCAATCGACAATTTTACCGTGGGAACTGTTTAAAGTAATCAGTGATTTACTGTAAAGAATCCGTATACGTTGCATCCGAACGAGTGAAAAGCGGAGCCTTCGGTTTCTTCAGTCTAGGCACTGAATATTATGTACGCGATGCGTCGAAAGTGCAACTTCGCCAATGCGATTTACCGGAATAACATATGCCCCCAACCCCTTCTTCCTCATCGGCACCAGATTTTCTGTCCAGTGAAATTTTCTCGAGCTACTTTCATTCGTACATGTTAGTGCTTGAATGTATTAGACATTGATTTCGCAAACATTCTGCATTTTGCGTTCGCGATCAACAAAGCCGCGAAGCATTAACGATGAGTATCAAAGTATTAAAATGCCATAGACCGATTTGCAGCCAAAGGTCGCATTTATTCCATTAATCGATGAAGTAATTTCATAATTAGAAACATGTTCTCGGCAGAATTGGAGCAATTCGGCGTTTAGCTGCACTGTTCCATTGTTTTGTGAGCGTAAATTTTAAACGTCTAAAGTGCATCGAAATGAGAGTTATAACTAAATTCTATCGGTATCCGTTATCGCGTTTGTTTATTTATATCGTATACTTACCGTGTAATTATAGTGAGCTTAAAATTCTGCGGGTGGCTTTGTTGATACATAACTAATTTAGCATCGTCCAATAGTGCATTTGTATCGAAAAAGAAAAGACATTTATTTGTTTTATTCTCAGAATGAAGTAACAAGCTTAGAAAATAGACTATAGACGATTAATTATTAATTACTCCATTAATTAACATGTTGAATAGTCTGTCTAATCGATTGTTGAATTAGATAGCATAATTTAATTATTACTGTAGTAAGACCATATCATTATAATTAACTCCTTAGACGTTAATTGAACTATTATGTATAATCGTAGACCGTAATAACAAATGCTCCAAACAATTGTTCGTGTAATATCGGTTCGCGACTTTTGCTGTAAAACTGGTATTTCGGATTAGCTATGGAACTCTTCGATTTGTTTTCGAATCATCTTATTAAGAGCCGGGGGAAAATGAAAGAAATAAAGAGGATATAGCAAAGTATAATACGTATTTACTCTAAATTCTGCCTCTCCTCTTTCTACATCCTTACCACCGCTGCGCGATCATCCAGCTGAACGTACAATGGCAACAGAATTATTTCTACTCTACAATTTTTTCAATTTCATGTTGTGCTCGATACACGATGCTGCTTGCGTAATAAAGTCTATTGTAATTTTGCGTATCCTATAATGATCGTATCCGGTAAAAAAAACAGTCCTCTTTTATAGAGCCGCATTAGCGCAAAGTTTCCCCGGTAAGATTTGCCGATTCGATTTGCAATTGCAGATCTGCCCATGGCCGAATGACATTCGCGAAATCGGTATTCACGAGGCTTCGGTTCACCATCACGGACCACGAACTCTACTACTCGAAGAATATATGCATACTTCCTATTGATAGATCATGAACCGTACTGATATCCGTCGGACATCGGGAGTGGCGTAAACACGCTCGCTCACGTGCTCCGATTTGCCTCGCTCACGGGATTTATCGATATTGCTCGTCCGTGGGCGGAAAGAGGGACATATCTTGTACGTATACAAATATGCGGTCCCTGTTTCCTTGTTTGAGTGAACGCATACAAATCTGTAATCCTATGAGCACGCGCGTGCGCTTACGACCGCGTTACCGATACATTGAACGCGGTCTCGGAAGATATCGCTAAGTGGTTGCCGATATAAGGAACGGAAGATCAGTCTAAAACCACCTGTTCCCGAAGGTGGAGACTCTTCTAGCTGATCGCTTCTATACCTCGCATGAAAGTCTGGGAATCACCTGCAATCAACAGGTTTCAACAATTCGCCCCGGAGCAATGGACAGGCTAAAGAGGAAACGAAAGAGGAACAGCGGTCAAAAAGTAAGCGAATCGTTTCTGCGCTTTTTGCTACGTCTCTTCGACAGTCTAATGTTTCGCGGGCCGAAATCGATAACAATTTGAACAGGTTTGCTGCTAATGTCGCGGGTCAAGTCATTGTGACGCGATAAGAAACGTTCGTGTATAATGTATCACGAGAAAGTCGCGCTGTCCGCATTTACTATCGCATCATACGTTTCTATCTTTTTTCGCCGTATTTTATATAACAATTCTTTGATTTTCTTGACACTTTTCATTACGTTGCTATTCTTTCTTCTTCGGCGAATAATTCAAACATGTACTTGTAAAGCGCGAGACAAATTCAACGGAAATTCTTTGCGCGGAGAGACCAAAGTCTTATGCAACTTTGACACTGTGAACAACATTTGACACGGTGATTTACACTTGCCTTAAGTGTACATTCAATTCTCTTGATTGATTTATAAATAAAATCGCCAAAAGTAAGATGCCGATATTGATGGCCTTAAACTCGTTTCGTTAACTTCATCATTTTTTCTTCAAAAATGTATCCCTCTTTTGTATTATATTGCTGCTCTATCTGTATCTCCTTATCTCTGTAATATTAAGTAACTTATCTATATTATAGCTTTCACGCTTTTCCGCTTATTCGCTACTTCTTGGAACCAAATTGTGATCGCATCGGCTTTATTTATGTATATATTTTTCGCAACATGTATTGAAACTTGCTACTAGAAACATTGTACCTGAAAGCCATTTGCAAGATTGGGGATGGCTAGTTTGTCTAGCGCAAGTAGTGTTTGCCAATAAAACATTCTACAAAGTCTGCCTTATTTCGTTATACATAATTGGAGCAATAAATAACTGTGCATATTTAAAATATTAATGATCGAAGAGTTTAACAAATACTGATTAATAGAATCTCATTGAAAGGGTTGTTACGTGAGTGAGTAAAGTCCATGTGCAGTACGCAAATAATAAATATTGGCATGCTGTGCAAATCACAATAAGCTAATGATTTAGGAAAAGAATCGCGAAAAGATACCTATTCGGAATTGGACTTGAAATTTGTTAATTCGGAGAAAGGTTCAATCTTGTTTCGTTGTTTCATCGAGTTGCAACTCTTTCTTTGATTCGAGGTCGAAAGTCATATAGCTGTGTCTACTACGATTAACCCAATTTCGCGGAAAACTCTCGTCTCCGCATGCAAACGAAAGGACTACACGAATGAGGTCATCATTGATAATTTTCCTTCTTATTTCCCTGCATGCGATTTATCATATAAAATTCCCAGAGCTGAAACGAATGTTGGCCACGTAACAATGGCGTTGCACCGTTTTATACGCGCGGAGTGCAGTTGCTGTTCGAATCGCAGATGCATTTTCAGCACAATCTCTGAGAAGTTTTTGTAATGGTGATTCGACTCGTAGAGCTGAAACACGGTCTGTATAATGAACAGCAACTATTGAACCATTCGAATGATGGTTAATTGCACTATTTGGGTACGCGACGTCGCAGAAAACGTGACGCCAAAAGGTGCTAAATGAATGCTGTGAAGCAAAGCAAGGTCGCTTCTCTATGCGCCAGGATCACGCATCCTGTTCTTGCGAAGAAAATACCTAATTGAGCGGGGCAATTATTTCAATTTACACCTAGTCGTTTCACGGAGAACCTCGAGTTTACCCAAAGGCCATCTACAAAAATGTTGCGTTTGTTAATCGCGATCAATTTAACACATCCCGTGTTCTTTGGATGGTTATTTTAATCGCTTTATTGTCTGGTTTGTTTGAAATTCTGTTCGTTGCTCCGCCAAACGTAAACAAGATACAGGTCCCTTGATAATGCCGACTTCTATCGGGTGTACAGTTTGTGGACAAATGCAATACGCAAATCCTCGTTTTGTTGAGCCACTTAATCGCCCAATATTTGTTTCGGTCAAACACAACATTCAGTTATATTTTAATTACTTGCAAATAACGTTCCGAGCAGAGTTCCCTAATTGTATTCCCGCCGAGGATTTTGGGCGCTTATAATGATTAAGCAATTACACATTCTGAAGGCTAAAATTAACAAAAGAGTAAACCAACAACTTGAAATTGGATTTGAGCTCCGAAAATAAAAAATACGATAACGCACGTAACGCGTAGAGTATTATCAATTTTCATTACGTAAGTCGAATGGTTCTGCACACCTCGAATTGTCAGTCCCATCTTGCTTCGAAAGATTTAGCCGGGCGTAATTAATGTAATCGAATATCGTATTAACGAGAGCATGATCATGCTCGCAAAGAATGCTTCGTCCACTTTGTATTAATCAATTTTTCGTTCCATTGTTTAATTATGGGGCGCACGTTCGTTTCTTGCCATTGCTTCATGTAAATAAAAACACCTTAAAACACAAAAGCTTTAATTTACTTTTTCCGTCCCCAGAACTTAAAGATTTCACAACTGCGCGCTGTAGGCTTAAGATCGTCTTCCTCGTTTCGCTGCGGTATAACTGATTGTCAGGGTACCACGCGTAACTTTAATCAACCTTAACTAACCAACTCCCGCAATGGTATACTTCTGATCGGCCCCTCTCCTTTCCTCTACCACACTCTCTCCATCCTTATTCTCTTTGCGCAGAAAGTATTGCTCTCCATCGTCGATCCCTGGGACGTCAAAGTAGCCAGTGTCGATCCAGTCGGCTTGGCAGAAAGACGAGGTGTTTCTTTGTCGGTACTGTCGCCACAGCAAAACGAAAATACCGTACAGGAATCTTTGTCCCCTGCTAGAGTAGTCAGGATTCCATCACCTTGGTACAAGCCTGCCTACAGCGGTGTGTTGGAAGGGTTTCCCACGGCGGTGCCTCTAGAACCGAACTCCACCAAACCTACCTGGGTGGATCCCTGGCAATCCTCCAGCAGGTAATCGTACGTTTTCGTTAAAGACCAGGGATCGACGGACGTTTCTCTTCGATTCAGTTAGTTTTCTTCGTACTGTCGCGTCGCAAGTATCTTACTACAATTAAATGCCACATTCGAATTCTGTGAAGCAATGTCGGCAACATACGCAGCAGAAGATCTTCCCCGTCACCTGAATCGACTTTCTTAAATAGTTACGAACATGTATTTCGATACTTCGAAGGTTGCCGACTGGAATAAGTTCCAGCGTACCGGAATCCCTGCTAAAACCGACAAGAAAAGGAGTGCAAAGCGAAGGGAAGTGCTCGAAAATAGATTGTGGCGTTCTGAACGGTCAGACAATCCCGGGCAGCAATGGATTAATCGACGCGAGGCCGGAAATCACGTGCGATGATTTCGATCGTGAGCACAGTGTTGGAACGATTACGAGAGTGCGTTTTGAGAACGCAAAACGACCTAGGTAAAACACAATCGTAAATTCGTTCGAATCGCCCGATATACGAAAGAAGCACGCGAAATGATTGCAAAAAATAAATTATAGATTAACTGTTTGGATGTAGGAGCTCTACTTGGGGGGCACAATTGCAGGAAGTAAATCGTATCAGCGAAGGAATTCATCGACCGCATTCGTCGAAAGCAATCCATTTGCCAAGTGGAAGTCCCTTTGGTTACAGCAACCCGACGAAGGAGAAACAGGAGTATGTAGAAGGAAAAACGGTGGCATGCGATGAAGGAAATCTCGAGAAGAAGCGTTGCAAGTTCACTAAAGAAACCGAAACACTTGGACATGGTTCTTTCGAGGACGAGGAACTGGTGAATGTTGTGCAAACTTTGGTAACTTCAAGGTACTCGTCTAGTACACCTTTACAATCACGTTACTTGCAATTTCACCACAGATTCAACCACCGCACTTTGGTTTTTGCTTTCGTGATCAAAGTTTATTAACACGATACATTATTGTTTTCCAAGGTACAGCCCTATCCTGACTAGCACGCAACACAAGTTAATTAACAGAAGAGCGCTATGTCAACGTCGGATATCGCAACGAGATTCAACCACAATAGGTGAGACAACGCTTAATTTGTCAGTAACAAAAAGTTGCGCAGAAATTGAGAAAATTTTTAGTTGCGATGTTAGCTATATTGGAACCATGGCAAGGTCTTGCGGCAATTTTGGTTTATTAGGGTTATTCACGATCAACCAATTAGCTAGCCATAGAACAGGGTCTCCTGGTTTCAACTTGCAGCACTGTGCAACAAATAGTATTGCTGTCGGGGGGTAAGGGATGTTGAAGCTATTGTAAATTGTTGATTTTACCATTGATAAAGCTTTCACAAGAACGGGATTAAGCGTTTCCCACAAATAGTCTACAGCTGCCTCGTTTTTCAACAGGGGTTCGATTATAACTGAAACGAAGGAGCAAGCCCGCTGAAATCTTCTGAAACGTATTAAAAACATGTCTCGTAAAACTTACACTGCGGAAAAAAGAAATGTATTTCTCTTTCAGCTTCCACTCGGCTATTGCTTCCATGAATAGCATTTTTAAAATCTTCGCCTCTCCTACCATACCTTGCCCTAAGACTGTCAGGATAATAGAGACGAGCTTCCGCAACCTATAGGATTTCAAAATTTTAGTTTCCCGCTGCGGATAACAATCAAGGCGAGTATCGTTCTGAAATTACTCTCGTCGGTCCCATGAGCAATCTCCATTCCTGCACGGCATGCTTCTTTGCCAGGACGTGAACAATGATAGGCCCAGACGCCATGTAGGCAACAAGGTGCGCGAAATTTAGTTGTCCGTACTTGTCGGAATAGAATTCCGAAACCTGTTCCGGCGTCAGTTGTAGCCATCGCGTTTGGTAAATCTCGAAACCCTCCTCGAATATGCGTCGCTCAATTTCTTTCCTGTAAATTACTGCTTCTGGCTTTACGATTACTAACGTGCACTCGACATCGGGTCTTTCCTCTACTTCCTCCTCCTCTACGCAAGGTTCGTAGGTCAGTACAGGTGGTTCCCAGAGTTCTTCCTCGGCTTCGCCGAGGCACTCGCATTCTCGGGGACTAACGAAGTTATACTACGAGGTATCAAAGTTACTATAATCCTAGGCATTGATTGGTAAGTTAGCGCAATGCTTGCTGGAAATATCACCAAGCAATTACGATTTTTGTGGAGGTAGTTGAACTGTTCGAGCTCGATGATGATTTCTTGGTTGAGTTGCTAAACGCGCATCCAAGATCGGACTGTGAAGAATCAATCAGTCCCGTTGCATCTTTATCGGAAATTGTATTACACGTCAATGGCTCGACTACATCTTTTTCCGCTTGATACGATTCCATACATTTCTTGAAAAGCGTCACTGTCTCTGGGACATGTTCATTGTCATGCTTTCTATCCTTAGGACAGTCGCACATTTTGTTCACATTGAAAATTTCTTTCTCTAACTATGCATTTCTTTTTTATGACTTTGTCGAGGTTAAGCTCATTGAAAACAATGCAACGTTAATAATTCCATCGATAAAGCACTATCAACGATATAGTAACTTTTTTCACGACATTAACTCTTTGAAGCTTACAATCAGTTATCAGTGGGATAAATAGTGACCTGCCTTGTCAGTACTTAATTTGCACAGTGGAATCTTTTTCACCCCCTCCCATAACTAAATATCTAAGCATTCTTCATTAATGTTCCAGCCGGTTTATATCGTAATCTTGTTTTAAAACCATATAACAGAACCCAGTAACAGAAAGTATAGTACAAAACTCGCGAGAAGGACAATACGACCATGAAAAAACTGTAATCTCCTGTTTTTCAGACGGCCCCAAAGTGACGGAACATAGGGAAGGCATACCTGTTACATATACACAAACACAGAAAGTAGAAGGACCTACCAAACTGTGCGCAACGCGTACACGTAAAACGAGCATTTCGATGCCTAGTAATCTTGATGAGATGGAGGATCTGCGAATCGATAGGCAAAAGGCAAGTGGAAAAAGATATGCAAATTGTCACCGGTATTAGGTGTAGAGACCTTAGTATGCACAAAGCAAACGAGGCGTCTATCCCTGACTGCCAATAATATCAGTGACAGTACGCGATCAGTAAGTGTACTAACAATAACGTTACATCGTCTCATCGCAATGAACGCGTTTAAAAATCTGGAAGAGCACAATACTATACGAGAAAGCTGGTTTCCCAAAGTCCCATTCGCCTATTGCAATTAGATATTGCGTTCGCGTACGTTCGTTTGCCTTGAGTTTAATTTAAGAAAAACGTTGGCCCGCGCAACACTTTACTGTGCTATTTGAATTTCTATTTATTTTTGCTAAAATCATTCGTGTTTCTTCCATGGAGAATCAAGATTTCTTCATTATTGCGCAACGTTTACCATCGTCGACTTGTACATTCACCGCACCGTGTTGAAATTCTGCCCATCAATGTAGACGAGTTGTTAAATGTCGCTTGTCGCGACAAAACTGCCTATCCATCGGTGTTCGTCGCTCGGGTGAATTTAACAAGATGTTAAATGTGACGGAAACGTGAATGCTCGTCCCTGCATATTTTACCCGCATATCTTGCAACGCAATCACAGTGCTCATTAGTTGAATTTTCACAGCAATCCACTTCAAAGTACGCGAGAGCGGAAAGCGACGAGAGCAGCAGCGTGACGTTCAGCAACAGCGGTTCAACACCAAATGGAAGTCCGCTCGGTTCCGAGACCGAGGAAGAGGCGAACGACGAAGAGTTGGCCAAGTGAGTGCAATCCTTTTTTTATTCCTTCTATCAAATTCGTCTCCGTTCTGTCGCGTGTCAAACGTTTCCTGCATTCTGAGAATCGTTGCAAGAGAAGGGACAGTCGGGGTAGGTAATACCAGTGCCGACCGAAGTCCCTCGTTCTAATCGTACGAAACCTGTATTCTGTTCAATCGAAAACTCTGCTCGGAACAAGAATCATCTTCGGGTCCGACCTTCTCTGTATCGCCCCAGGGTTATCGCACTACGAGTTCGCCCCAAACACTTTCAGCCGTCGTATCGGTTAGTCCGTATTTGGCCATTAATCGTCCACTAGCGTTTTGTAGTTTTGTCTCGGAGGAAAAACGTGCAATCGGTCCCTGTGCTTGATTTGCCGACATATTCCTAAGTACTTTGTTTCAAGGTGTTGCTTATCGTTGATCCCATCATTCGTAATTTACGATGCACTTGGCCAGATTATGAAACTGTCCCCGAGATTTTCATGCTTTTCGAGCGATTGATCTTCTCTCTGCGCTTTATATGCAGTTGCTTCTATTGCACGAAATGATAATCGAACGTGACAATTGCCTGTGCAAAGCGACAAGTGTAAAATGATTCCAAGATACGACATTGGTAGTGCGGTTTCTTTCCAAAGGTAGAGACCATTCGATATTTTCTATTGTATTTCACGCCTTTTTAACTGGGAATTTTTACCGGGGTTATACAGAGTGCCGTTGCAAAGTCCTCCTCGAAGGAAAAGCAGAGGCGTGTCGCCGATGATAAACCGAAAGCTAGGAAACGATCCGATGGAGCTTTCCGGTAGGCAAAGCGCAAACTCGACGATAACCAGCGTTAACAGCATTAGTAGTTTGCTCAAGGAAAAACTACAGTTGTCTATACCACAGGCTCTCCGCAGCAGCAAGAAGAGGCAGAACGCAGATTATCGGTGAATATCGTTGGGAAGCATGACTTTCTTTTGAGCTACACTTTAAATGTCTCCTTCTCGAACTGTTCACAGACTTCGAGCTTTCGTCGGAATATTGTTTCTGTGCGTCGTATTTCTCGTGGGCTTTGCACATGTTTACTACACTCGACATGTTCTTCAGCGGGCCTACTTCGATAAATTTAGGTTTGTGACACAATACGTTTAATGTAGAAAAGAAATTGCCAAGCCCGTTCCAAAAAACTGTCGGTCGCTTTTAGGTTCAACAAGAACGAAAGGGCGATGCACGTGTACAGCACCACGGGCGCCGAGGTAATCGCGGCCCGCCTGGGCGAAGGCATACCTCCAGACACCGGTGTATTTCCGTGTCTTGCCAGTCATCAGAAACAGGATTCGGTTTGTCTCGAGTGGCCTCAACAAGCACGATTGTACCTCGCCCACACGAAACATCCAGACATGCATTGCTACCACGTCACCTGGCAAAGTCTTAGTCCTCATTACAACCCAAAAGATTGTTTCGATTGGTCCCCGAAGAGGGGGCACTGGTACGGAGGTGGCCAGGTACAGATCATGCCGTATCCGCTGGAACGCGGACGTCTCGATTTGAGCCCTTTCATTACCGGCGACATCACGAAACATCCGTTTGGCAACGTACTCAAACGATACTTCTTGAACTCGAAAGGTGCTACGATCCTGGTCGATCCTGAGACACCGCTTTACGTGTCTATAAATGCCAACAGAAGCAACAGCTTCTGCTTGCAAGCGAAGCACGATGCATTCGCTTACGTCAACCGCCTGACACCGTTTCCCCAATTGAATTACACGATTTGCGCAACAGACAATATGAAGAATTTGCACTCCTCTATGGCCGAGAAGTCCTTATGGGACGGGCTGAAGCCGGATGAACTTCACGCTGTTCACTCGCTCCTGTCCGAACCAGTTTGGCAAATTTCACCGACCAACGAAGCAGCGGTTTACAATTACACCGAGGACGTGATAGCGTTGGGATTTCTACGACAGGGTCACGTTTTGTTGAGCGAAGAGTGGCAACCTAATCTAGGCGATTTCGTGTTGGACGAGGAACGATTCTCCTCGATGGAAGAAACGATCAACATCATTCATCGTCGTGGATTTCGAATCGTCTTTACCATCCAACCATTCATATCTACGGAATCTATCAATTTTAAGGACGCAGTGTCGAACAAGCTGTTGATTTCCGAGAGGGGAAGCGATCCGAGGATACCTGCACTGACTAGGTGAGTCAATTGCCTTCGTACAGCTAGATGCAATTTTTCACGAATTCGTTTAACGGAGAATTTATGCTCGCAGGTACAAGCAGAGTAACAGCGTGGGCGTTCTAGACATCACCAGCAACAAAACTTTGCCATGGCTGCAGTCCAAACTGGAAAGTTTGATTATGAAGTATCACGTTGATTCGTTCTATCTTGATTTGGGCACCGCGCAGGACATACCTCATTACTATAAATGCGAGCAACCTTTGACGAATCCGGATCACTATAAAACTGTATTTACAAAATTAATTCTGGGCACCGTGCCGGTGATTGGCGTTTCGGGTGCGATTTCCCGACCCCGAGCACCGGTCTTTGTCTCCCTTCCACCCTTCTCTTCCTCCTGGAAGGCTATCAAGACGGTCATTCCAACCGTTTTGACTTACGGAATGATAGGCTATCCGTTCATTATGCCAGGCGCTGTTGGCGGTGACGTAGCCCTGCCGATGTCGGACAACAATCCGGACAACGATTTCGAAGTGAACTTACCTGACAAAGAATTGTACATCAGATGGCTGCAACTCTCCACATTTTTGCCAGTGATACGCTTCACTCATCTGCCTAGCAAGTATTCGGACGAGTCTGTGCTCGAAATAGCCAAAAGACTAACCACGTTGAGACAAAAGACCGTGACGCCGTTGCTGAAGAAATATGCCAAGGAAACTCTCGACACTGGTTTACCGATCATTCGACCGTTATGGATGCTGGATCCAGCCGATCCAGCGTGTCACGTTGTTGTCGACGAATTTTCAGTGGGAGAGGAGCTTATAGTGGCACCGGTTCTCTATTCTGGCAGCCGGCAACGAGAAGTTTATTTGCCGGCCGGAGTATGGCGAGACGGAATCGACGGAAGCCTCAGGAAGGGCTCCAGATGGATTCACAACTACAGGGTGGCGGAGGACAAAGTTGCGTACTTTGTGAAAATGCCGGATAATACGAGATTTTAATGACCAGCCGACGACGCGTTTCCAACCGTTTTTCCATACAAAAATTTCATCGGGTATTACCGTGTACGTGCGTAGCTGCATTTTGTGACCCTTCGAGAAAAGTTCCAGGAGAAATGGAAAGCTGGCAAAAGAAATCCTCATCGGAGTAATAGCCAATAGAAACACTGCTGTCGCGAAAGTACCCATTCATTTCTGTGCCTTTTTATAAATACGTTTATTTTTGTAGAGCCTATTTAGGTATATGTATGTACACATATGTATGTATGTATGTGGTGTAACACACCGAAAGTATTTATTTTTGTAGAATAGAAAATATATATTTATTTTATTCGAAAGTGTACATCTTCTCACAAATTACATCCCACGAAATTTCGCTCCTGTAAAAATCGATAGAAAAATACGTTTAAATAGAAGGAAAAAAGAAACATTAAATGAGGAATCTATTTCTAGTTGCATATGTCGTGCTAAATAGATGTCCAAGTTATAACAGTGTACAGTCGCTTATCGAAATGTACACAAAAATTCTTTCCAATTTCTGCTTTTCTTCGTGCTCTCGTTGCTACCGTTCCTCTGTTCGTGTTTCGACTGCACTCGAATGAGGTTCGAACGAAGATGTTACCGATTGCCTCGGGGAGTAATTATCGAGAATCTTTTGGAGAGTGCACAGTCTCGAGAACTCATTTTGAATGTGCTTCATCTGCTCCCATCGAAGCAGCTTTAATTGATTTATGCAAGCTGTTCCCGTTTCGTTTCGAGTCTGTTGAGGGCCATCAGCTTGCAGGTCACGCATTATTTCTGCATAAATTCCTTTATCCATTACACCTTCGTTAGTCTCGGCGCTCTGAAAGGCCGCGCGTTGAGAGAAATAATTGCACGCACGAATTACAATTGATCGTTAATTAATTACCTTTTGTTGGCCCGTGGCAAACTTGTTACCAATAACCCGTTCGATCAGGCCAATCATGTCGCTTTTATGCGCATGAAGATCAAGATCTCCACTGGCGTAAATATTCTTTCTATGGAGATTCGTTCCTTGGTCCTCGTTTTTAGAGGACAACTCGCAATATGTATCCTCGCTAGCTTTCTCCCTATTAACAGGAGGCTCCTCGTCCGGCCTGCAAGAAGAATCTGGCCGAACGGTTGTCCGTTTGCACGGTTTATAAGCAGACCGATTCTCCGTTTCGTCCTGCAAATGCCCGTCTTTTGGATGATCATTTGCATCGTTCGTCGACAATATTTTGTGCTTATATCAGGAAAACAGACAAGGGGAAGTATGAAATTCGCTATTGAAAGTAAGGGCGTATAGGTATTCGTAAGGACACTTACCAGCTCTTCGTCATTTTTACTTTTCGACGATTTTAGCAAGCCACAACCTTTCGTGGTATAGAAATGATGAAACGCCCCGTTTCCTTGCTCCTTACGTTCGTCCGCTGCATTCTTTGGATCCATTTTCTTCGCATCCTCGTGCTTGCCTGGATGAAATCTCATTGCTGCCCTTGCGTGACAAAAGTCTTCGTGGTCGTGTTCCTCCGATTCACATTTTTCGAGTGCTTTCTGTTTGTTGGAATTTTCGACGTACTGCCTCGACGGCGGTGATTCTTGCCTCATAGTTTGTTCCCGTTTGTTCTGCACAAACCTTTCTGCAGTGTCGCGATCTACACCCACCCTTTTCATGACACCTGCCATAATCTGTATCACAAGCGCACTTTGACAATCGAAAGCTTTCGTCTTGTTTAAACGCATAGATTATCTTTACCTGCTCGTCCCTCCAAGGAGCCCGATCCCTCCATCTATTTTTCATAGATTGCAAGCATTCGTAACAAGCATCACAATGATCGCTCTCGTCAAAATTCGAGGCGTTGGCTGTCATAGGCAACATTATTTGCTCGTCCTCGTTTCTACTTTGACGTCGTTGATTACTCGATTGCCTTTTCCTAAGCTGATGAACATTCGTCGGTCCATGGCTACAAGCGGGAAATCTCGTCGACTGCAAATTGCTCTGCGACTTCCTCAACGTTTGACTCTCTGGATTCTCCAGCCAGCATTCGTACGCGCTCAAAACGGCCTCTACGTTTTTGCAATACCTAGCAAAGGAAATTGTCAGTCGCAAAGCGAAACGATCTGCACTGAAACTGGAACAAGTTTGTAGTACTTTGTTCGTCCGGCCGAAGTTTTCGTTGCATCCAACGGGCAGTGGCAGGAAGGCCAGTGTTGCGGCTGATTTTTCGTTTTTTTCCTCCGTCTTCTTCCCAAATCTAACATTCTCGCATGATACGTATCCGGCTGTTTATCGTAGTTCAAACAGAACGTTTGTCGTACATCGGAATACGATCCTGGCAGATAACCACCGGGGAATTTCTGGTCCATCCACCATTTTTGAGCTTCCTAGAAGGATATCGTTAATCGCACGTCGAGCAGAATATCTACTCGCTGACAAACGAAAGGGTGAAAGAATTCTAACCGCTTCTACCTCGTGCCGTGCCATTTTCTCGATGCCGTCAAAATCTTCCGCGGAACTTGTACCACTTAACATCCCGGACAATCCGGAATTCCTTGAAGCCAAGTTGATCTTTGCTCATAATAACTTCGACAATTCCGTTCAACGTTCCTCTTCCATCGAGGGGAATTAGGGGAAAAGAAATGCCAAAGAAACGTACGAAACATTAACTTTGTGCATTATACATGCGGGGACAAAAAATTGACTCGCATGGATTTTTTTTAAATGCAGCGTAAGTAGTAGGCGATGAAAATTCTTGTGGATTTATTTTCATGCAGGTCGCATATCACGCGGATCACTGAGCCTTGGATAAGCGCGTAATCGATTGCAGCAATCTACTTCCTGATGCAGCCATTATCATTTATAATTAATGTTCGCGTGCAGCAATATCTCGTGTCTGCTATCTGTCAACGAAATTCGAAACGAATAAAATGAAGGGACGAGAAACGCTGTAAACGTAGCAAAAACGACGTCGAAAATGGCGCTTCCCTTCTACGGCAATGAAATATTATCGAACTTCCAAGTTCGTTCGAAAATCATTTCAAAGGAAAAAGATTTTGTAACGAGGGATGTACCGAATCTTATTGGCATGCCAACGATCAAACCTAGATCCAATGCGGAAAAATACTTTGTCGATTTCGCGAGTTCGTCCACGGTGCACGGGCTGAACCATTTGGTAGCACCGCATAGACATCCCATTGAGATGTAAGTACTTTTAAAGACATTTAGCCAATGTAATCTTGAAGCAAATCGACAAGTCATATAAAATTAACAAGATTTCTAGCTGCTTTATTCATCGTTGGAGCTTTAATATGTTTGCTCTTCTTGTCGTTTCTCTTTTGGGACCGCTATCAGAATAATGCTACGGTCATTGTGGTAGACAACGATCGAGACCAATTCAAAATATTCAAACCTGCTCTATTTATATGTCCAGTACCTAATGTAGATCGCGACAAGATCCCAGCTGTATTCCAAAAGTAAGCGTTCGTGTTGTAAAATGAGATCTTCTCTACACCAGTTTGTGTAATATTCGTATTCGTAGGCACAATATTCAGCATACACTCGAGGCCGAGGAGTTCTTTACGTTCCTTGGCTCTGTCACGTACGAAAATATGTTAAAGACACCTTTGCTCGACACAGTTCCAGCGTACAAGTGGTTAGAGGTCCTTTACGACTTGCGGGTAGACATTCCTTCGAACGTATTGAAGGAAAACGATCCTTTCGAGACTTGGGCAGTGACTGAAAGGGGTGTGTGTTTAGCTACGAGGAGCGTCTTTGCGAATTACGCCACGTTAGGGTTGGTATTTGCTAACGAAATCCTTATCCTATTAAATTAATTTCCATATACAGTAAGATATCATTTCTCATCTCCCATGCATGAAGCTGCTGGAAAAGCAACGACACTTTGACCACTGCACCGATGCCAAACAATTTACCGTATTATAATCAAAGTATCGATGGTATACAAGAGTCCATCGCGGTGGAACACCCAGCATCGGTATGGCTAAAATCGACCACGCGTTGAAGTTGCAAATATAATGCTAATTGATATTGCACCTGTTTGCTAACCCCGAACAGATAACTGCGTGCGATCCCTTTGAGCTGCTGTCCTACGATACTCCAATGAAATGGATGAAACCAAAGATTCTACAGCGTGCGGTTCTGTCCATGTCCGAGATCAAAACGAAGTCGAACGTCCGAGAGCTTAACGTTCGGCAACGAAAGTGCAAATTTATCAGCGATGGCGGTTTAAAGACGTGGCCAGTTTATTCGAGAAGCATGTGCGTAACCGAGTGCAGAATGAAAGTGATACAAGATCATTGCGACTGTCGTCCGCACTTTGCCAGGCCCACAGGTTTACGCTATGCTAAAATCATCTGTACAAAATCATGCGATAAGTGGCGCGAAATAAATTTAATCACAATTTCAGAAGGCGTGAACATTTGTAATGCGACGCAGCTGCATTGCATCGGGCGTATAACGAAGGAACTTTTTCTCTACGAATATCCACCTTCGTTCTGCACATGCATACCGAAATGCGACGTTGTTTCCTATCAAATTAGGGATAACGATGAATCTGAATTGTATTTTATCCAGATCAATTTGCATTGCAGTATAGAAAGTAAGATACACGAGATAATCAATGTTTTCTCATTTTTTTTCAGGCTAGATATGCCTATAAGTACATCCGTTATAACTTTAATTGTCGAACTTCCACCGGTCATTTATTATCGTTCGCTGCTATATGGATTTACCGATTTCCTAAGTACGTATATACAGAAAGACGCGCAATTAGTATTAACGTGCAGGTGGCAAATGTATAAAGAAAGAACGTTTTATAGCTGGCGTTGGAGGAGCTGCAGGATTGTTTCTGGGAGCGAGTGTGTTATCGTTCGTGGAAATATTTTATTATATCACGTTACGTGTATACTTTCGTGTGATACGCGTTCCTCGTTCCGTTCGTTGAGCAAGAAGAAGAGGATAACGCAGAGTGCAGAGATATTAGAGATTTTTAAAAAATATTATTTATTGTAAACAAGTGGCTTCTCCTTCGCAGAAGACGATGTAAAATAAATATCATCACATACACATACCTCTGTACAGGCGACGACGATCACGATCGTGCAATGGTTGTACATCAATGTACACGAAAAATCTTTACTCGTAGAGAAATAATGAGCCATAAAAGACTAGTAGCTAGAAGGACGCTAGAATGTCACTAAACGGCGTTTCTGGTTCCTTTGCCGCTGCTTCGAATGTTTCCACAAAAGCTTTTCTCTGCGTTTCCTTTGGTAACTATCAAAAGCAGAGAGGCGGTTGTAGGAGACCACTGTAGAAAACCTAGTTTTTAAACGTACCTTCCGATAAAAGTCCGAAGCTGCTATACACAGTATCTTTTTATCCTCGTATTCGTACTTGCCGATTCTCGATTGGATGTAAGGAAATCTGAATAACACGCTCAGGAAATGTTCGATAAAGATACGAGTGAACTTAAAATTGTTGAAATTGCAAAAGGATACAGGGCCCTTAGCCACTGATTCGTAGATGAACTAATAAAGAAACAGGACAAGCACCAAGTTGACATCGTCACTGGCAGACTCTGAATAAAATTTGGCAAACTAAACACGACCCAATCTTGAAGAAGTTCTAGTTGAGCGCACGTGCATGCTCTCTCGCAAACCTGCAAAACAATTGAGCACCCTCGTGATTTTCGCCGTTTGAAAAATATCGCTATCGGCTACGTCGCAATCGGTGGTACAAACTCGAAAAACCACAGCGGAAAGCAATCGGGGATGAGGCTGATGAGGTGATAAAAATTCGCCAATAACTTTCGTCAAGATCTCAGACGGCGGAAAGAAATCTCCGATAACCGCTGAAAGAACTGTGCACAAAATCTCCACTTCCATGGACTGTCCCCTCCTAATTTTGTCGAAAATTGCTGACGTGCGCTCTATGGATCGAACAAGTGCTTCCGGTTCTGCGTCTGGCAATGGCTCCTCTATTACAGGTTGATTCAATTTTTCCGCCGCTTCTGTATACATAGAAGTCAGCAACAATTGCAGAGCGGGTAACGACAACATGGGGCTGGGTTGTTTCAAGCAATCGATAGCAACCTTTACTATCTGCTCGGCAACCTTCCCTATCACGCTTTTGGTTGCCACGAGTCGCTCGAGCCCCTATATCGATCACACGTACGGAATAATTACAAGGGTGTACACGTACGCCAATTACGATATTATGCGAGCGTACTTTGTTGTACCTGTAGCAGCGTTTGATGCAAGCTGTAAGAAATATTTTGAGATTCGAGTAAAGTAAGAACCAGCTCCAAGACAGCTGGAGCCTCCGTGTCCGGTGGTGTGTCCTCCGCGTGTTCCAGTAAGAAGAAAACTAGAGCCCACATCACTCCTTGATGTTCTTCGCTTTGACTCAACACGCTAAATCAAAAAAGCAATAAATTTCGATACAGGAGAAAAACTACACCGCGAGGTTTTACGACGAGAAGTCATTGGGTTTACCCAGCCGAATCTTGCGCGTCGAGATGTTTCTGTATATATTCGATGGCCAAAGGGTGTATGATATTCATCGTCTCGTCGCAGTTTGCAAGCACGGCGCTTTGTAGCAGGTACAGGGAGCCATGGAGAGCAGAAATCCTCGCGGGCAGGAAGCCCGATTTAAGATTTCCGTCTACTAAGCGCTTCACTTTGTCCAACGTCTCGAAATCCTTGCAATCGTAACGAAGGTAAAGAAAAGCATAAGGAAAATAGTGGGAATCTGAACATTAACAGTGATAAGTAGTAAGTACCAGCGGTGTTAGTACTGCTGCAGCTTTGCACACAGATACTACCAAGTATTGGTGCAAAATAACGTTCTCCGCGGGGTGGATCCTCGATATTTCCAAACACGTGTCCAACATCCATTGGTACTGAGCTCTTTCCATGAACAGTTCCGATATGGCCAAAATAGACTTGACTATTTCGGTGAGCAGCTGTACAGGTGTTGTGCCGGTTTGCGGCGACATCCAGGATGTGTAGAGCTCCACCAAGAAACGAAGGCAGGAATCCAAGTCGAGCGACGCGGATATCAAAGCGTCGTTTCTTCTGTTCTTCAAGTTGAGAACGGAGGCGTTCAATTTATCCTCGTACAGATTGCACAGCGACCACAAGTAAGAGACGGATAGTTGACTGTACGTGTATCCATTCGAGCTGGCAACTCTTCTCTCAACGTTCCCTCGATAAAATATGTGATCCATATTCAAACCGTTCACGCCTTCCGACTCGTTCATGCACTCGTATTTCCAGGTGAGCAAATCTTGAATAGCGTGCAACTTCTGCGAGCTAATCTTCTGCACCGAAAGCTGTGGATCTCTCGGATGATGGATATAAGTGCTAGCCCGTGGATTGCCCGGATAAGGAAGCAGCAACGTTTGCAACAGTAATCTCGTAATCGCTTGCACGGCGAGGCTGCTCGCCTGTATCAACGCGGATATCTCTTCGGATGGTATGTTCTCGTTCTGCGAATGATTTACCACGCCCAAAAGGGCCATCCATATTTCTTCGAACTGCAGCCGAGAAACCCATCCTAACAGGTTTATCCTGTAAATGAACTGCTCTAAAATGTCAACCTCCTGGAGAAGGTTCGACTCCGAGGATAGCAAGGGGAAGTAACATTTGGTTGGACCGGAACCGACGGCATTCCAATTTTGCTTCCAAACCAACGGCGGTGTCAGGGCGTAAGAATTTACTAGCGGCTGACGACTAATGCTCACGATCAAATCATCTAACGTGTCGGACAAATATCGTGGAATACACCTCGCTGATCCCTCCTTCTGGCATTGTTCCAACCAAGCGACCAGAGCAGCCATTCGAGTGGAAGCACGGGCGAAATCTTTGGTATCCTCGCCTTCGAACGCTGCTTCTAAACCGTGCCCGTCTATAATCGGCAAGGCATCGATCGTTGTCAACAGGTACTCTACCGTCCTCGTTAACGAAGCGGCGGCACTGCAAACCCACGAATACTTGCCGACCTCGCCAATTATTTTACTGGGGCCAGGATGCTTGAAAATCTCTGAAGCACAACTCAACGCAAAATCCATCTCTGTTGGCCTCAACTTTTTCAGATTTCTCTCGTCACAGCGTACCATCCAGTGCGTCGCTTCTAAACAAAGGATAGCGAGTTTCGCTAGGTCTTCCTCGGATTTCCGATCGATTTTGGCCAAATCGTACTTGGCTAGTTTCGACAACGATTTCATATACGCTTTTACCGCAGGAATCAACATGAAGAGTACATCCCAATACATCGATTCGTTCAGAAGCTCCTCGAGTCGAACCATGTACTTCAGCTCCTTCGAATTGCTGTTCGATTGCCCAGGATCGTAAGTGTGATGCGGTTTTGGTATTAAATCGGTGATATATCGAACATGCTCCAATAAACACTGCCTCGCGGCACTGTACAACGGACTAGTCTCAAAATTATAGTCTTTTTCGTTCTGTGCTATCCCGAATTCTAACGTTTGGCACTGCTCGACACTCATTCGCACGCCCAATATTATACAGGGCTTCAAGATCGCGATATTGAATTCTTTGGAAGACAGGATACCGAAGCAATCTTCGAAGTTCAAGTTTTTCAATAATTGCGCTGCCTCTGACGGACTCTGGCTGCCAGTTCGATTGCAGCACCGCAACTTTACCTGAGACAAGAACCAATTGCGATCCAATTGTATACTTTTCACGGTGGATGGATTGAACGGTCTACGCTGGTCCAATTCGAGGGGTGATAGGTCGTAATGTTGCACTCCCAATTTCTTCAGCAAACTGACCAACCCGCCGTGTTTCTTCGCGAGTTTAGCGGACTGCAGAGTCTCCATGATCTTGACGAAATCTTCTTTCGACAATTGCTTCATCACGTCCACAACTGGAGTGGTCAACAAAATTTCCACTCTCCGACTAGCTACTTTCGCGGCCATCCTGGACAAGGCGAGGTACTTGGTCGTCAATAATGTCGGTATGAGCGTTAACAAAACGGCTCCGCTTTGCGAATGATGAGCGCCTTCTATGCACTGCAGTACCCGCTTCACGAAACTCGCTTTCGTTAAGTCCGTGCATTTTGTCGCGATCGCCTGCACCAGTAAACCACTGGCCGCAGGATTTCTATGTATAGCTGCAGTCAGCAGGTCTCCGACCGGAGATTCGATAGCATTGTTTACCGTGTCCTCCGTGTGATTGACTAACAACCACGTCAGCGGTTCCGCGTCGCTTAGATTCTCGCACACGTAATCGCAAAACAGTATAACGCCGCCTTTCCTCATGATTTCGATGTTAATGCTGCTCGAATCGTTCCTGGTCTTCCGTCCGCACGGGGAGCAATGGGCTTTGGGCTCTGTTGGACGCGTGCCCAATATTTCCGACCAAAATGTCATTTCGTTGTACCCTAGTAAGGTCATTAGATAGGCCCACTGACATATTAGCATTGGACATTTCTTTCCCACGCTTAGCATCACAGAGTTCAAATCATCGATCGGCAGCTTCTCTTCTTCAAAACCGCCGCGGCCTTGAATCATTTGTATGGTGGCATTCGCGACCTTGCAGTGGCTTCCCGATTCGAACATGTGAATGCACAGCTGCAGGAAAAATGCAAACTGATGAACCAAGTAGTTATCGCTTTCCATGGATTCGGAATAGTCGACGTACGGATCGTTAAGTTTGTGGTTCACTAATCCAAGAAGATTGTAAACCTTTGCGCCTATCAAGCTAACAACTTTGAAAATAAATCTTGCTAATATTCTTTCAGGCGGCTCGTCAACAGAGCAACTGTCCAAAACGTTTAGGGGGTCCGTAGATCGAGGGGACGATTTTTTAAAAAGAAACAGCTGCGATAATTCGGACATATTCGTGGCCAGATCGGAGAGACGTGCAAGCATCGCTTCTTCTTTCGAACACGCGATCAATGACAACAATACAACGTTGACCATCCCCAGCCACCGTTTTAATTTCAAACTAGACACATCGACGGAGTCGGGCGTAATCAAAAGCACTTTCAGAAGAGGATCAACCGGTCTAAAGACCGTGGGAGATATAGCCGCGAATAATTTCACCATAGCCACGTGCGCTTTTTCCGACTCTATCCGAATTTTTCCTGCTGCTAGCATAGGAAGGACAGAGTCCATCGTCAGTCTCGACCATCTTCTCCACTTCTCTTCACCGTTGCCATCCCCGCTAAATCTAGACTCCGTTAAGCATAATGCCAAAAGTTCGATGATTTCGTAGTACTCCACTAGACGTAGCAGCATCGAGACCAGAACTTCTCTTGTCGTCTCCAGTTCCCTTTGTTCTACTGGATTCGAGCTTGCGTTTCGAATTAAAAATACATCTTCAACTACTGGGACGAGGGCCGGTATACAATGTGTAAGAGCTGGCTGCCCACTAGCCATAAGACCATCGCATAACTGGATTATCTTTGGAATACCTATGATGGCCTTAGAGTGGTTTTTTTCGTACGACAAGTGTACCAAAAAGTTAAAGATCTTCGACAAGAGATCCTTCGTTTGCTGTACATGGCCTTCCTCGATAAATTCAAATTGCTTTAATACAAATCCAATAAATATTCTGTCAGAGTCCAGCAGACAGTAGTTCACCCGTAATTGCACTAACTGACTGAGCAGCATTAGCACTTGGCACTGCAATGATGCACTACTAGTTACGGTATACTGTTTCAGGGATTTTATCACCATCGGCTCGAATAGACGAATGAACGAAGCCACAGAAGTTTTTTGATCCGATGAGCGGGCCAAATTCTTGAAGATAGAGTTAGAGAATCTTCTATCTCCTTTCCTACGCAACAATCCGGCCCACCTGAAATCGACAATTTTGCACAACCAACTAAATCTAAGCAACCGCCAAAGAAGAAAAGGTATACGTATCTACAGCTTCGCGCGGAAATGGAAACTTACCCAGTGTCCGGTTCATTCTCGCCGCGGCAATTGTTTCCCATAGATTTGATAGTATCTGCCATTTGCCTTGCAGGATTTTGAAAGCAAAGATTGTAAAATCCTTTAGCATCGTTCCACGAAACAGTTACCCTGTCTGAGCTTTTCTGGGCATCCAATTCATTCAATTGTGCATACACGTTCGTACTAAATAAACATTTCAGCAGTTGCTGCACACATTGGACAGTTGCGATTGGCGAGAGTACCACAGTGCTTTGTAGATAATACAAAATCTCTTCTGCTACTTGAGTGGCTTCGTTAACCGACACGATTTCAAGAATTTGCGAAAGGGTATCCAAGATTGCGTTCAACAGAGACAAGTACATTTCGCTAGCACCAGGTTCTAGAGTGGCCAAATAATTAGAATGCGCTGCTTTAAGAATTTCGTACATTTTCATATAATGCGGTATCGAAACAAACGCGCCCATTTGTTCCTTTCCGAATTTTGAGCCACCAATTTTTTCACCCTTTTCCTTTGACTTCGAACCAGACAATGTTAGCTTTTTCTTTGGGGACAATGCTGGCATGGACGCTAAAGATGGTAACGTAGTCCTTGCACTAGTTTGTGTCAGTTGGGTCGCATCCTCCATTATATGAACAAATATATTCAACACTCTTGTAACATGTGTTAGCAACAGTTCTACTTGTTTATCCTTAAAAGTGCCGCACCAAGTTTTAGTCGGATCATTAGGTTTAAAATTGCAAAATGCCAGACCTGATACGAGATTGCCAGCAAGAAGAACCAAGTGTTTATGCGTCGATAAGTCTAAGCTTATAGGAGAAGACGATAGTAAAGGTAAAGCTAGGGACAAAAGACCATGGCTAACAGACGATGGGGTCATATCGCTGGTAAAATTAGATTCGCTAATATCCAATCGACTACCATTTTTTCTGTGAGACTTTTTCAACAGTGCCTTCCTCGACAAGCAGTCCCATCCTTTGATATATACCGTGGTATAGTACGTATCGCTCAAACGAAACAGGGCCTCGCAACAGCCATACACTAAATATTTCGATGACTGCACTGCAAGGATTTCTGCCAACATGTTGATTACAATTGACAGGGAGTATTCTGTGTTAGCCCGTATATTCACCGCATCGTGAACATTTAAAGCTGCGAACGGCTGCAGACATGTATTCAGACACAACTTTTGCTTGTCTTGACAAGAAGACAATTCAATGGAGTTTTTAGTTACAGCACTTAGAAATTGTTCTGTGTATTGTATAGCTTTCCATGTAACAACATCGTCGTGTGGCTGTTGGAAATGTAATAAAGAAATACTCCTGAAAAACATTTCGTTAATCGATGGAATAAAAATAGATTGCATGTACCTGAATAATGTAAATTGTAATAATTACTTTACAATAGCATCTGATGCTGCGTGCCTAATTCTCTGGTCTTGATCACCCAACAGCGTTACGATAACATCGATAAAATGTTCTTGAAACATTGATCCACCAGTTGTATGTTCTATAGTAACGTACGATATCTTGCTCAATAATTCCACTAATTTAACTTTTACTAAAAAATATGGATTCTTTACTAGATGAGGTAATGCAATTAGCATAGAGATCCCGTGTTTGCTGTCGACAGACTCTAACAATTCTGGTAGGCATAAACTGAACGCTGTTAACGTTTGTCGGCACGTGCTAGCAGAATCGTCTTCTAATCCCTATTTTAAAGGTATGTCCGTGTATATCAATATTTCCAAACAGTCATATGATGATGTAACGATTGAAATTTCCGCATGTAATTACCTTTAAAAGTAATTTAATCAAATTCTCTAACGATACGATATCATGGGCTCTTTTATGGTTCATCTCAGCTTCAAACTCTTTAAAAGACCCACCGTATTGTGTGTATACCGATTTCAGAAAAGTACCGATAATAATTGCTATGTTACCTCTAATTTGAGGATCTGGGTGATTTGCAAATAATAAGATATCTGTTATCATTTGTTCATTCTCGTTAGAATTCGATACTTTGCCAAGAGGAATTAATAGCAGACTCGGACAAAGCTTCAAGATATAAGCTACGCAATTCAAAGCAAGAGATTTTACACTGACGCGAAAATATTTATCTGGCATTACATCACCAGCATTGCCAGTTAAAAGGAAAGACGACACCAAGTAACGACAACAAAATTTCAAAGATATATCAGGATCTGTAAATGTCCCAACGTCGATTTCCCGTAACGAAAAATCCAAGGAAAGCTTCTTGGGTGAAGGAACAGACGATGGGATTCCTTCAGATCGGTCGATTTCTTTTGCCTCGCTATAGAAATCAGAACAAACTTTTTCTGACTTTTCTGATTTTCCTAATTCACTACCGGCGTCACTACCATCTTCAATAGTCTCATCTGAAATAAATTCAATTGCAAAATTATACACACGCATATCTCCTACATTATATATAGATATATTTTCTCTTACTGTCTACAATTCCGATATTTAGAACACTGTAATTTTCTAACAGTTTTCCCTTAGTTTCTACAGCATGGTTCGAACATTTCTCATGTGTTTGTAAATTTTGCTCCAGTGGGGGCACAGTTTCTGAATCTAGCATCCACTTTTCTATCTTTGGATTTATTTCAGGTATATCAGAATCAAGGAGATTCAAAGTACATTCGGGATTTTCTCCACGAGCTGTGGCAATACTACAAGTACTTGCTTCACTTAATGATAACATTGTTTTATTTTGATCGGACGCTATTCTACTATGCGTTATACCTTGATTCGATAACAACAGTGATATCAAAGCTTTTGGAGATGCTTTTAAAAGCTGAGTCAATGTTTCCAATGCAGCATTTATGACATTGTGGTCTGAATGCCATTTAGCATAATGCAAACAGAGTTCATAAATTTGTAATAAGCTCTCTATCTGTACTCTATCGTCATCTTGATCCTCCAATGGTTTGCATACATGAGGTAAAATTACTCTTAAACATCCTAATACACCAATAACCGTTGCTATACAATCTTCGTTTTCACTTACAGGCACTATTATACCTACGAAAAATTCATTTTTAATATGCTGAATAAGAGTTTGATAATTATTTGTCCAACACATTTGTGATATTTTACCTAACAGCTTCTTCAGAACATAATTTAAAAGAAACTGTGGTTTCCTGCAATTCGTACATGTTGCCAAAATCATATTCGATGCAGCCCTACGAAATGCTGCTTGTACAGAGCATACATTTTCAAGAAAAGCTTGCAACAATGTCTACAAATAATTATAAACATAATTTTGTAGCTGCTATTCCAGCAAATCAAATACATTATCAACAGAAGAAAATTACCTTTACATCATTATCTGTCATAAACGGCCCCAGGGTTTTTAAAATTAATGGTAACGCTTGAGACAGTGTCTCGCTTACAGATTCCTCGGGTCTGTGTGCAATAGCTACTATGCATGGTATTAAATTGGATACATATGCCTTTCCCCTGGTGGGTTGAATCATACAACTAAGAAGTCCAAATCTGGAAAGTGCAGCTCTCAGTGTTCTAGCTGATCCATTTCGTTTTATTTCATTGTAAAGCTCTATTTGCACTTTAACAATATTACTATCTGTCATAGCCTATTAGACGAAATAACTATTAAAGTATAGGTTTCTTTGCATCGTAATCAATGTTGAACAACATAGGACTGAACTATATTAAATACCCTTATAACTTTATTTAAAGTTTCATCTGCTACCATTCTGACATCAGATTCATTGTCGTTGCATAATGTTAATAATGTTTGAATTGAAAAACTAAGAACCTGAGGAAACTTAGCTGCTACTTTGGCGGTTGGTGAACATATACCTTCCGCTATCGTCATGCAACATACTAGTTTATCTTTCCTGCTGTTGAAAGAAAAGAAATTGTAAGTAGGAGATTTTGTAAAGTAGCAAAGTTATACAAATATTGTAAGGGTTTAGTAAATATTTGATCTACATATTGCCGCAATCGTTTCAATTACTATTATTACACGAAACGAAAGCTATTTGTTTTTATACCTTGCATTCAAATCTGACAGTCCAGTGTTCGATTCTTGAGCTGTTTTTAAAGCTTCTATGGATTTCATTACGTTGCTTAATGTTGCCATTTTGTTTAATAGGTTTTAAGAAGCTCTTCCTCGTTTTTTAAAACGCAACGTACCTCAATAACTTTACATTTTGATAATATAGACCAATTTATGGCAGACGTATCGTATGTACATGCATAAGTATATACGTAAATACGTATAAAACTACATGCCACTCGGTGTTATATCCACTTGTCATTCGAACGTCACCCTGACAACTTTTAACAATCTAGAATCTAGGATTTAATTATGTAAAAGAACGAGGCACACGAAAAGTCGTGAATTAATCGGTTCATGCGTATTTGCCATTACTTTTAAGGAAAATAAGGACCGCTCTTTAAATACTGAACTAACTAAAACTAATTTATTCTCAAATACTTTTCAGTGTCATAGATTAATTAGATTACTAGACAATAAAAGTAGGGAATACATTCGCATGAAGTTTATTTGTGGAATACAACATGAAAATGGCACAAACACTGATGGTAGCGCACCATGTGTAACATAAAAAATATAAAAATATATATGTTCCGCATACAATTGAAATGATCGACTTATGAAATTATGGATATAGATTATATTCCTTTCAATGTTCAGGTTATATGTACCACTTCTATTTTCTTTTCTTCCTTTTTTTGGTGTATCTTCAACGATAAATAAAAATGACGATGACATATAGAAATTATATAAAAACGGCGCTTGAAACGTAGATGCAATAATATTGAATATAATAGATGAAATTAATCATCGTTAAAAATCCTGTTTGATATGATTCGATGTAAAAGATAAGAAATAATCTATACAGTACTTAATTCTGAAGGTAGCCATGTTACGTTGAAGGTTTCGATTGCGTAGTGCACACGAAATTTATCTGAACGGGCTTATTATTGCCACCGCAAGGAGAATGGACAAGTTGCGCGGTTTTATCTTTTTTATATGAAGTGAATTTATACATATGTATTAATTTATAAGTCCTTTTTAATAATGTACCCCGAATACAGTGGATAAAGAGAGCGATTTTCGGCTTCTTTCACAGCAATCTTTCGTACCTCCATCAACAAAAAGATTATAGTGTGCAAAAGCATTAGTCCTCGGCTGATGGTGTGACTTCCAGTAATTTAACTGTCTACACAACAGACTTCGGAAATGAACCACTAATAGAACGTAACATTGTAACACGCTGACGGCACAATAATATACGATCTATTCAACCATTTCGGTCACTGCTTAATTTAAGAACAATGTTAACGATCGAGAAACAAAGGTTTGATTTACTTAAATGTCTAATATTCTACTTTTCTGCTCTATTTACTTCGCGCAAAGATTCAACAAAGGATGCCTCCCTTTTTTTTGTCGTGTGCGTTATGAATTATTTTTACGTTGGAAATTATATTTACGCGAAAATTACAATTTAGTTTGACCATTTTGTCCCACACAAATACATAGTATGTACGCCTTTTCTTGTTACATAGGTTAAAGCGACTTAACTTCTAAATAACTAATTTTATTTTCATGGAACATGATTAAAACTTATTGCGTATAATTTTCAGAATTTTTAATACCTTTTGGATGTCTAAATATGCCAGGCTGTGCGGCAGTTGGCTGCAACAATCGTAGTGAGAAAGGTTATATTATGAAATGTTTTCCACGTGATCCAAAGCTAAGGAAAATTTGGCAAGAACGTGTCGCTAGAGCTGATTGGGAACCGTCAAATAACTCTTTTCTCTGCCACGTACATTTTGAACCTCAACAATGGTCAATAACGCAAAATGGGCGAATTAGATTGAAAAAAAATGCAGTTCCATCCATATTTACTGTAACGTCTACTAGAAAGTCTCCGAAGAAGAAAACCAAGATATTTGATGATAAAGTAGAAAGTACGTTGCAAGGTGAATATAATTCAGAATATATGGAGAATGATACCGAGCATTCATCTGCTGAACATCTGGAAGAAAAGAATTTGAAATATCAAAGTGTCAAGGAACCATCTGTTTCATCTATAGACAGCTATAATACAGACACTCATAAGTCTTCGGGCAGAGGAAAAAAAGGAAGCATTGTGAAGAATCGTCAAAAACAAAATATTATAATGATTGCTGACGATACTCTTGCTGATATTAGCAATTACTTAGTGAAACAATGTAATTTTGAAGTTCAAGCAAACAATGATAAGAAACAAGTTGGATTATCGTCAATCACTAATAATTTAGAAGGTACTCAAGTACCAAGTATCGTAGTGAAAGAAGAAATCAAATTGGAAGTTATGGATCACAATACATTTGAGGACAGCTACGATGAAATTGAAGAGAAGTTAAAACAAATTTGCGACGGTGGATCCACTGAAGATGATGAATACAAGACACAGAGTAGGAAGAGAAAGATTATCAAAAATCAGAAGGCAGGTGATGAAGGAGGGATAGGCAGAGGGGAACTAAAAGGAAGGGAAATAGGAGGAAAGGAAAAGATGGATACAAATAGCGAATTTGTTAACGATGAACGTAAAGTAATTTCATCTCCTAAAACTTGCCATAACTTTTCCACGAAAAGTGAAGTTGGACATATGCTTGCACGAAAAGAAGAAAATGTTGAGATAATTTTTGGCGCTGAAAGCGGAGATGAAAAGATACCTGTTTCTCAAATAACAACCAAATCAAATAAACCTGGCAATATTACTTTGAGCAGCAATGAAATAATTTGTATTAAAGATGAAAAGAAAGGTTTTAATGAAGATATAGAAGAAAATTTTACTAAAGACGAAGTACATGTTATACCAAATATAAGAGCAGCTATGAAGCGCAAAAGAAGGACCAGAGAGGAAATAATGAAGTCGATAAAGAAATCAATTAGAAGCACATCGGATCTAGATGAGAATTCTTTGAGCAATAGTGAGTTGTCCGAAGAAATAGGAGGGGAAGTGGAGGAAGTTGAAATGAGAAATGAATTATCTTTGTTTTCGCGGGAATTGAGTAATGTTAATAAAGACGATGTAGAAACTGGAACAACTAAATTTGTCATCAAAGTTTCTGGGGATCCAGATGATGTGACCGAAATCATTGAAGAATTATCATGTAATGTAATAGGAACGCAAGTTTCTAAGAATGAAGATAACGACGCATTTGTTACATCGATTTTAACTGTCGTGTCATCAAAAAATCCTCGGAAAGATATTTCAAGAAATATTAGTAGTCCAGCAAGAAAGAATGATTATATAATTCCAAATAAAAAGATATCCATGATGGATCAGTCTGTCAGAGACGAAAAAGAGTTCACATGTTTCAATTCTAGTAATGTACCGAAAGAATGCCATTGTTTCGAACCTACGTATTCTAATGAAGAGGACGAAGTACGTCGCATAATGATTAGATCGCCCCTGCAAAATTGCACACGTGGCGTGGAAGCTCCGTTAGAAAATAATGCTAGATACATTCCTCCAGATTATGAAGATCTATTAGAAAGAATACAAATACAAGAGGATGTAATTGCAAAATTAACCGATCAGTTGATTATTTATAAAGCATTAGAAAACAATTTGAGCAATAAAAACACTGCACTTGGAATACAAATTAGAGAGGTGGAAAGTCCTAGAATGAATACAAGATCAAGTAATAGCGTGCAGTCTTCAATTCTTGATAAGAAAAATTTAGATACTAAGCAAAGATTAATAGAAGATTTATCAAACAGGGTGAACTATTTTGAAGAAATGAATAAGAAATTAATGAAGACAGTAACATTGGAATCTCAACAAAAAAGGAAGCTAGAGGGACAAATTAGGCAAAAGGATAATCGGATCAAGGAGTTAAATTGGAAACTGGAAAAAGCATCGAAATATCTTGAAAGGGCAGAGAAAAATACAAACACTTATAGAAGAAAAATGTTAAATATGCAAACTATCATGAGAAGAAGAAAGCTTTTGGATGAAAAGATGAGCAAGTTTAATGAAATGCTAATAGATAGTTCCAAAGAAGAATTTTCAGAAAAGGTTTTAACTATGGCAACAAATATCAGAGAAGTTTGTGGAAGAAATGGATACGATAAGTTACTCTCTTATGGGTTTCCATTACCACCATTACCAGCTTTAACGAAAGGAGTTCTCAATGAAGATTTTACAGATCCTAATAAAAGTGATATGGATGAGTTGGAGAATTCTCCGAATATGAGTTTTAATATAGAGAAAACGCACAAAACAAATAATGTCTCTGACATAGAAGGAAAGCATACAGGACTACCAGACTCTGTTAGTAAAACTGAATATGAAGGTACAGAAACTGTGACGGGTACTGTACAAGATATTTTTGATGAGAATAACGATGGTGATGATTTTAGTACAAACGAATTGAGAGAACATTTCATTCTGCAACTAAATGCAGTTATGTAGCCATAATTTTATACTTTAAAAGAGTATTCTCTTTTTACTGCTTACGAGCAGTAATATTAATGTCATAAATACTTAGTTAAGATGTCTTCTATCATTGTACAATACCTACCATTGTGCACTTAATAATTATATTTATTGTATTGTACCATTTTATGTTCTCACCCTCAATGTAAATATATGTATAAACATTATTATATGTGTAATATAAAAGGCCGCTTTAAACAATGAATTACAGTGTTAAATCATTGTTAACAAATCATTTTCCGCATAGTGGGCTAGTTGGAACTTATATTTTGGTTTTAATGTAATAACAGTTGCCACTTTAATGATAGCGAAATAGAAAAAACAATTTTGTATGATAATCTTTTTTGGAATTTGCAATCTGATATTGTATTACGACATGTATGTATTAACAAAGCGTCGAAATTATGTGAAATTAATTGCACTGTAAGAAATAGCAGTATAATAATGCTTCTACATATAAAACATTTAAATACTGTTCAATTATTGGATACAATCATTCAAAGTATTTGCATTACATTGAACATAATTATTAAGCTATGAGTAACATATTAAAAATATAATTATAAATTACGAAAAGCTATCATACTTACTTTATTCAGATTTATGTAAAGTAGAATACAATGAAAAATAAATACAATGAATTATTTCTCTGCGTCTGTGTGTGCTGTGTTATATGCGTCATATGCATATATATCTATGTATGTATGGCCATCTATATTTTTAGTTTTTTCTTCCAATACAATTAACAGAATATTTACAATCCGGTGGCAGACTTGTTACTATTAACTTTCTTTTTCTCCTTTGATTTACCATCCTTAGAACCAACTAATTTATCACATTCACACCAAGGTGTATTTGTCTTATCACACATTAGGGAAATATTGAGGACGGTTAATGGAGCGTCTCCAATAGTCATATTAATTGTACCTAATATTTTGTAAGCGATATTGTTTAAGCCAGTTTGCCGATCTCTTTTTCGAGTTACTTCACGTTGATTATAACATTTCATCATGTCTCGTTTCCTATGATTTCTATCGTGTATATGTCTGAAATGTATATTAAGTAATGTAAGAATACCATATACATAGTAGAAGCGATGGCCAGATATCAATTACTCTACTGTATCTCACTTGAATGTATTATGCGTTCCGCTAGATACATTTTGCGGCCTTGTAATAGATAATCCTGCTTCTTTTAATCTCACATAAAATTCATCGTCCTCGAGGCCCCATCCCCAATATTTATTGGACATCCCATTTACTTGTATAAAATGCTCTCTGTAGAAATATTTTATTTATTACTTTGATGTACAAAAAATTGTACGAAAAGTATGAAAAAAGTATATGTATGAAAAGAACCTTTTGAGAAGTAATATTCCGCCAACAAATGTTGGATAATGATATCTAGGATGTAATTCTGGAGAGGACACATGATAAGGACCTTTACTAGGAAAAGAGTATAATAGTTCATCATTTATGGGCAATAGATCTACATCGTGTATGGCAATATAGTCAAAGTCCTTGTTCATTTCTAAGAAGCCAACGTTTATAAGAGAGGCTCGATTGAATCTAAATCTATCAACCTGCAAAGAAGTACACAATTTAGACAACATATTTAAAAAATGTATCTGTGATTGTAATGATTTAGAAATACCTGATTGAGTATAAATATATGATAATCTATATTTTGTTTATCTAAAAATTGTTTCATATGTGGAGCAAATATCAGTAGTTCTTCAAAGCGATCACGAAATGGTACAAGTATAGCTAAACGATGCAACTTTTTAGTAGGTTTATCACCATTATCATTTAATTTATGATTACTGTACCGACTTGATTGTGTAGCTATCACACACTTGCATTCATCTAAAATTATGAAATCCTAAGGTACTCTTTAATGGCTTACTAAGTTTTCTATTAATACGTGCAAAGAGTACTATGAACTTACCAATACTTATAGGTGCAATACTTATTAAACATGATATGATAAATGTGATCAGAATACAAATAAATATATATTTAAATTTGATATTCTTCCAAACAACTTCCATGCCGAATAACAAGTGTGTAGAATATTTCAAGTTTGACTGTACATGGACTACACATTGAATAGTTTTATAAGAATTTCATGTTGCGGTAACATTATTTTGATATTCCAAGGGATCTATTGAGATGCCTTCTGTTTACCTTCTTGTTTTCTGTGGATTATGTATAAATTAATTGCAGTTATTTACATACATATATTACGTTACAGTTTTCATTGCCGAAAATTACCGCTTTATCGATTCATCAATTTAGGATATCCGTGATATTGAACATTTTTTTTATAACATACTTTTCCCTTGAGATTGTTCACTTTCACGCAAACACATCTGTCGATGAATTTTTATCTCGTATGATTTTTCTGTTCTCTACTAGGTATTCATCAGTTAATAAGCCGAAAAGGATTTTTTACTTTGCACCAAATATTACATACATTTCCTAATTCTTCATATTTATGATTATGGCACACGTTGAAGGATAATTTGTACATTATCGAAGTTTAACATGACACCAGTGACCGAGTAAAATGTACTCATGCCATGGTCCTTAGCGTTTATACTAAAAGTACAAATTGTGTCACTGATTGCGTATTGCTTAGCTTGTAGCATACGATACTACGATATTCTACGGAGTTGTAATTCCTGATAATTGAAAATCAGGAAGGCAATATAGTTACTACATTTATATAATCTTTTTGAAGTCATAGTATTGAATTAAGCAGAATTTAATTCAGATATTAATTTAGATGATATATTTAAGTTTTAACTACTTTAACATACATTTAATGAAATTGAAGTTTGTAAACATATTTTTTTTAATAGTGATTTTTGTATCTGCCCTTTAATTTGTTACTCGTAATAATCTTTCATATACGAAGCAAATAATTAGGACGTACAATAAGAATTACTGTACTAAAGATCATCATTTTTATTTCTCGTTCAATAAGCAATGAATGAAATTACTATAGTTTGTTAAGGTACAGTGAAGCGAATGGGTAGAATGTACAGTATCGTACGTTTGCGTGGTGTTAGAATTATGGGTGTTGTCTTTCGTATCGTTGCTTAGACAAAAAGAGTATTGAAAATGGTGTTCAAACATTGCATAAATGTCATTTTTATATTCTTCAGTGTGTTCTGTCGCTCTCTATATGGTATGTAATATTTTCTTCTTTTCGAATTTGTTTGAAAAATTAATTGCATTGCTTCATTTTTCTTGCAATTAACAAGTAGTTACTTGTTGCGATGAGCGTAAATATTATTACACGTTGGATTCGTTAAACTTTAAAAGAAATATATATTCATTATCATTATAGTAAATACCAATAACAGCATTCAAATTATTTTACAGGACAGAACCTTAACAATACTGTCACATGGTGTACTATATCTGATGCTGAACAGGACAAATGTAACGCATTTTCGCGAGCGGTTGATCGTGAAATAGCCTTCTTCGACTATAGTTATATTTCAGTGCAATGCAAACAAGCATTTAACAAAGAAGAATGCATGACTATGTTGGATCAAGAGAAAGCACAGATAACCACTTTAGATGCGGGGGAAGTTTTTATCGCAGGACGTTATCATAGTTTAATTCCGTTTATGCAAGAAATATATGAGAATGGTGTGAATTATCAATATGCAGTTGCAGTTATTAAAAAAGGATCACTACCAGATGTTCAAAGTTTACATGACTTAAGGGGTAAAAAGGCTTGCTTCGCTGGTCTTGGGATGTTCGCTGGATGGGTTATTCCAATTCATACTGTACGTGTATTTTTTTTAAGTTTGTTCGCAGTACACGTATCGTATAATAATATAAATATGAAATGTTTTATGTCTGTTACATGTGTAGCTGATGAAACAAGGTGGGCTTGAAATTATTGATTGCAACAATCATGTAAAATCTGCCATCAAATATTTTGGACCCAGCTGTGCTGTGAATTCACTGGTAGATAAATACAATCCACTAGGTATAATTATATGGTAACTACTATTTTGCATGAAGTTTCCTTGGATCTTATCACTTTACCATATACCTTAAATTCTAGGTGATAATTCCGATCAACTATGTAAATTATGCATTGGAAAGGTACCTAGTGGGAAATGCACAACTTCTGACCCCTATGCAGGCTACGAAGGAGCATTTAGGTGTTTGGTAGAAGCAGGAGAAATTGCATTTTTAGTACATACAACTGTCGATGAAATGACATCAACCACATTTGATTTTAGTATGCTTTTACTTCAATACTGTTTTAATATTCTGTTTAATATTCTACTAAGTCCTGAACTTAATATATATTATTTCTATTATTTTTTTTATCCCCAGATTCTGTTAAAAAAGAACAATTCGAGCTACTTTGCCGAGACGGAAGCCGCAAATCTACCGACGAGTACAAACATTGTAATTGGGGTATTGTCCCGTCACGCGCTATAGTTACATCATCAGCAACAAATTTCGAAACTCGTCGACTGTATCAAAGGTTTTTGGAAAAAGCAGTCAGACTACTGACTAAATACAGCGCAAAAAATTCCACCGACTTTTATGACAACCGCTACGAAAATCGGCCAGCTTTCAATCATAGATTTGGTGAAAGCAGTTTTAATAGAAGCGAATATGGTAATCCAAATGAATACAGTACAACGAATCTTGAACATCATAACGGATATGAAAGGAGCTATAATGGAAGTACGCCGAATATCTGGTCCAATTCCGAATCGACGAATATACAACCAATTGAAACATTCAATTTATTTGAATCTGCACCTAGATATGGAATACATCGTAACTTAATTTTTGCTGTAAATATAACGATTTCCTTGATCCTGCTGCTGTTTTTCCCAAATAATTTGACCGCTAATTTTATCATTTTAGGATTCTGCGCGTGATTTTGTTCAGTTACTTGAGAAAGATCAAATGTATAGTGGTTATTTAGGCAGAGCACTTGACCCGATATTAGAAGTGCGTCGATGTCCCGTCAATAGAATGACTTTATGCATTACATCCGATCCAGAAATGGAAAAGTGCATAAAAATGAAGGTAGATACTGCAGGCACGATAACTATAATGTCGTTAAAAAGGGTAGCTAATGTTTGTTTTTTTTATATTAGATAGCATTGAAAGCGCAATTGCTGAAGCCAGAGTTAAACTGTCACAAAGGACACAGCCAAATTCATTGCATGCAAGCTATACGAAGTGGGTATGTACGTTTTACATGTTAAAAACGGCATTTGTAAATGCACTTTAGCGTCTAAGAAAATATCTTTCTTTTTATTAACGACATTCTAAGATACGGTTGCCATTTGTTCTTTAGAATCGCTGATGTAGCTGTATTGGATACCAGTGATGTATACACGGCTGGTTTGCGTTTTGAGTTGATTCCGTTTATATCGGAAGTTTACAACTTACCCACACCGGAATATTACATTGTCGCAGTGGCAAAGGAAGAGGATGACAATACAGATTTGACTTATCTTAAAAATAAATACACGTGTCACACAGGAATTAACACAGCCGCTGGTTGGGTCTACCCACTGGCATATCTTATTTCCAATAATTGGATCAGAGGATATGGTTGTGACTCTGTTCGCGCTGCAGCAGAATACTTCAGCAAGTCCTGCGTCCCGGGAGCGCTTAGTACCGAATATAATACAGGCAATTACGATTATTATGTTTGCCTCGATTATACGTTGATCAATGTTGGTCTAAATAAATTTGTTGGATATTTCAGGAGTACCATATGATAACATGTGTGACCTGTGTCACGGTGCAAGTTTCCGCTACTGTCGACGGGACGCGTCCGAAGATTACTTTGGGTATACCGGTGCCTTTAGGTGTTTGGTCGAGGGTGGAGGAGATGTGGCCTTTGTGAAGCATACAACAGTTGCGGAGAATACAGATGGAAAGCGGCACGAAACATGGGCACGTAATACATTTACGAAAGACTTTGAATTGCTTTGTCCAGATGGCACACGTCGACCAACAACTGATTACATACATTGCAACTTGGGGAAAGTAGCATCGAACGCAATAGTTACGCGTGGTGGATATTACGGGACCAACGAGACACAAATAAATGCATACATAAATTTGTTTATCTATGCCCAACAATTTTATGGCAGCAAGGAACAGGACGAATTTAGCTTTAGTATGTTTTATAGCCAACCACCTTACAGTGATTTAATTTTTCAAGATGCTACGCAACAATTAATAGTGATACCGCCTGAGAAAAGAGAATTTAGCGCGTATTTAGGTCCTGATTTTATGAGAGCTAGAAGAATCGTAGATTGTAATGCGGGTGCATCGGCTATAGAGTATTCGCTACTAGGAACAGTAAGCATGATTATATTCACATATATGTTTACTAGATAAATAAACTGATCAATTAATTTGTATTCTTATACATTATCAAATGAATGACTGTTGTAAGAAAGGATATAGCCGTTAACAATAGTTAGGACTTTATTAGTATTACAGAGATATTTATATATGTATGTATAATCTTGCGAATATCAAATTAGTATTTAAACCGTCCATTTTTTTGAAGTTTTATACAACGATAAGAGCGAATTCTAATAGATATACTAATTGTAATAATGTATCTTGCTCCGTCCATTGATATTTTTATACAAAATGAGTGAAATAAATGTATAACTTTTTAGTCGAGTTTCATTATTTTTCCTTCTCCCGTGAAAAACACGTGCTCTTTACCTGATCCTTATCGCTTTTGCCAATTCTACATCCTCGTATATTTCTATAGTTTTTCTAATTCTCCAAGCTTCTTTTTTACTGTGGTAAACAAATTTTTTGTGAGTTAAAGAATATATAAAACGTGCAGTCTAGAGTTTAGAAAAAAATCAAGAATGACTAAGGACCTAGAGAAAATAATCGAACACCTATCTTCTTAGGTAATACGATGGGCGAAGTACCCTTTAACGTCAAAGTCGTCGTAGGCTTGTTTCGCACTTTCGGTAGGTGGATGAATTTTTTAATTTTTAATCCTTTGCGCGGACGAACGAGAAGCCCTTGGCTGGCTGGATGTGGCGATTTCGTAATTTTACACGCTCGAGTATGTCTGATTACCTTATCGGATCAAGGTATTTCGATTAGCATTGTAAGATGGACCTTAATAACAAGGTAAGAATAGAATTTACATTTGAGGAATGATTCTTGAGTTTTGGTTTATGCTTTGCAGATTTAGGCTGTGCTAGGATATCGATACGTCTCAGTTTCCTTATGATTTTTCGCGTTTTCTTATGACGCTTCTGAAAACAAATATTGCAACTGATTGATGTCACTGATGTATTTCAACAATATTATTGTACGGTATATTTTATCAATGGATCGTGAAAGATTTATTGGGGCAGGGTCGCGAGGAAAATTGCATAGAATCATTTGCATTTTACTTTGCTTGACTTTTCTTTCGTTTCAGTCAAATTGTCGACATTTTCTACGTTATTCATACTTCTCACTTTCCTAGGTGCACACCAATAAGTTTTACGTTTTTTACGGTGCTTTTTCGCAGCAGCTTTTGGCCCCATTTGATGTCCATCATGTGGGAAACTGAATTTATGGGAAAGAGAAACACGAAAAAGTGAAAAAAAATTAAGGAAAATGGGGCGAAAAATAATATATTTACTCTGATTTGGACATCTCGAAACAGAAATTTCCGAACTCTATTTGATGAACCTGCAAATTTTGTACAAAAACTTGAAATTTTGTTCTTGGTTAATATATTTGCCGAATTTATTAGCGAGAAAGAGTTGAAGTTTGCAATCATTTTATTTTACGATCGCTTCATTGTCACATATTAACATTTAACCCTAAGCTAAGTCCTCCAAATTTTGTATAGTTCTTTACAGTATTCATTGACAGTTCCCAAACTACAAATTAGATAAAATAGCATTGCCACCAAATGAACGATATGAACACGGATGTTCTCCAGGATAATTCAGCAAGATACGAAGTACTCGCAAAACCCAAAAAACGAGTCGACAAAACTAGTAACTATAATGCTTTTCGTGTAAGCATTAAGAATATGTAGAATAAAATTGAAGAATAAAATTTCTTTCACTACTTTTGATATTTCAGGTAAGCCGGGGCGCTTTGTCTTATCAAATTACGGATTCTTTAAACAAATTAGCACAACCGAAACGGAAATCTGGGTCAAGCATATCCAGCACATCGAGTATTAACGTTAATAGCCCTGCCACCAATACGGGTATTATAACTTAAGGCAATTTTACTATCTTAAGTGGGCATGTAGCTGAAATAATTTAATGGAACAATTATGCTAGATATTCGTTCTTTAGCAAAACAGCGGCAGCATAAATTAATAAACAGTAACGAACAATCGAAAGACGCGCAAGAAACGAAGAAGAAAAATTTTTTATTGGACACGTATGCCCGTATCACTGCGGCTAGGAATAAAGGATGCCCGAAACGTTTGCACGAGCTCGCGAAACCGAAAAATTGTTTCTCGCGTAACGAGACATACGAAGATTTCGATAACTACTTCCAAACGATCAAAAATTATAATGGAAAAACTTTGCCCCTGAGAAAGAAATAATATTACAAACCCTGCTACACCCATTTAATGTTAAATAAATAATATCAAAAGTAGTTTATCTTTTCTTAACATTCACCATGCGAAAATATTTGTATTCGGAAAAACAAACAAACGAAGGATTGCTTTCTTTATGAACCTGGCCAGCTCGCACAAAACGACAATATATAGACTTCAAAATGAAAAGGCAATATTAAACATCAGTAACTTTAATTCAACGCATACAATACAGAAAATTATACAATACTATAAACCATGTATTCGCTAATATATTTGTCTTCACCGGAACCCGTCTGCAAATTAAAAGATCGTCTAACCTGCATCATTAATTAAATTGGTAACGCTAATAGTGTTTGTCGAGTTTGCTTTGCATTCTACCTCTACCTGTCGTTCGCTCTAACAAATTCCCGTAATTGTTTAAAGATTTGTACAGATTTCATCAGATCACGCTATCGACTTGGTTAAACGTGGAAAATGCCACCAAGGGTGAAGAAAAGCGAAAAACCTACCCCAACGGGGCAAAAGCAACCTACGAAGGAGACACCTGCGACACGAGGATCCGCTAAGCCAACGCCGGGCAGGCAAAGAAAAGTAGATAAATCGAAAACGAAAGGAAAGTAAGAAAATATGTTTTGTCTGGTACTTTAAGGATTCGCAGGGATTTCAACGCTGATGATTTGCAGAAAGATTAAACAAAAAATAAAATTGAAAGGATGGTTAGCAACGCCGGCTGACTGGGCACGCTTCAATGCCTGGGCAAAAATACACGCTCAACCGAGAAAATTGCCGGATCCTCCGCCTATAGTATGTATTAAAAATGAGTCGATTCCTTGCGTCGCGTTATCGCAAATGGATCTATGCCGCGATTAGTCACACTTGAAATGTTCTCCAGGTTCGGCCTTCGAAGCCATTGTCTCAGTTAAAGAGACGAATCAGGATATTGTCTGAACCGCGCGAAACACCTGATCCGAAAATACATTGCAGGCTGGATTTAAGCATCTCGAAAGCCGCATTGAACGCGACTGCGTCCCTTCGAACAATTCTGTTATCCTTGCCAAACGTTCGATTACTCGATTTTGGCCGGGTTTATTACAAGGTTGCCCCAGCTGCGTTAACATACGTGCCCTCACCGAGAATTCTCGAGCTAAGCCAACCTAAGGCACTCGTTCTTCCGGAAGAAAGCTGGCTACGCGGAGTGTCGGCCAAGGGGCGGCGAGGTGTAGACGAAGAAAGATTAGAGACGCTGTCATCAGCGAAATCATTTCACGACCGTGGCCCACAGCTAACACCAGAAGAAATAGACAAACTTTTTACACCATTGGGCGTGCAGAAAAGTGCGCTCACCTATAAGGTACACTCTTAATTGTTCGCTGCATTATTTCTTCAATAGGCGAACGGTGCCCTACATCTTCTCGATCATTAGATTACACCTTGGGTGATGTATCTGGCATTGCCGGCGTACAAAGCGATAAAAGATAGAAAGGACAAGACTGCAATAACTTGGAAGAAAACTATAGTAGAGGAGGGAGAGGAAAGAGGTAAGATTGCTTTGGCAGAGTATATGGGAGAGGACGAAGAGACGAAAAGAGGGAAAAAGAGAAAATACGAAGATACGGACGATGGGAAAGCGGGTGCTGGTGACACTACTGACACGGGGGAGAGCAGCAAAACGAAAGAAAAGGCTGAGAAAGCTAAAAGAAGAAAAATCGAGAAACATGCTTGGAGATTTGCACCACGCCCGTTAAAAGATGATCCCTATCGTATTAAGAGGGCAGCTTTAAAAGCCAAAGGTTTGAATCAAACTATCAGTGCGTTAAGAGAATGCACTGTCCAGGTGAATATTACTATCCGTTTTAGCGTCTCCGCGTATTGAAAAATTGGCTAAAGAGCGTGTTGTCAAGGATACAGTTACAAGAAAGGATGCATTTACTGTGAAAAAGGGTGCTTTGTCTGCTTCACCTTCCGCGAGAGTCGAACTCTTAGCAAAGCCAACGGCGCCCCGAAGTCCGGTTGAAAGAAGGCCGCCTCGCGAAAAAGACAAATACGGAAGACCAATATTCGAAATTCCTGTAAGATTTCAGATTTCCACCGACAATCAGTTATTAATCTATTTTCTCAATCATCTCGCATCAAAGCCATCGTTTAATTTTATCTCAGGTGTATGAAAAGGTGTTGCCCAAAACGAAACCGTACAAAATGGGTGATTGTCTACCAGTGGAGAAGAAAAAAGTAGCTGAAAAGCGTCCAATAGATCCCATCGTTTTCGAACCAACCATTGACCCCTGTATCTGGCCAGGGTTAGCAAAGAGGCAAAAACTGGAAAGACAGCGAGCTGAGACCATGATGTTGAAGAAAGGAAAGAAAAGGAGAAGGCAGAAACCAAGATTAAGGAGATCAAAATATCAGGAAAAGACAAATGCTGAAGATGAAGGAAAAGAAGAAGAAGCTGGAGAAACGGAGGTTGAAGTAGGAAAAGATGCTGAAGCAGAAAACGATGCTGAAGTAGGAAAAGATGCTGAAGCAGAAAACGATGTTGAAGTAGAAAACGAATAGCAATAATTTGCAACTCGACAAAGAAGCAACATACCTGTGTAATAAAAAAATAGAAAAATAGAAAAGCGAATAAAAAATGGAAAAGCATTGCAAATGTTTTGTTCATTTTTAAGCGATATGATATAAGAGTTGCTCGTATGTTTCTTTAAACATATTATTCGCATATAATATTTGCAGTTTCATATTGTGACAGATTGAACTCGCGCAATAAATATTCCAATCGTATATCGCTAGTACAAAATAAAAATATAAATATGCGGTATAAACATAAGTTGATACGCGATAGGAATAAGATGGGATTCTTATGTTTCTTTTTCCTGGTTTCTATTTCTGCGACGCTTGCGTAAATTGCGATGCAATACGTACATAGTATCGAAATTGCAATAAGTTTTACGTAAATGAGGAAAATAATTGAGTAAATAAAATTATGCACTTGGCGAAATGTATATATTGTTTCAGTTAATGTATCGCCATGTTAAAAATCATATTTGGAAGCGATACCGCGACAATTGTAAAAACCTGGGACTTCTACTTTACGTCCAAGGCTTGTACAAGAGATTTATTCCTTCCGCGGTGTAAGATATGCGAGCTCCCTCACAGGAGAACGATGCTTGTAGGTAAACTTCTCTCAAGTGTAATTTTCTTAATTCTGGAAAGATAGGAGTCCTAAGGCATTTGTCAAACTTATCGTTAGCCTTCACCTGTAGACACAAAGAAGGCTTGTTGTATTTCCTCTTACGCTGGTATTTATGGGATATCGGTGGGAATACATTTTGCAACGGCCTCATGATGCAGATTGCCACTCTAGCAGCAGAATGGAACGTCGTTTCAGAGTCAAGTTCAGATGATTCTGCAGCAAGCTGAAATTTAATAGCTATATTTTCACTTGCATTAATGAAATATCAGCAGTGGAATTCTATGTACACGTCTACATGGATGAGTAGTGTAGGCTGACGAACCTGTACACAAGAGTGTACTCGATCTAAATGCAACGAGCGCGACAGGTTTGAGGCTCGGAGGAATAAGCTTTCAGAGATCTGCCACTAGGACTGATTTGTACAATGATAGAATGCAACCGTAGAAATGTTTTTCCCCTTATCTTCCGAATGAGAGACTACGTATAATTAATAAGGTTGTAAACTTTGATGATCGTAGTCAGTTTATTTAATATTCTGTAATTTTCATTGATAAATCTATAACTTTTTCAATGAAAATGCAGGCTAATAAGTACCTCGACCTTCAAGCTTGCATTGTGCATAATTCTGGAAAGCTTTTAGTACACACTTGCTGGAATGAGAAAATTAGGGGTGTACTTATGTAAGAATTCACAAAGGTTTACTATTCCCAGGAAGATAATTGGGTTTCCCCACTCGTTTTCCTCTTAGCTCTCGTATAAATTGTTCCATTTTGCCCTTGAGTAGCCAGTGCTGATACAGGCGCGCTCTGTACCGGTTAACTGGATCAAGTTTTTTTTAACTATCAACTTTTCCTTCGTACCAGCAGAAGAAGATCCCGGAGGAAAGAGATAAAAATTGGAGTTTAATTATGGACAACTATTTGATACTCCTTTTCTGCCTACTCGGTGCTGCCATTGCGCAAAATGTCACCGATGAAAAACCGCTAGTGACTGCTCCAATTGGGAAAATTCGTGGGTCAATTTTGGCGTCCAGACTTGGAAGGAAAATCTACTCCTTTCGTGGTGTGAGATATGGCGAGCCTCCTACTGGGCATCAACGCTTCCAAGTAAGAATTGCCGTAATTGCAATTCATTTTTGTGCCACTTGTCCTACGCGTTTTAAAGCCATAAATAGCACGATGGGCTTGATGAAAGAGCCGTGAATAGAGTAAGAAAAATATAGCTGACTTGCTATACTACGCGCAGTGTTATTAAACATATACACGCGTATTTTAATAAAGCTTCTCGTTTCGATGATAAGCATGACATTATCGTGGTAGCTTGTGAGTCATCGGAAAGAAGTCAATGTAAATACATTATCTAAAATTTTGCATTAGCCCCAAAACAACAGCTATGTTCAATATTTTTACATCGTTTACGTAATAAGAAAGAATTAATGACTTTTTTATAAATAAATAGCCTCCGATAGAGGCGGCAGATTGGCAAGATGTTTTCGATGCTACCGAAGAAGGACCTAGCTGCCCTCATCGCGATGGCAAGCTAATGTCAGAAGATTGCCTACGTCTAAACGTATACACCACCAAAGTAAGCAGAAATACAGATATTGGCGTGTACAACTTAAAACATTTAGAGTACATTTTAGAATTTTTTTATTTCATTTGCAGCTACCTTGTGAAAGTGAGAATGTAACGCGACCTGTTATGGTATTTCTGCATCCCGGTGGTTTTTACGGCTTTTCGGGGCAGAGTATAAACTTTGGGCCACAGTATTTATTGGATAAGGATATCGTTTTGGTTACTGTTAACTATCGCCTCGGAGCTTTAGGTAATTGTAATCATATCTCAAAAAGTAACACACTGTGGTACTAATCGTGAATCCTTCTAGGCTTCTTAAGTACTGGCGACAATTTGGCGCCTGGAAATATGGGCCTAAAGGATCAAGTTATGGCCCTTCGTTGGGTTCAAAGAAATATCGCTGCTTTTGGTGGCAATCCAAGTTCTGTTACTCTGTGCGGTTATAGCGCTGGAAGTTTTAGTATAATGTTACATATGGTGTCTCCGATGTCTAAAAATCTATTTCACAGAGCTATTGCAATGAGTGCTTCAGCGATTAAGCCGGAAGTGTATTCCGGAATATCGGAGCATGGGCAGAAAGAGCTTGCTAAGAAGCAGGCTGAACTACTGAATTGCCCCACGGATACGACTGGTTCGATGATACTTTGCTTGTATACAAAACCTGTAGAAAACTTTACCGACACACTAGATCGCATGTTTGTACGTTTCAGATGAATGAACTACCTATACATATGTATGACTAACAGGATTTGTACTTCCTATAAACATTATTTTTTTCCTCACAGGATTGGTACGGCAATCCTATTCTACTTTGGACGCCGGCTGTGGAACCTGAAGTTCGCGGCGTCGAAAGGTTTTTGACTCAACAACCGTACGACTTGATTAAACAAAAGAAATTCCATCAGGTTCCATTAATCCTCGGAGTTACAGAGGACGAATTTGGCGGTGTAGTTACATGTAAATATTTTAATTAACACGTTGCTCTGTACGCGCAGTCATAAAATGCATCTACACCATCGTACTAATACATATTGCAGATTATGAACGGGAAGCCAAAAGTGGTAATGGTTCTTTGTATCGTGAGTTAAACGACAATTGGAATACTCTTGCCCCGATAATATGCATGTACGAACGTGACACACCTAGATCAAATTATATCAGTAAGGAATTACGGCAATATTATTTCAACGATCAGTCAATTAATTCAACTACCAGAGACCAACTTGCCAAAGTTTGTACAAAGATTTCTCCACCAAACACCTTACCCTTATTTTCAAGCAAAGATGCTAAAAGTTAATTAAACATTTTGCAGGTATACGCTGATTCTGTAATTATATTTCCTATGTACCGAGCATCTAAATTATTTGCCTCGCATTCCAAGGAACCAGTTTACTTTTACAAGTTTACGTATGTAGGACGCTACAGCTTTACAATGTGGAACGACACTACACCATTTGGTAAAGCAACTTATGTTTAACTTGCTTAATATACACACGCGCCAGTTACGCAGATTTATCTCAAGCTTTTATTATCGTTTCAGGTGTGACACATCACGACGACCTGCAGTACCTTTTCTTCATGAAGCAATTTTTCCCGTACTTTGAAAACGACGCACCCGAAATCCCAATAGTAGAACTTTATACAACTATGTGGTCAAATTTTGTAGAAACTGGTGAGCCAATCCCAAGGGACAATGAAATGTTCAGAAACATAAGATGGAACAAACTTATACCTGGGCAAAGCAATTTCTTGGACATTAATCTTCATCCTACAATGAAAACTGATTTCTTTCCTGAAAGAATGCGAGTATGGGATAGACTATTTCCATTGCCTGCGTCCTCGACACCAGTGAAACATTGAAAGTATTGTATTTCTAGAATGCTTCTGCTATGGTGGCCATTCGAGGCAGAATCTTTTCGATTATGAGAAAGCATTATAATTCTTTCCAACGATAATGTATTGCCGTAATAAAATATCCCAATAAAAGAAAATTCATTCTTTTTGTTTATTTCTCTTTTGTAATACAAATCATTTGTAAAAAAACAATAAGATTAAAAATTTGGAAAGCTCCCAGCATGTGAAATAATTTCATGCGAAATCCTTAGGAAAAAAAGTAACTTATCGTGTATTTCACATCTAAATCTTTGGATCCGTTTCTTGTAGTTTTACCATGGTTTCACTAAGCTCCCAAAATTTTTTTCCTTTCGATGGATCCTTTACACCGGATGAAAGTTCGTGTTCCTAAAATTGAAGAATCCCATTTAAGTTTACAGAACTAAATGCGTATCGCCTCAAGCATAGTTTCTGTCGATATTTCGCTTACACGACAATCCGAAAAATATTTCCCCGAGACTCCGCTGACTTCGTCCGAAACGGCCAGGTGTATGGTCGTCTGTGCACCTTGTTCAGGTGTTTTGCAAAAAGTATTTAACATGAAATTTAATATCCAAGACAATGGAGGCGGTACGCTCTTCCAAATTCCAGTGCTCATTAGCCCGGGGTGAAGACAATTGGCAGTCACGCCAGATCCTTCCAAACGTCGTGCCAATTCTAACGTGGAGACAATATTGGCATACTTCGAAACGTAATACAGGTATCCGGGTAGGCCTGACTTTGGATTGACGTTGTTTAAATTTAATCTGGCCAAAACATAAAGGCTTGATGCAACGACAACTATTCGGCTCGGTTTCGATCGTTTCAGTAAATCTGCAAAATTATAGTTCTACAAACACTGCCTTAAAATGTTCAGCAAAGTAATACCATCGAAAAAAATTCATTGTCGCACCGATCAAAAGATGTGTCAGTAAAAATGGACCATAATGATTCGTTGCCATAGTCAATTCAAGATCATCCTCGGTAACATGTTTCCTAAATAATTCTGCGGTTCCTGCATTGTGAATCAACACATCCAACCTGTTTTCTTCGCGATTTATTTGCTGTGCGAATTCTCGTACCGAGGAAAGCGACGATACGTCAAGCTTCCGAACAACTATGTTGTTGTTACCGGATTCTTTTATTATTTCGTCTGTGAAATAAGTTTTTCTTTTATAGTCATTCCACTTTTTTTCCATATACAAGGAAACATACATGTACGTATAAAACATGAATTGTAATTATAATAAAAACGCGTTCGAGAATACATTACAGAAGCGAATCGCTTCTTTTTTTTGCAAGTGTTTGTATATTTCTTAGAATAGTGCAATTAATCCAAGATAAATATACGGAGCAGACAGTTCTATTGCAATTATCCATGGGAATATATGTAAATATAGCACTGTTTATAATGCAAATGCAAAGCATAAGTGTGACATACATTTACAAACGCTGGAATATTCTTATTTGTAATTAACAGCACTTTTCTTTTCCTTTAACGGATGGCATACACCCCGTTTCTCGAAATGTTCAGGTACTAAATAGAACCGCCTAACAGGGTAAAGTTATGAAGGAACCTTTCAATTTGTTCGCCGTCTCCATGTTGCGACAGGCCATGATTAACCTTGCACCTCTCTTTGCAATATCTCTTGCAGTCTCTTTCCCAATACCGGAAGTGCATCCAGTTATTATCACAGTCTTTCCGTCCATTCTGTTCTTACTCGTGCAAGTTCCCAAGGTGTATTGATTATAAAAGTACAGAGCTAGCAAGCACAAAAGTACGACGATCAGTGCAGCTGCGGCCAAGTAACACAAGGTCGTGCAAGGCACGATCCCCAGTAACATGATCTGGATGGATGATCTTTGATAGGCGACGCGTTGAAAGTTTTTTCTTATACTTTACAAAAAGCGGCACCTGAATAACGCAAATGTTGTGTCATTAATACGAATAACAAGTTAAATAGGAAATGCGGTCAATTCTGTTCTTCGAAATACGCGTACGTAAAGAGCTATGGGAGGGCAACGTGTTTTTACCACAACTGTCTAAACCTCGAGATCAATTCGAGGATTGTCAAACTAATAAGTACTACATATACATATTGTATGTCCTTTTTACGCCACGCAGCATTGAAATCTCTCGGCGCGTCGCATCGGGTCGTTAGACAGGTTTATAGATGGTGAATGACCTCGACCATGAATCGAAAGAGGTACCGAATGCTGGCGTTCTACCTGACCTGATAGAATAACTTGATATGGGAGACAAATTCGTGCTGGTCAACGCACTCGACAATTCAATATCCTTACATACAGCATTAACTGATACAATTGTCAGTATCATATCTTTGAACCCTTCCTTTCGTACTAAAAGCTATTTATAACAATAAATACTGCTTTTACGTGGTCGTAAACATATACTATATATCCTCAAATAGAATATTTTCGCGTGATATTTATGTGTTTGCGAACTGCAATGAATGTATTGCTGCAGTAATAAAAAATAGCGAACGTTAGCGGAATTCCTATTCTATAAAAATGTCAGATGCTTAACTTTAAAAACAAACAGCGCAATGAAATTAAATTAAATTAACAACGGACTATACTTACTCATACAAAATTTAGCAACCAAATAACTTCTCCGTACTTTCTTATGAGCTGAGGTACTAGCACACCTTTCCCCTTGGTGTGTTGCTACTATACTGACTTTGTGGTAGCTACGTGGCTTTGCATCAAGCATCTCCCACTCTCTTTGTACGAGACAGAGACGTGAGAGTGGCTTACTGCCGGCTACATTGTCAAGGAAACATTCTTATATTTAAATGTATAATTGTTCTACATATGCAACCACAATATCTAGTGCACCTGAGTAATGTACATTTTTTCTTCGTTATTTTCTATATCTTTGAAGCAATTTTAGAGCATGAAAGTCTAGCTCAGAAGTACAGTTGTAAACCAGTCCTTACAGGTGAATTGGAATGTATTTTCTACAATTTCTCGGTAAGGTTTCAGTTATTCTATAGTATCCCCTTTGACGACGCATGCTGATAGTCACTGAAACTATGGAACAACATTTTGAAAGTTGAAAAGCCCCCGGTTTGTGGAAAAGTTAAAGATCTATTACGATGAAATAACGAATAGATTAGAGTTACAATTAGTTGCAACATTACGCAGCCAGTGAGCTTAATGTTCTATTTAATGATTCGCAGATATTTTCCGAGGAAGCCATAACGTCGGTAATTACCTGTACGTAATTACTATGTATGAACAATTACTCTTCCTTTCATAAACATATGCAGGTACATATTTATAACTTTTTAGATAATTTCATGACGAGGAATTAAATAAATAACTATTTTATTTTATTTCACAATAGTGATATTTCTTTACTATTCCACGCTGTTTTGCAAGATTTGCGACGTTAGGTTGGATATTCGTTGGTCCTTTAGCTTCATTGTGTTCTTAAGGTATGCAACCTTGTGATTTAAGGTACAGATAATGTCGTCAATCTTGCGGAGTTCTTGTTTTAATTGCGCACAGACGCGACGAGGTACGACTTGCTCTTCGTTGATATTCTCTGGTGTAGTCCGCGTTCCAGACATCTCACCGCTTTCTTTCACTTGAACAGATTAGAAGAAAAGTCGCCCCAAATTTCTTTTTTAAATGAAATCCTTTATGTAACATGTTTGCATTTGCTTCCGGATAATAGTTTTTATTAAAGACAAATATTGAAAATGGGGAAAGAAAACAACGAGTTCGAAACTTACACGAATTTCGAAAGAATTTTTTTAGTTGAAAGTTCATAGTTGAGAAATGGTTCCAAATATAGAAGCAACTTAACAGCCACTTCAAGCCAAAGTAAAATGTCTCGGCAATGTATGCAATTACGGATCTCTTATAGTTAAACAATTGCAGAATATTCATGGGCCACGACATTAGCTTCTCCGAAGCTGTACTTGTGATATTGGGTCCCTTCGTTTTACCTGAACAAAATATCGTTACGTTTAATGATATATATCGCTTGTGTTTTAATCAATCTCTCAATTTTCACTGAATTATCGGATACGGTTACCGTTCTCCCCGGTAGAATCGATTTCTTTATTCTCACGCTGCAGATTTGGAATATCGCGATGGTCAGAATCTTTTAAAAGTTTGTTTCTTAGTTCTGTCAATATGTGTTCAGCCACTCCAGGGTGGCAATTTGCTAGTTGATGGATAATATCTTTCGTCAATTTCATATCAATTTTACTTAGTACTTTCCGATTAAGTGTATTCCAATTTTCTTTCTTCGTCGTTAGACTATTGACTGGTACATAGTTATGAAGGTCGACATAACGTGGAAAATATATTTTAAGGATCTCTGCCATCATTACTATGGAACATATTTGTTAATTATTAATGTTACAAATCGAAGGCAAAATGTACGAATAAGAGGGTTGGCTTTTTTAAAAAAAGTGTGTCGTAAGCTAACTACCAGCATCTGCAAAGTCTCTAGTTAAATTTTTTGTTGACCTCGAAAGCGGAATCTTCGAGATCCATGCGTACAGTTCTTCTAATTCGTTTTTCTTATATTCCTCGTTTTCATTTGCCATACTTGGTTGTTTAGTAGACACGTTTACTCTTATATTAAAACAGGAAGAAATTTATTAGGTGTGACAGACGAAACGTATATTTGTATTGAATATATTATTTCTGCAATCTCGCGTTGACTACGGTACGATATATTAATAAATTGCAGAGAAATCTATTACTACGGTGGATCTTATTTTTCAATGTTTCTTGTCCGAAATGTTCAGTCGTAAAAATTATAATGAAATTGACATATTTCTTTTATTTGAAGTTGCACACTGCACTTTTATGATAGTGCAAAATCAATTCTGAATTCTAAACATATATTCATTTATAGGAGCAAACTTTTATTTATTTCTCATAAAACGAATAGTTATTAATACAATTTTATATGATTTTAATAATATATCCGGTAGTATCCATACATTTATATACAAATTTTTCCGTTTTTATATAAAACGTACGTATGTACGCAAAAATCGTAAATAGAAAAATATGAAATTACCGCTTTCGGAAGAAGCAAAACATGTCCCTAGAAATATAGGGTGGCTGCAGTTTTCATTATTTCCGCCAAGTTGTCGAATCTTGTACCAGAAGTTCACAGTATTTGGTAACTTGTATTGTTGCAAAGTAATTGTCATGGCTTCGGAACGATACAGTTTTTCTTTAACAACTTTCAGGTAATTGTTCCTACCCTTATTAAACAGTTAAACATGTAAAAAAATTAGCTGCCATATATAGTTGTTTGCTTTATGTCATTTAATCCATCGTTGAAAGTTTTCACTGGCATAACCTGGCGGTGTATAACTTGTATCAGTTTAGAAGATTTAGCATTAAAAGTATATTAGGAAAAAACTGTTATTTCGCATAATTCTATCCGCCTTTCGAACGAACACTTAATCTTGCCCCCTTCAAATTTTTGTATGGAAAATAAATGGGTTTCAATGGAGCGTGCATGACTTGTCAAATGCCTCCATAGTGTAATTTCGAAAAACTAAAAAGAAACATTATATTTACTCTGTTGTACAGCCCATCTGGGAAGCTAGTGCAGATAGAGTATGCATTGGCAGCTGTGGCCACTGGGGCAGCTAGTGTTGGAATCAAGGCATCCAACGGAGTTGTTCTTGCAACAGAAAACAAGCATAAATCTATATTGTACGATGAACACAGCGTGAAGAAGGTGGAAACTATAACGAAGCATATTGGCATGATATACAGTGGAATGGGTCCAGACTATAGATTATTAGTAAAGCAAGCACGTAAAATGGCGCAACAATATCAGCTTATATATCAAGAACCAATACCTACCGCACAGTTGGTGCAAAGAGTTGCCATGCTTATGCAGGAATATACACAATCTGGGTATACATCTTTTAACTTGCTTTTTCATCTGTCCGGTATTCAGTATTAGGTATCTAATATTATTAAACTATTTCAGAGGAGTTAGACCTTTCGGAGTATCATTATTAATTTGTGGCTGGGATAACGGCAAGCCTTGCCTATACCAGTGCGATCCATCCGGCGCATATTTTGCATGGAAGGCTACAGCAATGGGGAAAAATTTTGTAAATGGAAAAGTGTTTCTAGAGAAAAGGTACAACGAGGATTTGGAGCTCGACGATGCCGTACACACTGCCATTTTAACTCTGAAGGAAGGGTTCGAGGGTCAGATGACCGCGGATAATATAGAAGTTGGTATTTGCGATGCAAACGGCTTCAGAAGATTGGACCCTTCCAACGTTAAGGATTACCTGGCTAATATTCCTTAAATTTTAAGCTATTTTTGTATTGCATTATTACAATGGTCTCTAAAAGATTAGATTCATTTAATAAAATTTTTCGTTCAAAGTACCATTTCTCTTAATTTTACTTTTACACTTGCTACCTCTGTATTTCCATGGAATTGATCGGGAAAGGTGCAATCAGGAAATAATGTACGTTCTAACTGTACGATTTGATATTTGTACGCGCACGAGTGATGCTGCCTCTGCCCGATAGAGTGCGCCACATACACCTATATTGGCTGGGCGCGATTATGCGCGAATGCGAACGAGTTTTCGTAGTTGGTGCGCGGCCGGCCGGTTGGTTTGTTTCGCGTGTTGCGTTTTGTTATCACTTTTTGGTGGTTGTTAGTTGTTAGTGTTGACAATAATCGACAAGAACACGTGTCAGCATCGTTGGACAATCTGTTGATGGATGCGCCAAGGTAAGCTCACAATTGATAGTCGCTAAAATGCTTTGGGTTTCGCGATGCTCACATTGGTACGCAGAGCAAAACTATAGAGCTATTCGCGACATCGATGCGTCGTATATATTTGTTTTCCCTGCGAACCTTATGTACCATTAACGAAATTTTCACTTTCAGCCTAATAGCTTAATACTGTTAGTACCGTGTTAGTACGTTTTAAGTATTTTGCTCCTATATATTATTGGCAATGGTAGCCTGTTGAGTCGCATGCTCGTCGCGTTGCCTACTGTTTGTTTATGTCGGCCATTAGTCGCGGTCGGTCGCGGAAGTTTTTATTTACTGAATATGCTTCCAGTATTTTGCCAAGGTCGCATTTTTTTTACAAATGCTTTGAAATATATAGCACGTAATGTTCCTTATGTCTTACTCATAATCAAACGGTACGACAAGTTTCTTAAAGAAAACGAAACAATTGGCGAGAAAAAGCTCGTAATAGTTTTTTCATATTGCCGATTTTTAATAGGCTTCGCACTCGTACATGCGTTGGCCTTAGGGGGTTACTTAATTACTATATGAAACTAAGTAGGAAAAAAATAAAGGAACCCGTGTTCGTTCTTATTTAAGCTTTAAGCATTAAATTTCATCGGTGTGGAAACCACAAATACGCATTTCGAACGACCACTTTGCCTGACTATAATACATAATTCGAAATCGCAAATCCCGGCTAATCCCAGATCTTCCCCCGGTTTATGCCCCTCCGCGTTTTCCCACTTTCCAGCATCCGTTCTCCTTTTCCATCTACCCGCTTTCCCGGCGTCGTTTGCATTGGAGACGAACAATGCCAGACTTTAATATGACGCATCCGCAGACGCGTTTCCATGACTAACGACGGCTTTCATTTACTGCTGCTCGAACACTGTTTCCACGTTGGTACTTGAACATCTCTGCGGACAATCATAGTTTTCATCAGGTAAAGGGAAGGGGTAGCGGCGAGAGGGAGAGAGAGAGAGAGAGAAAAGATCGCGAAGGCGAAGGATTCACCGTGCTGGTTGCACGGTTTGCAATTTTAATGTAGGCATTACAAGAGGCCAGTCAGTCCTCCTCTTCCGGCTGACGAAAGCGCTGAATTTACATTTCCGTTTCTGCGAAGAACCCCAAGCGTGCTGACTGTCGCTTATTAAAAATTTTAAAAAGCTATTGAGTTCTCGGTCTATTGGTCTCCCCCGTTGCCGCTTTCCTTTCTGTTGCCCTCTTCCTCGTCGATCGAGAGTCTTCGACATTCGACACCTGGCTGTACTCGCGAATGTTCACCATAAGTGTTCCTATGTTAAGAGCAATATCAGTTTTTTTTCGTACACCGCTAGTGCTTTCTCCACCTTTCATTTGGGCTAACGAGTTACGACCTCTTGCCTCTGAAACGTGGACGCATCTGTCGCGACTCGCGACCGTCTAATTACTGCTTTCTTCTTGCCTTATTTTCTCCTGCACGCTGGACCCAACGATTAGACTTCGCTCACGGAGTCGAGAGAACAACACGACCCGAGAGCGACATTACACGCGGCTTAATTCCACGTTTAGTCCTTTAATTAGTTGGTGGAAATCATCGCGAACTGCCATCCACTCAATTCTCTATCTTCGACCCGTCCTCCTTTTTCCTTTCCATATTAATATTCAAAACCATAACGCTGCATACTTATCAGGGCGTACACATATATTTGGTGTCAGCAAGTTTCTAAACTATACCAACATAGTCCGCGTCCGAGAAACTTCGGTTTAAATAATCGAGCGGTTAGTTCGATAACGATCATTCGAACTCCTCTCGTTACTGCTATACCTCACGATATCAGGTATTCACTGTTTATTTGACACGCGGCCTGCATTGCAGCGAGCACCGATATCGGATAAACGTATAAATGGGAGACTATTGCCCACACATGTTCGACGCTCGGATTCTGGTAACGTTGCTCGCAGCGATGCAAGTGGAATATCAGGGCAAGATAATAGGGAATTCGTCATTAATGTTCGGCGAAAGAGTTGTTGGAAATGGAGGATCGTTCGTTAATTGATCAATCACACGATCTTCGAACTTTCTGTTATCTGTACGGATAGAAATTTTACGGACGCGCACGCGAAGGAACGTAACCGTTACCAGTTTCGGGTCCATCCAGTCGATCTTGGTTTACCTTCTATTTACGGTCTCTTAATCGTTTAACCACGCAAAAAAGTTGCAAACTCACGGTGAAGTATCTGTCGCGTCTTCTGGAACTTGGAGACAGGAAGAATGGTAGAAGGAAAGAAAAAAGGGACGAGAGACAAGCAATTTAGTTAGACATTTTCGCTGGCAGCTAGCTTGACGATCTATCTGCTCGGTGATCGGACATGCCACCATTATTCTTCGTCTCGGTGATTCGCAGAGGTTCGAGATGGATGGTTGACGCGAGCAAGGTGAAGAATTCTGGTCACAAAATAAACAGGCAAAGATTCGTGAAACGTTTATTTCGGTTGTAGTTAAACCGATGGTCAGTACAACCATACTTTCGATGATGCTCCCTTGCGAGCAAAGTACATATGTATAATGGGTGGAACGTGTCCTTCCTCGTTGCAAGCACAGTTTGCCGGTGTCTTTGTCTCTGTTTGACGAGAAACAGCATCCGGCCGAGCGATCAAAGCTTCCAGAAGCCCGTCAAGCTTCGGATGACGTCGATCGCTTCGGTTTCCCGTCGTCGCAAGCTCCGATGAACAGCTTTTTTCATCCCAGCTTGCACAGGCCACCCTGCTAAAGCTCGTTTTCCCTTTTCACTGTGTGGGAGAACGAGTCCTCCCTCTCGGCCCACGGATAAAATTAGATCGTTGCCCTATCTATCTTCTCGCGCCATTTTTCTAGCTCTAGCGCCTTTGCTCTGGTACGTTCACCTTGCTTTCCTTCTCCGCTCTATTCACGGACTGTCCGTTACGGGAACAGCAAGCTTGCAGAGGAACGATTGGATTAGCGATCGGCGCATGATGCCATGGGGCGAAATATATGTATTATAAAGAGTTCATTCAAAGAACTCGTTCGCCTTCCTTCGATCAAAGGACGCTGTGCAAGCGTGCTAATTTTCGCCGAATGCTTACTGTGCAGTCGGTGCATATTGCAGTCAGTCGCGTTATTAGCGAATTCCTTTCAACTTTCAAGGTGTCTTCGTCGTTGTCCTGGGAAACGTAACTCCGTCCGAGGATACAATGAGCGGTGAGCACCGTGGAATGTAATTAAGCCGGAGCTACTGACGGCACACGACTGATGTCAAATTATGGGGTGGCCTCGCCCTCGGCCTCAAACCACCTCTCTTTCCCTCTCGACTCATCGTCAGTTCGTCATACTGATTTATTTCACGCCGACCAATAGTTTCTCGCAGCGTTCTCGCATTCTCAGCCTCTCGCGTTTAATACTCGGACAGAACGACGGGCATACTCTGTCGTTATTCAGCTTAATATTTCTTACTTTCCGCGAGAGGGATCATTTGTCGAGGATTTTATACAGCTCGGGCAATCACATTTTGCGTTCGTTCTCGATAGTATCTAGAAAGTTTCGACACTTTCGTTAAGGGTCGTGGTCGAATATCCGCCCTGTGTTGGAATATACCAATGATGGCAAAAAATCGTGTTTTTAACTGCGCGCCACCGTTCCCTAAATTATAGCAGTTTCGCTGGAAAGTTCTCAAACGGCATACCGTCCGCTGAAATATGCGATTCTGGCGTTCATATACGAACGTAACGTATAGATTCTGAATTTGGCGGTGGCGCGATTCGTCCGACACGGGAGTGGACTATGGCCAAAGTTTTGAGATATAGGAATACTTGTTTCTGCTAAAGCGATCTGCGCTGAAAACGACCGAAAAGTAAGCAGGTTCGAAAGTAAGCAGATTTTTCATGAATTCTTTCATAAAGTTAACGGAGTAGATACCGTTTGGGTGACAACGAGCATAATAATATCGATTGATGAAGCTTCTAAGCCTGCGCAGCTGCTGTCACGTTTCGGACTGTCATAGAATAAATGCGAAATCATCGTTGCAATTCTCCTGCTACCAAGAATGCATTAACGAGGCTTGAAGAATATTCGATTGATTTTAGCTAGCCATGCAATCAGTTGTCGGCCCGATCAGTTGACTCTTAATTCTGTTTTCTCCGGTAACAAATAGTTCGTAAAAAGTTTTGAAGGTAGTCGGCCTGTTACGAAATGGGAAATGTATGCGCGACACCCGCATTATTTGCAACACGAAATGTACCGGCACTCTGGAGATTGGAAATGCTCTGGAAATTGTGAGTTATGGCACTCGCGTATGTGTAAAGAGATCCTTGGTGGTTGATAAATTTATCAAACGACGGTGTACCTAGTCGGGCGGTCATTTTTTTTATAAAAATGTTGCCGCGTATATATTTTATTAAATAATGATCGGATCAATACCTGCTGGACCTACATATACGTATCAATACCTTAGCGTATCTACTATGGGAAGTTCCCGGACAAATTTTGCTCTACGCCTCTATTTTTTCCAAAGATTGCAACAACTCTTTCCGCCACTTTTGCAATTTCAATGAATACAGTTGTCGAGATAGCCAGCTCGGAGCAGAATATTCGTAGGATTGATTTTATCGGCAAATATCGGTGATAGGAGGGTTTGTCTGGGGTTGTACATCGAGGATGCCAGGTTGTGGTTGGGTCTGCGCATCCTGTGGCATCAGTTCATTATCTCCTTTCTGCACGTATCGCGGCACGGTCGCGTAGCAGCGATTAGTTTGCCACTTTATCGTTTAAAGCCGAGCTCATTGCGAGTCACCCTCCAGTTGACGGGGTGAAAGGTCGACGATGGCAAGGCGAACCCTTGAGTAACTCGAGCTATCGTTGGAAACACCGGTCGCCGCCACTTTTCTACCTTCTTGTAGCTGACACGAGATCACATAGCGAACGCTTGGGAGCCTTTAATACAGCTCGAATGCCCGCTAACACGATGCAGGTTGGCGCAAAAATTACTCCCGAGATAAATTAATGCATTCTTCGTTGCGCAAACTAATTATTCCACCGGGCTATCTTCATTTTCGTATTGCTAATGCTACCTTTTCTCCCCGCGACATTTAAGTAACAATTTCTGGCAATGTATTGCCGGGGCTCAACGAAGTTTATAGCCAGCTAATAAGTCAGAGTAGTGTTACATATTCGATGTGGCATGCCGGGCGACCCGGTTCTTCTCCAGACAACGGAAATTATGAATAGGATATCTGAATTCAGGCTTGCGTCAGAAGAGGCTTTAAGCTCGAATAAAACAATGCAGATTCGGGATGAAGACAATACGGTCTGCTTCGTCGGTACGCTGGCGAAGGTGCTCGTGCAGAATTCTGTTCATCTGCGCGTATCTTGCCTATCCGTTCCTTATTCTCCCAGTATTTTCAGAGTCCGTCTACCCCTTATTATTGTTCCAGTTAAATTTTCCATTCATGATAAATCACTTATTAAGTAGCCTTTCTTCCGCGAGCGTACTTCCATTTCGGAATATCAGCAACTTGCATATTGTATTGAACAAGCATGACTCCGAGTCGAAACGCTCAAATATCCGAAGCTGGAAGAAGTGTTTTCCAGCCCGGAGCAGAGAGTGTCGAAAAAAGAGATTCAATCGGGAGGAAACAATTTGCAGGCGGATCCTATAGTGACATTCGCCGTTCGATCATCCCTTGTGGCCTTATGGGGAGGCTGTTCAGACTCGACCCTAGTAATTGACCAAAGTTTCTGCCCCCTTCGACGGTTACTCTACTACGAGCGAGATTAATTTCTATCCCACGTGAGCTTTTTTATACAACGAGACTACTGGCAGACATTCTTAATCATTTCGTTGCAATTCGTTAGTGCACAGTTCGAAGTGTGCAACTATTAGTCCCAGCTCTCGTGTGCATCCAGATAATTTTTCATTCTCGTAAGGATTCGGTGAATCATTCATGTTACTCGAAAGTTTACCACTTTGTATTCGACTCGGGAACATTTTGTACACTTACTCGTGGCAAATTATGCAGCCCGATTGTTTCTCCGGAAAGTGAAACGAAGTTTCCATCGTTTACGCGAGTACCCAGGTGCCTGCGCCAGCTATTTTCGCAGAGTCCTTTTAACTCTCGTAAATTACAAATTGCCAAGTTTTTCATCCGATAAAACTTACTTTTTCTTTTGCGCACTAACTTCTATTCTTAATCTCGAGAAGCCCTATCCGTAGAAACAGCTAGTGATATCGTAGTCGGTTAAATCGTCCAAAGTGTACGTTTGGGAAGCCGATGAAATATACAATTTAACGCAATTTCGTCGATGCACCGCTTTGTTTGTAAATGCTGCAGCAGCGTCAAAGTAAATTACGTCGATGTTTCCCTTTTAATTACGTTCCTTGAAAATCGAGCGTAAAATTCGCGTCGCTCTTTGTCAGGCCGTTCACCATCTTTGCAGTGTTCTTGGTGCACGGCATCCCCTGGGACGAGTTTGTTACACTAGTGACGGTAGTTTAAATAAACACATCCTCGTCGGAACAGTATTATCTATCGGCCTTTCGTCGACTGATGCAGAAGGCCTTCTGCATCATAGATGCGCAGCGGTTGTCCCGCGTTACACCGGCAAAGAATGGGTAATATTTTTCACAAGATTCGCGTTAAAGTGTGTGTCGAGCTTGAAATTCGTTATCGCACCTAAACCGTCTTTAAGAAGTCTTTAAAGTCTTTAAGGGAGGGAAAGGAGCATACGGCGGGGGGCAGATATTTTATAATTAACGTAACAATTTATCGACCTGCTGGGTACGAGGAGAACATATTTTACCCTCATAAAAATTCCGGGACCAATGAAAGGAAGAAATAAAAAGTCGGTGAGGTTTTCGCAGCGGGGACGACATCAACGGGAAAAGAGTTGGCTGGATCGATATCGTTCATAAAATAATTTTGATATAATTTTGTCGGAGGTAGAGAACGTTTATGATAGATTATACGAACAGAAACCTCCAAGTTCGCAGTTCAACTGAGTTCTGCGGAGAATAGCCTGGTGCTCGAGTACCAGGCGTTAATAAGTTTCAGCATAATGCGCCTATCTGAGATATATGACGAACGATTTCTGCGTGCGACCTGTTCGTGAAGTTTATCGCCGCCCCTTTCGTGTTGAACGTCGTCTGCCGGCAGAAAAACTTGCAGAAAGGGAATTTATATCAACCGTTGATCCTCTCTATTTCGAAGGGCTTGCCCTGCGCTTGTCACTAACCAGCTCTTCTAATTTATTCTTGACGAACGTTGACCGAGTATTCGATGGTTGCATGTTTATTACGGCTGAGTTTGCAATATTAGTGAACAGCTACCGTTCGTTAATAGGAAGGGTTCAGATGGAACTTTTGTTCGTTTAAATTCGAATATTCTTTGGTTTAATTGGGAACGATTTTTAGGCGCCCTATTTAATAGCTTGTGATTTATATTTATGTTGTGATTTGTATTTATATATAAGAGCTGCATTGTGCTTCGTCGGTTTTTCTGCAACAATGTCTTGGTTTTTAGAAAAAATAATATTAAAAAACGGAATTAACTACCACGTTTTGCCGTGCACATATCGTGGCCCGTAATTAGTCTAGGGACATGAGAAAGAGGACCATGTGCATTACGCCTACTCGTGTCTCTTGGTGGTAGATTTTTTTCCGTCGGAATTTTTTCATTCGCCAACGTATCCGAGCAATTCCAGCAATTACTTAATTGGCTCTTCTAGCAACTGTGCCCCAAGAAATCGTTGAACTGGTCCTATCCTTTAGTACCTGCGATTTAACGGGCGAAAAATGCAGAATGGGCAGTGGGCCTTTGTTTTTAGGTATATAGACGGGCTTGCTACGTGAATTATAAATGAGAAACAATTTTCAAATGACGCGCGCCGGCTTGTAAAACACGGGTGAAATCACGGCATAGTAAATTCACGGTAAGCTGACGCACACATCCTTAACGCAGAAGAGCCCTTCAGCTCCCAGGAAAATAACGCGATAGTGGCAGAAATGCTGAGCTCTAGTTCCTCTGAGTACTAAGCGCATTTTGGGGGTCTAAAGTGCTCGAGTATCGCGAAGGGTTCTTTCGCACCCTTGCTCTTTGCGCCTGCTTCTTCGATCCGAAAGAATGGAATCGTCACGAAGATCGGAAGAAGTCGTAGACATTAAAATCTGTCTCTTATTTGACGATTAGGAAGCATTACGTGTCTCGTTTTCCACGACTTACGCGAGAACTGTACTTACATTTCGCTTCATTGTAACGCTCCCTTACGAATTCCCTTGTGCAGAACGAAAGAACATATGCCACGTTAAAACGTTAGATTTGATTCGCGTCCGTTGCACGCAACGCGGTGGCATCTTTCAATGATTTAATCGAAAGCAAGACGGAATCGAGGCAACTTTTCGACACTGCGAGGCGTTCGGAAATCTCAGATCCAAGCTTTATTACGGTTACCAGAAGCTTGCCAGATTCTTCGGCATGGCAACAAAGCCCGAACAAATTTTACGGCTTCGTTATTATCGAGAGCGCCTCACATTGTTGGCTTCTGCTTTCAGCGACATGAACGTAACGATCGAACGTTCCTAATCATCGAACACTTTGGAAAGCTCTCGACCCGCTGAGTGCAAGTACTAGACGATGCACTAGGCAAACCTTTGCATACAGGAGAGACGAAAAGCGTGGAAAGGGATTGGCGACGAGGAAGATAGAGAGGAGAGGAGAGAGAGAAAACGAGCAAATGAGGGAGGAGGGGAGAGAGAGAGAGATAATGGGAAGGGATGGGAGCGCAGGAGGGTAAAGAATGAAAGAGACAAAGGGCGCAGTAGAGAGGAAGCTAAAGGGTAGAGAAGGGTTGGAACTAAATGCGCTAGTATGTGCAAACTACCATTCAATCAAACAATTCTACACAATAGGCACAGACACTTGTCCCACGTATCTGGCTCGTCCACGATTCCTTTGCCAGTCACCCCTATTTGCTAACTCTGTCAGTCCTTTCCCTAGGTACCTACGCATCTTCCTTTTTATTCTAAAATTTACCTTATCGCCGCATTTCAGTTTTTTGCGATCTCACTTCTCCGAAAGTCGGCGAATGCAAAGTTTAACATAGTTAAGCGATCAGTTGCAGAGCGGAACTGCGGCGAGCAATGCCGATTGTTTTTCGCGTTTTCATAATATATCAGGAGACTCGCTTTCTCATTGCTGTGTTCCTCTACTTCGCGCAGTTAATCATTCTTTCGCTTAATACACGAATTAATCCACAGGCCGTTAGATCCGCCAAGGGTTCTGATTATTTATCAATGATATCCGAACGGGGGGCCATAAATCGAAATATAATGCAACGTCTGCCGCGGTGCAAAGAAAACGGCACCGGTTATCTTTACGCGTGAGCAGCCTCGCGGAAAAGCATAACCAAGGAAAAGGGGATTGCCACTTAGGCTAACGAGAATATAATCGATGATATACTGCCATGTGGCTTAATCACGCGCGAAGATAAAACCGTCCTCTTTATCTCTGCCGTGAGTTAAATCTAACCCTCGTGTCATCTAGCCACCCCTGCTTTCTTCGTGGAAAGAACGCTCATTATACGTCGCCAGGAAGAGGAAGATTTTATTAACCAAACGAGAGAGACTCCTTTACTGCTCGCTGAATTTTCCACGCGTCGGGAACTTGGGCGACTCTTTGACTTAGCGTTGAGGTTGAATAGATACTTTACTCCTTTCCCAATGCCACCATTGCCCGTGTTTTCCTTTAAAACGGACGCGTTTCCGCGATGCGAAAGCTGCGAGTACAAAGCAAGACCACCTATAAAATTTTGGAATCGTTAAAACGTATTCTGTTTGCGAATAAATTCTATCTCCGTAGACGATTTTTACGACCGATTTTACGAATCCTCCCTATGCAAGATAATATTACTCAAATCTCCCCCCTTTCCTTCCTCTTTCTACGTTTTCGCTCCATTCTCTCCATTGTCCGTAAGGTATACTTATGGTGCACCGGAGCTCGTTTGCACTTTATAGGCTTCGAAGGGAGTAGTTTCTTAGCTTATGCACCTTGGTTGAAAATTAGGCACGGCCACTGCCTTCCTGCGTTCTTGGCTTTCGAGTAACGAGAGTCGAGTCCTTAATCAAGACGCTCGCGAATCGCGATGTTTCCCATTTTAAGCAGCCGGGCGTGTTTGTTTGTTTTTTATATTTATGCACCCGTGATACTATTATTCGAAAGTTCGCAGCAACTTGTTGTTTCCATCAAAATGCCCCGGCTAGATTCTCGGCCAGTTCTATCCGATTCACCTAGTTTTCCCGGACGAAACACTCGCCGACATGTATACACGTCTCTGCATACTCATTCTGCCGGTAATTCACAGGCTATCTACTTCGGGCGGGATCTATTAGGTATTAGGTAGCCAAGTGGATATAGGCATTGCCTGATTATGGATTACCTTCCTGTCGGATGACATTCACTGGCAGAGATAACTGGAAGTAGATATGTGCACGTGTAATATCTATGGGGAAGTGGAGTGTAGCCGGCGTTGCGTACTCTGATAGCTCGATAGTAACAGCTTCGAACTACTCCTGCAATTCCTCTCGGAGAATCAACGTTGCGACGACAAGAAGAGCTGCACACGCTTGCAATTTATTCTTATTGTTAGACGTAAATAGATTACACTGAAAAGAAAGTAGTGAAAAAGTTCGGTTACAAGTGAAACACTTTTTTTACAATAATCACCCCGAGTCGGCCCAATATGTTACTGCTTTGGGCAAATTTTGTAATAAGTTTTAACAGGTTGGAGAACGTACCAGTTAATCTATACGCGGTCCAATCGAAATGAAAAGTAGCACAGAGATTTCGCTGGCTGACATTGTGCGCGACTGATTGGCTTTGATTTTGCACACGGAGCGCCAGGGATCGTTCCCTGCGATAATGGTATTGATGCGTCAGCTTAGTTCATGTATCGATCAATTTCGTCAAACAATGATACATACAGCACTGATTTTGGCACCGCGTATGCGGTTCGCGAAATTAATATTTTAATCGTGTTTAAATAATAAACCGCGGTCATTCATTACTCGACAATGCTCCATTCGATAGATCTCCGATGCAGCGTATCAATTTTCGTAATAGCCACCGTTAAGCATATTAGTAATATTTTCGAAGGTATCTGACAAGGTTGCAAACATTTTTTCAACGAATGTGCCGAATTTTTCGAAAGGCGAAGCACACTATCTAGCTGATAAACGTGCTCTGTAAAAGTTTAGCGACACGTGAAGTGGCTGTTTCGTAGATTGGCAACGATTTTCACGTCGTCACGGTCGGTTCGATACGTTCGGATATCGAGTTAATCAGCCATGCGAGCGGCCGTCCCGGGCAGTCGCGCTTTTTTCGGTATTATCGGGCATGGAGGAGTCGGGTACGTGTAGGGGCGAGGAAGAAAAGCAATGCCAAGAAGTTCTAGTATCGACGAAAGGAACGCCGGCCTGCCGTTGACTTTGCGAATCGGAATACGGGTCAACAGGTATCTCGAAAAGAAAGAACGATTCGGTGGTTTTTAGCGGCCAGTTTGGGAATCAGACGAGAACTCGCGGGGATGCCTTGCAATCGTAATCGATGGATTTGCAAACGTAATACGTTTTAATTCGTTGCGACATCGAAAAATAAAAGAATGATATATGTGTTCTATAAAATCTACGCTTAGCTGGAATTCGGCGCGGGCCGCAGGTGCTCCTTGTTACTAAATGGACCGTAGTTCACCACTTATATTAACTTCCGAGGGTCCTTTCGCTAGATTAATTTCAGGCACCCACTCGCATAAACTTTTGCCGACGCTTTTCACGATTATTTTCCACGCAGTCATACCATATTGCAGCTGCGCGATCACGCTGCAATTAGAATTCGAATGGTTTTCTTCAGGTTTTCTTATGCAACTTATGAAGTAGGAAAATCGAGTTCCAGTGAAACGAAGCGTTCACGAAAGAACGGGGAAAGTGGCTGCGGGACTCTATTTCAGAAGCTCGACAGAGCGAAACTTTGCCCTTGCGTTTCTTCGTTCTTCCGCGCTGCAGGAGTCACGACATTTTTTCCACGGGGATGATTTTTCGAGGTAGGCGAATTACACGGTTGTCGGACGCAGCGTTGACTCTCCAACGACTTGTCGCTTTATACAGGAGCGACGAAATCGAGCGTGATAATTCGTTTCTAGAGCTCCGCGATAATTGAACCGGATCCACCCTTTTCCTGACATTCATTTCATTCTGCACGACTGTGATCCTCCAGCAAAATTAACTCGCCGACTTTCCCTGCTGATCCGGTTGACACGTCTCGCCCAAAGGACTAGCTCGCTGTTTCCACAGAATTCGGAAGGCATTTGGTCTTAGTGGATACCTGTGTATCGTATTCGCAGCCATTTTAATGTACCTAGTGTGGCGAAGGACTTGCTCCCTTCCGCCAGACGGCACTGGAGACCGCATCGCGAGATTAAAGACGTCTGAAGAGGGGAATCTTTTAAAATAACCGGGTGCTCCGTTTATAATTCGCGAGCAAAGCGGAAGGAGCCCCGTACTCCTGACTCCTGCATCCCGTTAGATTTGGAATGACGACAGGATTTTCGCCGCGAGATCTTCGGAGCAAAGAAAGGAAACCAGACAGTGAATAAATATGACTTTCGAGCTTTGTCCATTGCCGTCAATGAGACCCGAAAAGATGTTTTGTAGAAACGACTCGGTTGCAATTTTACGATGCTTTTGCGGACTTTTTCCCTTCAGTTTTTAATGCCAAAGTCGGGGAATGGGAAAACGTTTCGGAAGCCACGAACACGAAAAAAATAGAAGCAGGAAAAATGTTGAAGCAGCTGCCTCGTGGAATGCTCGACTTCATTCGAAATAATTCGAATGAGTATCATTCTTGGCGGCTCGATTTTATATGTTCGTACAGGATTGGTGATCAACCAATATCGGTTGTCACTTATTTCTGATGCCGTAGAATTTCGAATAATTTCTAATAATGCAGGAATATCAGATACAAAAATGCAACACCTAAAGCGTAACAGACGAACGTATTTTTTCGTTGCAGCGCTGCGTTCTTTCCCTCCTTTTGTGACGTGGCTGGTTATTCAAAAAATCGAAATGGGAGCGAAAAGTAATTAACATCCTTACCGTATTGTGCGTCACGTACCTACGCGTGCTACGAGACTGAACAAAAATATTGTCGGGTAAGCTTATTTTCGTTATTAATATAGATATAGCCCGTCCCCTAATGAACGAACCGGGAATCCATTATTCGGTGACCCAAATACGAGAGTTTACAAGAGCTTGCGTTACATTTGCAAATAAGGGTATGGTTCATCCGATTGTTTTGATCAGGTGATTATTACTCTTTTGAAACCGAGGTTTCGATCTATTTCCCCGAATCGATTCGGGCGATTTTTATTTAGACCAGGAATTCGTGGGGGGTAGAAACTTTGAAATGCGCCCAGGGAAGACAGCTGTAGAATTTTTGTTCGCAAAGTGGTAGCAGCACAACAAAATTGAGAAATCCTCTAGTTTTGCGGACGAGCGTATCAAACATTTTCGCGCACGATTTTAGTTTGATCCGTGCTATACCTCGTAGATTTGTCCTCATCTGGCAAGGCTCCCGTCTCAGATAGATGCATGTTTATTGCTGCATTAGCGCGAGACCGCGCCGTGCCGGGATAAAGTCGGCAGCCGGTAGGATTTCGTTGGCCCATTGGAAGATTTCATGTTGCCTCCCAAAAGTATTGCCAGACCTGTTTTCCCATAATTGAAAATAATCTAGCACTTCGAAATGGCCATTTTTTGGGCCTCCGCGCGAAGCAAGGCGCGAATCTAGTGGAACACGTACGAGCAAAACGAGTCATGGGTATGGTGGTATATTAATCCGTAATGACGGGACGATTAGTCAGACCTCCCCACGCAGTGCTGACACTCGCACGCGCAACCTGCACATGATTAATAATCATAGCTGGTCGTCGTTATTGGCGCGGACGTTATCGTTATCTTCCGCCTATTTGCTCACACTTTTGTGCAACGACGAGTCGCGGCCGTCACGCGTCTATGAAAAGTTAATCTGTCCAGCGAGATGCGTTCGAGTCCCTACCGCGTGCGCAGTACCCAGCAGGATGATAAATCCCTGAATCGTTACCTCTAAACGAAGTGTCCTTCGAACAGTCAGGGAGGGTGGTACGTTCGATGGTAGATATCGAACGGGTTACTCGATCGTAGATACAAGAGCAAGTTCACCGAACGTATACGCGTGTTCGCACTGGCTGAACGCGGATGACCACGAGGTTGAAAGATTATGCTTTGCACGGCGCGTGCAACGCATCCGTGATATTTGGTGCGCGGCAACGGCACGTGGGGCGCATCTCTCCATAGGGACGGCAGAAAGGGATAAATTATTCGTTGTCTCTTGCACTCTACACCCCGGACACTGACACCGCGTTGCCCTGTCTACCGTGTCGACCCTCTGTCGCTGACACTATCATCCATAACGCCCACGAGTCTCCACTGACACAGCCGCGCCGCTTTTTTAAACCAAGGGACACCACCGTCCTTATCCTTTGTAAAAATGCTCTGGCCTCTCCGAACGCTTTCGCGATGGAAGGCTCTGCTTTTAACGACAAATGCTGGACTTATGAGAATGTGTAAACAAAATGGAGCGACGCTCTTCAGATGCATCTTGCAGCGATTAAAGTCACCGTCGCTGACACCGCCATATGGAGCAAGCGTTTCAGCTCAGCGCAATGTGGCCGTGGAGTTAGACGACTCCTTTTGCAAGGGGTAGGAAGGCGAGCGTTCCCCGTGGGCCAAAGGGTGATTCAGGCGACGCGTTTCGGAGAGTCGGGAATATCTGAGCTCCGCGGCACAAATTAATTGGTCCGTAAATTAGCAGACAACAATGCACGGCCATCGCGTTACCAGCGAATCACGGAATTGCCGGCACGCGCCCGAACGTAAGAATATGCGTGATCTATGCGGCATTCCGGCCCCTCCTGTTCCACCTGCTCTACCCATTGAATTTTCTCGCCGCTATCCAGACGAGGCGCGACCGTCCCCTTCGGCTTCTTGTCGCCCCACACTTTTTCGACACCAGACTGGGATAAACGATCATTTCTATGCGATAGTTGCGGCGGTCTGCGGCTCGCTTTAGAAAGCAAAGCGCACTGAAATCGATAATCCGAGGCAACTTCTAGGCTAGCGTACCTACTCGTGCAGAGAAATTTCGTCTTTCGAAATGGCAGGCGATCGCACAGTTCAGTGGCATGGAAAAATGATCAGCTTATTTGTCTTGCTTTTCTAGACAAGCTAGAAACAATTGCCTTTCCATCTATTCCAGTAGTCGATGCAATCTCTTCTTCGGCGAGTTAAATATGAAATGTGAAATATTTCATTGATCCTAATATACCCGTTCGCGAAAACGCACCCGCGACTAACGCAGCTCATCCGCCCAAAACCACGGCCCGAAAATTTTAGAAAAGCGGCGAGGGCGATGCATTTGGACAGTTCAGTGGTTAAAAATTAAATGAGAAGCGAGGCGGAGGGAAATGAGCCGAGGACGCGGTGCAATTTTCCATTCCATTTGGAGAATGCACAGCAAGTCCGCATGAAAAAGAGAAGAAAAAAAAATATCTTGAAAAGAACCGGTCTAGAAGGGGATGCTGCAGACACGTGCACCAGCTGGCAGAAAAAGCGCCCATGTGCTTTTCAGGAGGTCTTCCGCAGCAGTTTTCGGTCCTTTGCCGCTTCGTTCCTCTGTGTATACCTGTAGCAGTAGCCATGTCGTAAAGGGTCGCGAATCGAGTGCACCTGTTGCGACTCGTTGCAGCGAACCTACACGTCCGCGGTATACAATGCAAAGCGGAGGTGCACCGCTGTTTTAAAGAGGAATAGGAAGAGTGAAATACAAAAGAAAATGAAAAGAGGAAAATCGTAACGCTAGGTAAATTTATGATTTGTAGCTCGAGGAAATCCTAAGACGATCTCGACTTTTGCAGCTGGCCAGAAAATCTATGCACGCTCAGGGGGCCGCTGTCCCAAAGGGTGTATTAACACCCTGTCGAGGTTTTCCAATTTGTAAGTGCGTTTAGTCATCGGATAGGCAGATAAGCCTTTTGCCGTGCACGCAAACAGAGGAGGGCCGTTTTGTTGGGATTTGAACGCGGCGTTATTGGGTGGAAGTTCGATAAGCGAGATATCCTGCTCGGGCGCCGCAGTGAAAATTCATCGCCGATAGAAAGTTAATCGCGGTTACCCGGGAAATCGCGAATCCCGTGCAAGAACACTGGCTCATCGGCAAGGGCGGAAGAGAAATATTGCCTCGGGCAAATCGTTCGGCCGTGTATCAGCTGTTAAAATCTTTTAACAAAACTTTCTCGTTCTGCTACTACACGGCGTGCACCATTCTTTCGTCTGAATTTCATTTCGTTGATCGATTAACGGTATCCTAGCAATATATTTCGCAAAAGTCTAGGAAAGGTTGAAATATCGGAGGGTAACGATAGTCGAAAGGAAATTAGTAAGCCTCCTTGACTCGATTTCGTCTCCGAGCTCGGCCGTTGTCTGGCCATTAGCGAGCGGCCCCGCATTTTCTCTTTTTTGTCGCCACTGTTGGCGGTTTTTGCGGCCAACGCCGTCAGCTCGAAAGCTCATCGAGTTTCTTGCTCGTTTCTACCGACATTTCGCCTAGCCAGGATAACGATTTCGTTTGGATGAAAACACGCGCAGCCCCGACAGGGGCGAACGATAGCGCAACCTTTCTGGATCGATTCCAAATTGATTGGCTCCTCGCTAAGATTACTCTGTGCTACCAATTGCTTCCGTTCAGATACTTTGGTTAATTTACCAGCCTCCGTGGATTGTTCTTGAAAGATAAGGCGTCGTCGTCGACGCGCGACGTCGCCCAGCGAAAGGGAAAGTGATGTGCGAATCGGTTGTTTCGCAAAATCGCGATAAAGCACGCGACTTTCTCGTTGTTCCGTCTCTGTTGGCTCGGCCAATTAAGATCGCGGTCTGATCATTTATTAACGGCTCGTTGCGGATTTTTTCGCGCAAATTTGCACAAGGTATGCCGTATTTGGCCGATCGTGCGGCTTTAAAAATACGAACCTGCTTCTGTTAATGCCGGTATAAATCGCGTGCGGTGAAATTAGATTCTGCGATCCGGCGCGACTGTAAAAATTGGCCGAATTTCGGGAGCATAACGTTGCGCTCCCCTAACGTTAATAATAATTTTGCAAAGTCATAGCATATCGTTACCTCGTGAGCTTTCCATACGAGCTTCCATGCACGTCCTGGAATCATAGCGAATCAATACCAACACCGGAATGTTGCTCCCACGTTCAAGCAGTAGGCGTTGGAATGCAATATCTCATTGCTACGTTTTATTAAATAAGTTAAATTGTACGCATTGGCGAGCCTGTTCCTCGCGAATCGACGACATCGCGTCCGATGCGCTTATCGACCCGTTTATTTTTTCCGCGAATCTGCAACCACGATGCTTGCAACCACGCTGATCGATGGTAGACGAAGGATAATCATAATATTCTCGCATGCGTAACAGTCCCTTGGTTTTTTAAGCAGGCCGCGAAGCATCTCTAAATCCTCTGCGACAGGCGATAGACAATCAATTTCGGGTATCGGCTAGATGCGTATCGATCGAATATCGATAGCAGGAAGCGGACTGCCGTTGGCGCGTATCGACTTGCGGTATGGTTCGATTAACGTGTGACGGTGCATCCTTCCAATAAATATACACCGACACGGAAATGGTTAGCGAGACGCCAATGCGGTCGCCTTAAATTTGTGAGCTAACGTTACCTTAAATTTCCCAGTTCCCGTCCCCCGGGAGCTTAGAGTGCTGTTCTACATCGTGTTTCTTGTTTATCGAGTCTCTCGTTTGCCGCGACGATTAATTCGTTGGCCCGCGTCGCGGTTTTGTACCTCGAAACGTGCCGATATTCGTGCTCGGTTCTTCCACGAGCCAGGGCATAAACTCTTCTCTGCGCGAACCAGACGCGGTAGACCTTTCCGCAGTTTACCAGCGAGATCATATATTTTTTAGTACACCGTCCTCAATGTAAATGGACGCGCCGGAGCGTGTTTATAGGTTCCTTCGCGCACGGTGCATGCATCGAAGCCAGATTCATTTTTATTTAGCACCGCTAAATGCGCAGCGCGCTGCCGCGTTATCGCTCTCGCTCGTTACAAGTTATGCATACGATCCCAAGTTTAATCGAAATCCTGCTTGCGCCGCGTTACGACGTTCGTGTAAATTCGTGCGTCGACTAGCGGGCTAAAGTTGAACAATACGCCCCGCACAATACATTCCGAGTGCAAGCAGCGCACGACACCGCGATACAAAGTTCGCTCGCGCGTATTGTGCTCCGGGACTGGGAAGGCACCTGCCACCTGGGCAGAAGATGTAAACATCTGAAAGCAAGGATCGCAAAGTTTTCGATCGTTTGGAAAGTGAAACGGAGCTATCGGGCTAGGCGTCTCGTCGATTGGTCGGTGAAACGGCAGAAGTGGCAAGAGCGTCGATCGTTAGCGAAAGGGTTCCTCGACGGTGCATCGTCCTCGAGGATGCAACGAGGTGTGCATACGTACGAATGGGTTAGCGCTGCCGACTCGATCAGCGTGACACGATGCATCGTTCGCGCAAATAGACGTCGGTGCCACCGGTTGCCACTTAGCGAGCAAAGCGTGCACACGATCGTCGAACGCACGCGCACTCCCGTTATGTCGCTTTATAGACACCGAGAGGTGTACCCTTCTGCACCCCTGCACCCTCCGGCCGGCCGTCGATGCTGTTCCTAACCAGAACCGAGTGGGGGCAGAGCTCTCCTCCACGGACTACCCACGAGGAGGATATCAAACTCAGTCGCAAAGCGTACGTTCTCGTGTGTGTCTGTTCGCGCGATTCCTCCTTACTGCGAAGGTACATAGCTTGTTCATTGTCGGAACGGTCTTCTTTTACCCTGCCTGTATCACCATATTTCCCGCATTCATCCTTTCTCCCTCTCGTGTGCGATCTGCTCCGTTTCGCTGTTGGAGTGTTAATCGAAAAGCACCAAACCCCTCGGAACCAGTGACTTGTTGAACGCAGCGATACGAGGTGATTATTCGAAAAGTCCAAGCTGCCCCTCTCGAGCAGCCGTCCTTCATATATTTCACGAACGCGAAACGTAATTGCAATGGTATGCCCGGTTCGAGTGTACGATCGTTTAATGCCTGCGCTTTGGTGTTCCTCTAACTTCCCTGAAACTGGAGGCTGGCATAAAGCAGAACGGTTTGATTAATGGTGTCGTCCGTTTGGAAAGAGACAAATAAAATTTCATTTCACCGCTCACTCCGTCAGCGTCACGGTAAATCACTCGAATTCCAGCGCAATTTCGGGAATTCTCGTGCGCACGATCGACGAATACTGCAACGGAGCTAGAATTGATAGTGGATTCCTTCGTCGGCCGCGACAGCTTTTCAGAAACGAAACGATATCCCTTAAAACGTGGTGGAAGAATTGAAGGAGCCCGAAGTTTTAATGTCGCGCAGACGGCAGAGCGTCCGCTTCGGTCTGGCAGTAGATCCCTAAGCGATTTCGTCCTTCACCCGGAAAAGGAAATTGAAGACCATCGGCACGGTTTGCATGCCAGAATCAATAATTCCGACGGCAGGCGGCAGTCGGCAGGCGGCAAGCGAAGGCGGAACACGCGAAATATTCTGGTAAACTCGCGAAGACGTCGCGTCGTTTCGTCCATGATCGGAGTCGCGAATCAATCGTTACGCGTGCGTCGCGTCGTGCGACCTAAATACCCGTAAATTAGTCCGGCGGTATCGAAAGTTGCGGCTTGCGACTTGCCGACGGTAAATACGGATCGATGAATCGATGTCGCACCGCCAAGAAACCTTCTCCCGCGAAGAAAGCGCGACACCAGCCACGACAGCTTTGCTACGAACCATTGGTGTCTGAATTACTATACTTTCTCTCACTCTGATACAGCTCGATCAATAATTTCTATCGCATCGCTAATTTGAATGCTTTGCATTGCAACTCCCAGTACCGACCAGCGGGCAAGAAACGTGATTTCATCGTTAAAAGTGTATCCTGATCGCCGGTGTCAATTTTATTGCAAAACTTATGCAATAAAGCAACGTTTCGCTGGTCTTCAGTTTTTTGCTGCTCTCGCGAACCGTTTATCCGGTCGTTTTCCATTCCCCGTTTTTCCTGCATTTCGTTCCTGAGAAATGAGAGGTCGACGGAGAAAAACACTGTTCAGGATTTCCGAACAATAGGTGAATTTTATCTCCGAACCGTGCGAAAAGTTGGGTGGTTTTGTTTTCCTCCGTTTCCACCGGCAATCCGGCCGGCTAATTTGCAATTATCGATCGGACGGCTTTCGTTCAGATTCGAAGGCGTGTAAACGACATCGAAACGTCGAACATGCTATCCGAGAGTAGTTTTACCGAGTAAATTGGGTCATCGGTGTCGCATTGACAAAACTTAATCGGGACTAGATCATGTCGTTCCGTTGATTTGTTGCTCGAAAACCGACCGCATTGTCTTTCTTTTGTTTCGACCAACTGGCAGAACGCGGCAAAAACCAAAGGCGACCGGTTACACGAAAGTTGGCAAGTAGGGAAATATTCGTGCAATTTCCCAGGAACACGTGGGTTTTCGGTGACATTACCTAGGATCACCATGAGCGTACTCTACGAGAAAAGCATTGAACTTGAATCGCCAAAATTCATCGACGTCCCACTGTCTTAACGCCCTGCCGTCACGTAAGTCACACCCTCGTCGGTTTCTTTTACATTAAAAGCTTCGCATTCTTAGAGAATATTGCTACTTGCGTTTCCCAAGAAGCATTCGACCGCAGGTGCGCAGCGTTTCAAACTAGCGCGGAAACACAGTGTCGCGAATTTCGTTTGAGAATCTAACGCAGAGCAAACAATGATCGTCTCGTAGCTGAATCAATTATTGTAATCAATTTGAAACAGCAAAGTCACGTTCCTCGTGCCTGGGGCTTCCCTTTTTTGCGTTTCTACCTTTACTCTATTATGTAACCATAGAATCACGTGGCTACGCGGTTCGGTATCGTACAGGTTTACGGTACGTCGAGTTTGCGTCTTCTGCGGTAATGCGTGAAACGAGTTTCGATCGCACCTATTAGAATCGCGCAACGTTTCGCAAGAAGAAAAGCCACTTTCCCGAGAACGACGATCAATCGTCTGGCCTTTTCTAGATTTACCGGATCAAGGGAAGACAGCTATTTCGAATTTAATCGGCGCGGTCGCTTGTTCGCCGATCCGAAGAACAAGTTGCGTTCCACTGCTTTAGCCGCAACTGCTCGCTCTCTTCCTTCGTAAATATCGTCGAAGGAATTGGTGTTTCCTCGGTCAGAAAATTGAGCCGCGTCCACGTCGCGCAAGAGTCCTCGACATAATTGTCTCGTTGTAGTTCCGGCAGATCCGTGCGTGGATTTCGCTATTAATTTCGCGCGGAGGACCATCGGAAAGGGCGCAATCGGCGGCCGTTCCACGCGCTAGATTTACCCTCGTTTATTTCCAGCGTCATCTCGAACAGTCGGGCGTCTCGCAATGATTCAATCAAGCCCGAACGAGCTTGCCGCGCCAATCTGACGGTTTTATTGTTCTATACCGAAGGTAGCAGGACGTGAAACTTAATGGTTGCAGTGTTCTTGGCGGGAATCTCTTGCTAGGATTCACGCTGATTAATGATCGAGCGCTGTCATAAACGTTGACAGATTCCACTTGCGTGCAAAGAAATGTCCGAAAGTTACAGTCCATTGTTTCCAAGCAGCGAAGACGCGGGAGACCAATTTCGCAACGCTCCTCCCCGTCCTTCTCACCCGGCCCGGGCATATTGCTCATTCTTTTTGTTTTAAGCGGTGAATTAACGGGAGCAAAGTTAAGTCCCCTCGCGTTCGCCAATGGAGTAGAGCTTGCGAATTGATCGGGCTAATGTGAGCGAGGCGGTGACTTTCGATGCTCGCACGTTTCCCGAAAACGAGTACCAACCTCCACGCTATGTTTAGTATTACAGAAACGGGCATACCAGGCTCGGACGGACCTCTGCCTCCTTGCTGACCCGCGCGTCATCTGGCTAAACTTGGAACTTAGACTTTCGTCTGGCTGGCGTTGAGCGTCGCTCGCCGTATTCCACCCTCCTCCTTTGCCTGCATATAGAATTTTCGATGCGAAGGCATTGCTGAAAAAACCATCCTCCCTTTTGGTGCTACCATTTAGCTACGACAATTCTTGTCGGATACGCGAAGATCGACATGGTCGGAGAAGTGAGCGCAAGGGTCGCGACGATAACGTTCAAACTGAAACACGTAAATGTTTCAACGAGATTGTTAGTCGGTTCGCCGCGTCGCGTCGGTGCGTGAAGTTGCCAGCATAAATGATCGCAGTGTCGTTGACGGTCATGCGAGGCCCGAAATTTCGGACGCATTTTTGGCTATCTATAAGGCACGGATGTGCTGAGCAGTGCGACCGAGAGCGTCTATTATTCAACCAAGGTTCGCAAGTAGTCCGGTTCTCGAAATACATACACTCAACGCTCTTATCGCTTGCTACGTTACGGTACATTTGTTGCGTTACATTTCTTTCTTGTCTCGATGCTTTCCATCATTCTTTCTTGCATTGCGTCCGGGGGGGGGAGAGAAAAAGTGAACTCGGTCAACGGAGAAAGTTACCTCCTTTCGATTTTTAGTCTAACTAATCGTCGGTCCACCGGGTCGGCCAATCGCCGAAGCAATGAAAATCTCGGGCGTTGCGGGAGGGAGGTCGGCCGATTCGTGGTAGCGAACGGAACGCCAAAGTTACGAAAGGTAGGACGAAAAATGTGGAAGGAGCCTCCGACCGTAGCTGGTAGAGAAAAAAGTGAGAAAGAACGAAACTCTTCGGCTGCGTAGCTTTCTCATTATCGCGATTGTTCCACGATGGGTACCGGTCGACAATAGGCGACACAGTTTTTTCGTCGTAGAAGAAAGAACGTACTGTCCCGCTTCGTCTACCATCTTGCACTGTCCCGTCCTTTTCTCTATCTCTCTTTTTCTCTTTTTCTGTATTCTCGACTGCTAGGCCCGTTTTGGGTTGCTACATTTTCCATTGTGCCGTAACGCAGCTAAAACAGGTCTACAAAGCGTCAATAGTAGGTCATCGGCTGGCTGGTACACGCGCTTATTTACATCTTCTGTCCCAGCTTTCGGCTTGAAAAAGACTACGAGTCCGCGCGCTGATTGAAACCGAGACCGAACGCGAAAGAGGTAACAGCGTGAGACATTAATAGCTCCCCCGCTATCGATCGTTGCGTTTGTAATAGCAACTTGTGCACACACAACAATGTTGCCGCAAATTGGAAAGACGCAGGGAAGGCGACAAAAAATGTCAACCGCGAGATTTCTCACATTCTGGTCGCGTGTGCTCACGTTTGTTCGGGACTCGTAAGCTACGAATATTATAATTACCAACTAACAAGTCACTCGAGTCGCGGTACGGCAACTTTCTGTGCTTGCCTGCCTGTTGTACAAGAAAGCCCCTTCGCATATACGTATACGTACGCTTTCCCCGCTACAAACAGTGCTTTACACCTGGGACTAAAATTTTTCCAGCGAATTCCAACGCGACCGTCCAAAGAGAAAAAGCATAATTCCAGCCCGAGAAGAAAATTGCGACACGTTCGCAGTTAGTTGAAGACCCGTTCTAGTCTTTTCATTTTCGTGCTGTCGGCTCAGCAGTGCAGAGATCAACTGGGAGACACTGTAGCTTGCTTGATTAAGAATATTATCAATTAACGTGTAGAGCGGACTAAGAAGCGACCTAAATACAGTCCGCAGATTAAAACTACAAAAAGAAAAGAATAGGAAAAAGAGAACAGTGATTTTGCGAAGAAAGGGGCAGCGGGAGCGGAGGGTATACGCGAGGAACATTATGCCGCGGAAATGTCGAGAATCTCGTGCTCGTTTCCCGCCAGTGAACCTGAAAAACAGTCGCCGACGAAATCGAGAAGACTCGTCGAGACGCAGCGGCGCCAACGGACGAGGGGGGCAAGATGAAAGGGATGTAATGGTCTCGTGACGCAATCAGTGGCGTAACTGGCACGACGAAAATGTTCTTCGTTCTTTACACTCTCTTACATGATTGTTCCCATCGCAGGAAACGAGAACTATATCGTTAGTTGGCTCTCATATATAAATAGAACGAATAGAATGGAAATGTAATTGGTTATAGGCGATACGCAGGGGCGAACTGTAACGTAAATTGTGGAGAGTATGTGAAACTACTTTTCAGTGATAGATGTCAACGATTGGTCGGTGCATCGCGATTGTCTCCTCTGGCATAGACGCGTATAGATGTGCTCGTAGTGTTCTTAACTTTCGTATGATAAAATATGCTTGCAAATAAAATTGGTAGAAAATACTCGAGGGATGTTGAGTCCCGACAATACGCCACTGCATGTTGCAACGAGCACGGTTTATCCCGCCCTCGCGTCTTTACCTCGGCGCAAAACAGTCCGGCTTTTTCATGGGCTCGTCTTTCCGCTATTTCCGATCTTCCACCCCCTTTCCGCGTCCTCAGTCGCGGCCGTTGCAGCCCTTGAAGACAGCGAATGGCACACGGTGCATGCGACACGATCTCTTTGTTGGGGAAGAATGAGAAAGTCTGGCGTGTATTACTCTACTGAGCGGTTTGTGACTGTACAAGGTACATTAAAAGATTTTCATCGGGGATCTCTCTGCTATGATGCGCATAGCTCGACGTCGGCGGGCAGAAAGAAACTTTTTCTGAAATTTCTGCATGCTCGCCTGCGGTTTCATTTCGAGAAGCAATGTAATTGCATCTCCTTTCCTTGTGTCGCGATTAATTCAAGGAGATAGGACAAGATTGTACGCCCAATCGTCGACGAACAGCGACACATATCGTGGCGGCCACCGTGTTAAATCTCAATTCAAACTGTAAGAAAGCTCATTCTCGGGTATCAACGTAAGAAAAGATAATTTCCTTTTCTTCGCCTCTTATCCTTTTTTTTAAAAAAAAAACAGGAAAGACTCGTTGACACGATTCAAAGTCCCAGCGCGTGCGAAATTAAGTGGCACATGAAAGCGTACCAACGTTAGTTGGATGTCGGGGTCAAGAGGTTAAAGCTCGTACTCGCGCTACCAACGCGTCGTACATCGTGTCAAGCTAAACCACATCGAAGCATTTGCAACATCTTTGTCTGCTACACGCCCTAGCCCCGCAAGGAATATCCTCCGCACTTTCGTTAGAACAGAGCAAAGGATTTGCGAACGTTCGACAATTATTGCTTTCTACCGCCCGTCCTTATTTACAGGAACGAAGCTTTGCAACGAAGCGAATAAAATGCAAATACCACTCCCACGTATTTCTGTCAACCGCTGCCCGGTCTAAATTTGTTCTCTAATTGTAATAGCAGCCAGAATCGATAGGATTCCTCGAAAGCGGGCACAAGATTCTTCTCCGGCTTTGAAAGATTAACATTATTCCTGCATACTTAGTCTGGACTTTCGGCTACTAGACATTCTATTCAAAGTTTCTTGCTGGAAGTGCGATTCGATATCGTTTCGTCGCAAACCTTTACGCTATACTCCCCTTTATAAGATATCGTTCTTACGATTCATTACATTATTAACAAATTAAGCACTTTCGTTCCCGCGCGATTAATCCATCAAAATTAAGTGCAATTGATTCTCGATCCGAAACTCGTTGAGTCTCGATTGTTGCACCTCTGATGATTTCTCGCCACTAAACTTGAATATATAATTAATGGGCTCGCCTAGGGAGTGATCGGAGAGATTTCATCGCGGCTTGCTAGGAAATACTTTTCCAGTATCGCAGAACCACGGACGTTTGACCGCTCGCTATATTGTATGGCCTGTGTAATTATCTCGTTGGTGAAAAGGATAAATGAATAGTGCCACGCGTCGACGAAGGTCAAGGCGGTACTAGCGCTGACCTGCGTAATCATTTTGTCATCCATTAAAATCAACTACGACACGACGACGTCGACGACGTTCGATCCGACGAAGTCGTCGATAACGTTCTTAGCTTCGACATAAACGCCATGTCAATTACGGGCGAGCTCGGGCGGATAATGCATCGGACGAAAGTCACCCAGGACGTTATTCCGGCATCTAACATTTATCCGACAACCGGTAACGATCGTGCGCCGTTTAGCCGTTCACCTTTAATTCGCCTCGGCTCGGATGAAACTGCGGGCTATAGATCGGGATCTCTCCTTGCCAACAATTTTTTTTCCCCGCGCCTTCCTACCTGGGTGCTCCGTCGTTAAACTGCCCATTTTCTGCATCTGCGGAATGCATCTCGAGTTCTCTCTGCGATATCTTAACAAGTTGCCAAATCGAACCTCTCGTTGTGGGAAAAATTTGTAAAGCATTGACTGCTAACCCAATATACGAAAATAGCGGAGGCAAATGGTTCACACGCGGAAAATCCATTAAGATATTCAACTTGATCGTTTCTTCGGCTGGTTCGTTCGGGGAAAGGTGCTAGACTGTATTGTCCGTAAAACGTATAAGCGGCACGTGATACCCCAGCCATTACCAGCGAGAAACCGTGCCCATTCTGGTTTGCCCACGTGCTCGTTTCGTTCGTTGACTTGTCTGACACGATAACGCCGGCCCGATGCTGTTACCCGAGCTGGACGTGCTATACGGTACTTGCACAAGCTATACGAATTATTATTTAAATTATTTCGCCTCTGTGAAGTTTGAGTAATTGCACTATTTGTGCGCGTGTTCTTGTTATGCACACTTTGCGTTGCATAAAACATCAAACAACTTTCTAGTCGCGGCGGATAGAGAAAGTGGACGCTGTACGTATCGCGATGACTTGCCGCTTGTAGTCATTGCTGTCCTACTGTGGAGTCGTTCCATCGTAATGTCCATAACGTCCACAGCGTTCTATCTCATTCTTCCGACATGGAATGAAACGCCCACGTGTAAAGTCCCACCTGTTCTATTCGCGAATGCGCCAGTTCGAATATAAGTACCTCTACGAAGCGTCAATTCTGGCGTACACTCGCGCGTATCGTTAAACAAGTTGGGGAACGACGCGACACGCGCTGCACACTCGACAAAATCGATTTTCCCACAAAGATAGAGGAGAAAAAAAAACCCCTAACACTCGACGTTGTAACCCAGATTTCGATGGCGCCCCGCGAACCGAAAGACAAGCACTCGCGAGCGACATCCTTTCCGCCTTTTCGACTCCGCTTTCGACCCTTTCCCATGCTTGCCTCCACGTGGTCAATAGACATGCCGACAACTTTGTTCCAAAGATCCCAGCCAATCTCCCTGGACAGTGATAGATCCGACGATGCATCGGACCCCCGACTACTCTCCAGGAGCGAGCTGAGACTTGCGGAGCATCCGAATGCTGAAATCGGGACCAAGCATCATGAAAATTCATCCCGATCGAAACGCGTATCCAAAGATAAGGTGCGAAACGCGATAAAGGACGATAACGAAGCGCGGAATCGGAAGCGTAGAATGAAATGGAAATCGGCCGCGCGGACATCGTGCTCTATGGACTTTATTAATTCTTAGTTTCCCAATTGGATTACCCTTGAATTAATTGACGCGATTAAACGATCAAACTCGGCATCGTCACCACCAATGACATCCACTCGGCGCATTCTGTTACTCACCCCTCTCTCTCTCTCTCTCTTTCTCTGGATGAACCACCCGGAAATTTATCGAGCGTGGCATAGACATTGCCGGGATTTTTTTCGAGCAGCACCTGCCTCACCGCAGATCGCTGTTAATCGATAAACTTGAAGCTTGGTTTCTCCTTATCTTTCCGAACTTTTCGCCAGCGAGATTCGCCTCGTACGTATTTATTTCGTAAAAGGCAGACGGTGTGTCCGTGTGAACTGAACTTAACGCATTGAACCTCGGCCAAGGGGCCGGAAGTTGGCTTGGAAGGCTACCAAAAGATGGCTGTGAGGGCAGGGGAGGAGGAGGTGGAGACAGTCATCCTGGCGCCCGTGCAACCCCATTTGACGATGACGAGAAAATAAAAACAAAGAGGAAACTTTCTGCTGCGACAGATAGGGCGTTTTGATTTTGCATAGCAGACGATTACCTAGCGCGATATTCTTCCACTTTCTTCCATAATCGACTCGCGGTCGCAAAAACCAGGAAACGTTAAATTCGAAACGGCATCGAAATTGCGTTATTCATAAATGGAAAGGAAACCAGCATTTATTAATTAGCCGTGCGATAAAACTTGTTGTTTGACTTGATTATCTCTTTGCACCAGGTCGCCTATAGCAGCTGTATTCATAGTAAGAATAAAATAATGTCCCTTGCATTAGTTTCATCGGACTGTCAAGGTGTTTGCTTAGAGGGAGAGCAGTAAGCGTGTACCGCGACTGGCTAAGTAGATAGAGACGAACGTGGTCAGACGCTCTGTGCTGCGCGGTCAATCAAGATATCTCATAGTTTCCTGGTGTTTATACCGAAGCCTTTTCTCCACGCGGCTTCGATGGCAATGTATTTTGCAAAATAAGTCCCAAAAAAAAGGAGGAATTTGGGCAATCGAACACTTTCGTTCGGCTATTTTCACCTCTCGATGAATCTTCTATTTCGAACTGGGCCGATCAGATGTTTCATTTGGGCAGTTGCCAGTTTCGCTATGCTACTATGTCTATAATAAGAATAGGATTATCAAGATGTTGCGATACATTAACTCTTGAAAGCAGTATCTGCGGATACTGAATCATCCTGTAACGTGTTTATGTAATTTAACCAGCTGTTGTCCTACATTGTACCGAGCATCGCAATCTCGTTTCAAATGTATGCAGCAGATATCGGTGGTCTATTGCAAAATCATCACTTTTCAATACGTACATAAACGATCCGTCCAGGTAAAATCAATGAAAATGAAATATAGTCGGTCCCGTGTTCAACGGTTGAACGATGTTCTCCAATTAATTCCGGAAGTCGGACGCGCGTGTTTCAAAGCGATCGATGAACCGTGACGAAAACAAAGAATCTTCCCCCGTACCACCGACTATCCTCCAAAGATAATGCCGCGAAACGCGAATCGCAGCCCTTATCAGAGACGCGCGAGCCGACAAACAATGGAGGCAGACAATACCGGCGATCGATGACAACGAATTTTGTGGCTGTCGCTTTCTCCAACCGGCCGTCTCGTTTCTCGCAATCCCAACGCAATCCCCGGTGTTCCCGCTAATTAGCTACCCCCCTTGGAGCCTCGGCTTCGACGCAGCCATCGAACGAACACGATGCTGGCTTTCCGAGCTTTTCGCTAGACCGCTTCGCTGGATCTACGATCGTCAATTGCTCTCGCGTTCGCGTTGCAGTCTCTCGATGAATATCGATTTTTCGATGCGTCCTATACACGTCCACCGTTTTCTGTCCTTTATGCTTACCTAAAATAAATATCCCACTTTGTATGCTTTCGCTCCCTCAATTTCAATGCAATTCCAAGAATTTGTGTCGCATGATTTAAACTGGATCGATCAAATTTCGGTTCTCGCTAATGTGCGATTAATCCTGCATCGCGAGGAGGATTCCAAAGCCCGCCCCGACATTCCCGCGAAACACGGAAACGATCCGCTGATTGTGACACGGAATAGGGCCATCTGTCAAACAATTTCTTCGTTAGGGAGCTAATTTGGATCGCGGTGACAAGTATTCCAGCCTCCGCGGAATTCTCATAGAAAATCAATGAAATTTTATTGGTCGCGGTTAACGGATCGCTGGTGCTCCGAAGAATCGTTTATTCGTGGAGAAATACCTTAGTCACGCGGTCTTTTATTTTTTACCGACCAAATCGGAGTACGTGCAGGCCTACTTTGAAACGGTCCTACGAACACGAGACTAACCCAACCGATGTTTTCAGCAGCGTTGCGGATTTAACGATAGAGATCGTTTCGACGCGATGATAGTCGTTTCGAAATAGAATCTCGTTACGATTTTAACGCGACATCGACCGAGTCCGAACGCCGAACAATGAACCGTGCACGATACCACAGCCCCAAGCCTTCGCCTAGAAAGCAGTTCCTCTCGGTAACAATTCTTCCTTTCTGCCCGTTCCTCTATTTTCTCCCCCCTCATCGTCGTCGTTTTTTCTCTCAGCTCCGCACTATTTTTCTACATGATCTTCTTCTTCCTCTCTACCCTCGCTGAAAGTATCTGTAATCTTCTGTGCCGTACCTTTTTCTTCCCTTGCATTTCCTCCCCACGCATTTTCCGCTTTTCAATTATTGCCGTTCTGTCGTTGCCCTGCTCTGGCTTGCTTTGCCTTTCTTCGGCCGATTCTTCTTCCCCGACCTCTGTCTCGTTCCGTGCGTGCATTCGAACCGCGCCTCTGTGTACCCTCTGTGTGCCCTCTGTTGTGCCTTCGCCTTCATCTTCACTCGCAACGGACCGACTAACTGAGCATACTAAAAAGATCCATCCAGTCCTCGTATCTGTCAATTTATCTTGCTCAGCCGGCCTTTCCCGACGATACGGTCGACAGACAGGCAGGTGGCCGCGCGATAATGACACACAAAGCTCGAGTTCCACGCATAGCCAGTGCCAGAGCTTACACGTGTAGCAACTGCTCGACTAGTTCGCTTCGGCTGGTTAAAAGCCCAACCGGTAGAAGAAAAGAAACGACGCGGTTTAAAAGCGCGAAAACTGCGACCGTCGGGGAAGAAACGACGTTGAAACGAAGGAGAACGGGGCGAAGCGTGAACGGCGGAGATAAAAACGGCCCTTGGAAAAGAAAGGAATCGAGCTAGCACAAAGCTGGGAAGGAGAGAGAGGCAAAGTGGAAGTAGGCGAGAGAACGAATGATGAGGGAAGAGAGAGAAGCCGGCCGATATAGAAGGAAATGGCGAAACCGGGTGAAAGAGTCTGGTTGGAATCCATTAACGAGTGCCGTTTTCATACCTTTTCTATGCTGCCCCTCTCTCTTTCTCTCTCAAACACACACACATACACACACCCCCTCTTTCTCTGTTGCTCTGTGCCTCCTCGCTTGTCATCTCTTTTGCGCTCTCCAGTTGTGTCCCGCGTCTTACCCCGCCGCTCTTGCTATTTGAAAGAGCTTCTACCAGCACAATAGATCGTTCATTACCGATACCGGGTGGCAGTGCGACGCGGATCCAGCCAAAAGTAGAAAGATAATAATGCGAGAAAAGAAGAGCGTCGAAGTCGCGAGTTCTCCTCGCGGTTCTACGCCACCCTCTACGAATATTTTTCAGTGTCGGCTCAAGTGCTAAATGGAAAGTGTATCGCAGACATGTTCGTTCTCGGCGTAACCAGCAGTTCCTCCCCCTTTTCTTTTCTCTAACGACCACCCGCGAAACATTTGACGAAAGTTATGCGCGCGATATTCGGTCGTTTAATTGGTCGCAATATCTTTAATCTACGAAAACTTTGCGGCTTCTGCTTCGAGTCAGCTTAATAGATTCTTGGAAGCTTAATAACGCTATCGTCCCTTGTTCCAGAGAACCGTCAGAGTCTTGAAGAGTCCCGGAAGTGACAGGGCAGACAGGGTGTAGCCGCGACCACCGATGGCGGCCGCGAGCTTTCCACCAAACTTTTCGAACGTCGGCATATTGGAGAACTGGTAAGTGATTGCGCTATAGCTTCTGACGCTTTGGAATTATTACTAGAAGCCTCTTAAAAGACTCGAAAGCTTCGTTTAGGTTAAAGGTTACCAACAGACTAGGTCGAAAAGCCGCGCAGCCGCCTCGCTATCGCGCTTCTCTGCCTTCCCTAATTATCAGTGAACGCAGCCTTGTCATCTTTACTTTTGGACATTCAGTTAATTATCGATAGGAAATCGAGGCGGCTGTTCGCAACTGTGTATCATATAATAGTACAAACGAACCTGTAGTGTCCCGTTAGAAGCTTCGCCGAAATAGATATGTTCGTAGTGCATGTTGTATATGTACGACACGAGATTCTACCAGCGTCTACGAGGGTGTGAACTCGCGTCCAAAAACCTCACGATTAAAGCTCTATACCGCGCATCCGTTATCGGTGCTACCGGCGTCCGTTGAACCATGCGATAATGGTTGATTCGGTCAGGTGTCTGTTAAATGTGTCTCGATTTTCAACGGAATTCCACGTAACGCGTCCCTTTTTAGCCGCGCGATTCTATTCGAAGAAACGTATAGGTGGGTTCGTACGCGTAGAAAATACGATACCGGTAGACGAGATACAGTAATGGAACGAAGAAAGCGGCAACGGACCATTGTTGCGTGCAACGAAAAGGCCCGTATATATACCGCGCTTGAAAAGAAGACGAAATATATTTGGAGCGAGGTAATTGGTGTGGCCAGGTTGCGGTAAGCCTGCACCTTTTTTTCCTCGCCCAGAAGTCGGAGAGCAGGTTTAGGATGAAAGGTGGTCCTAATTTTGGATTGCTGGGATCGCTCGTCGGCTCGGCGCTTATCGCTGCGTTCGACGTTGCCTATTATTAACAATCACCGTGCATGGCGGGCAGAATTGCCGTTGCCCGTCAACAGTTCACACTCTCGCGGTTGATACCGTGAACAAAGTGGCAGAGACAATGCGTGATTGTCGCTAGCTTTCGGACAGCTCGACAGCAGAAAGGTCGGGCCCGGTTCGCGTAAGTTTCGCCTAGCTAGTTAAAAAGTAGGTCTGCTCTTCGGCGAGCAGTTTTGATTAAAGCCCTTTCAGGTGGAGCGCGTCGCAATTTTTCGGCCTGTGACGACAGGCAAGAAGCCACGATTAACTCTTTCCTCGTGAACTTCCTTTGTTCGGAACTTACTAGCTTCGAGATACAGTACGTCGAACGAAGAAGCCGGTAATAATCAAGCTTTGCAACTCACGCGTCGCACGAACGGCAGATCTCGAAGCTGACTCGCAGTGAACGAGGATCCGTATCCTTTGTGCCATTCGATGGTCGGATCTTTGCAACTTGTGCCGTGCACGCTTTAGATCCTCTTTATCTGTTCCCTTTACCTTGGCAAAGTCTAACGGGAAAATGGAAGATGCTTAATTACTATCTCCCTGGAAGTAGGTAGGTCGAAAATCAGCTTCTTTCTTTTTTTATTGGTTTGCGTCTTTTTTTGCCGCGCCACGGGGCCTCCGGGCCCTTTCGTTAACCGTACTCTTTGCACGGGAAACGCGTAACCAATTATCCCGAAAAGTCGGCGCGGGGCCCATTGTCCAGCGAACATTAATCATTCGAGGAGAGATTAATGGCGATCGTCCCGAGGAAAGCAGCGTGCTATCCACTCCGATAATTCGGATCGAACTCGACGGCTATCGCCGCTATAATTCCCTGCAAAACGGATACGATAATGGTCCAATTAGCCATTATTAAACGTATACCGGCGAGTACATCAGCGGTAACTAGTTTGTTAAGCTCGCGCAGCTGCGAGGAGGCTATTTTGGAAGGTTCATTGAGGCAGGAATAAGAGTAAGAAGATGCCCCGACCGACGACCGCTGCCGCGTTGACTGGTGTGTTGCTAATTCATTTTACGAGAGTAACACGCGCGCGGAGTCAAGTGTACGGACGCCCACGCAATGTAAATTCGGTAACTGGAATAACGTGGGTGGCGTCCCGAATTAGCTAATGTCAATCGGGAAGCGCAGCCTAATGCCGTTCGCGATAACGTATGCGTAACCCGCGTCACTTTTCTTGCATCTTTTCGCACATACTTGATCCCGTGCAAGCTGAGCAATTATTGGCAACGATATGCGATCCATGGCGATAACGCGCCAGTTGATTCGCGACCGTACAGCGGGCTACTTTAAAACAGGGACGACGAATCAATGGTCCGGAAATTACTCGAGATCCTTCGAACCTTTTCGAGTTAAGTAGCGGAGTCCGCTCGTCGAGTATTCTATTTGCACGCGATACGAACGGTGAATACACGGTGGCGTGTATGCGTCACGCTGCCATTATCGTGAATATTGGACTGGGGGATGCGCGCGACCGTAATCCTTCGAAAGCGGCTCAGCGTTCGCAAATCGAGCGGCAGCTATAATGATGTTCCGTAGATATGGGACACCGGCTAAGTTTCGTCGACTTTGGTAAATAAGAAATGTAATCGCCAACTGGTAGCGACGTTTACGCGATCGAATCGGGGCGGAGAAAGGGAGGCGTGGCAGGGAAATTTTAAAAATCAGGTGTGACTCGCAAGTTGCGAGATCATATTGATGTTTCTGTGGCCATAGGCCGGTGAGAACGAATGGAAAAATTGGCAATAGTTAAACGCAGCCGCGTGTTTTAATTACACCTCGCGCAAATTTCAACGAAATACCCGAGAATCTGATTCGCAATTTTGCGCATGTAATAGTAAGGATAAAATTGCGAGGAGGCAGGGCGCTGGAGATCCGTTGACCTAAAATATGCGGCGATACAGCGCTGCAAATGCGCCGCGAAGATTCCTCGATAAACCCGTAACACGTATCGAGCTATATACACCGCGCCGGGTATTTTGTGTTACGTGTATCGCAACTAATATTTCACGTTCGAGACATTCGGCGAAAAATGTGAAAAATTCCGGCCGGATATTTGGAAGCGCATACTCTTGGAAACGCCGCGGAGACTTTATTAATACGCGTGTTAAACGACGCGCGTGCCAAATGCACCGCGAATCCTCGGTTTTCGTTTTAGGGTGCGACTAAATTTTCCTAGGCCTTCCCAGACAACACCTGCCGCTTCTAGAAACACATGTTCGCAGGTTAAAAGCAATATTCGGGGAGGAGAGCTACGAAATAAATCGTGACTCGCGCGATCATAATTATCGTGACTGGATCGTGAGGGTGCTCTGGCAAAAAGAAACTTTCGCCGTTTCAATTGCATCTGAAATAACAAGTTGATGCTTAGGGCGCGTCAATTGCAGAGTAACGAAATTAATTATATTATGATTGCAAGGAACAGCGGTGGTAACGAGAGCGGGAAATCAATAATCTATCATAGACCGTTCCAGGTTACTCGAATAGAACAAACTTTTCACAATAACGATACTTGTATAGCGTGTAAAGCTTTCGGGAAAGTCGAAAGGGCTTTCTATGGTATAAAAATTAGTCGCATGTTTTCCGCGCTAGTAGCATTTTCATTTTATCGACCAGGAGAAAGTTTAAATCGCGTTCGCTTAAGACGCGGTAGATGTTCTAGAAACCACTTTAGCAAGCGGCATATTTAATACTACACGAGTGGGAAGAACGTTACGGCGAATCTGCGGGAAACTCAATTTCCTCGTGCGGGCCCGTGGAAAAGTGAATTATTTCTTGCTTTTCCCTTTTGCAAAAGCAGTGTCTATCTCCGTCGCTCAAGCTTGACAATCGCGTTGATCCTCCGATTAAAAGGGTCGGACTTATCTAATCGGAACTTGCGCAAACAGGAGAGGCTAAAAGAGCGGCGAAATTTTCTCGAGAACGCTCGAATTAAGGTTGTCACTCTCGCGCAGATGCCGCGAAAGTGGGACGCTAAAAAGTGCATTCGTCCGATTAGATCGAGCATAAATAAAGGGCAGTAGGTGTTACACCGATAGCACGCCGCGATTTCCGCCGATGTCTGTGTCCCTCGTGAAATCGTACTTGTTGGTCGCGCGCAAATAAATCGTGGAGAAAATGGGAGAAGAAGGACGAAGAGGAATGCGAGTTGCGCTAGGGAAAATTGAATCGTCGCTTGCTCGCGAATACCGTCCTATCGATCATTCAACCTTCGTTGCGTTGCAGTATTTTATCCTTCTGCCGTCACAAATGTCCCCGACGCTTCTCTCCTTTTTTCTTCGCCGTCTCCCTTTCCTTCGTACAAATACTCGCGCGAGCAGCTAGCGTAGCTTGTGCTCGGTCTTCGATCTTGACCGTAAGCCAAACTTCCCGACCTCCCTTCTAATTTCGATTTTTCTTGAAGCGTGCTCGAGCCGAGGCCACGTATCGACGATTCTTCGATCGGAATGACCCCGGGGCTGTCGATACTGGTTCCGGTGTCCGATAAGGGTAACGAAGACCCGTACTTTTGTCGTGCGAAGTGAATACTACTTTCTCTCTCTTTCCTCTCGTTTTCCCTTTCCTTTCTCGTTCGCCCGGCCTATTCTTTCTTCTCTGCCTATTTCCTTTTCCTCCGTCTATTCCAACCAACCACCGCCCCGCGTCGTCGCCCCCGCCCCCGCCACCCACGACCATCCCGGCCCCTCTGCTCTCTTTTTCTCTGCCCTCGTTCCTTCGACTCTGCGTCTACTCTGCTTTCTCGAATCGATACGGTATCAAGCTCGAAACTGGGGGTTTGGCGAGAGTCGATGGTACGAGAGGGTTTTGGTAACGATCCTTTCGCGTGATATACCTGCCAGGATATCCCGGATCGACACGGATTCGGCTCGCGCGTTTCGTCGTTCGTACCTGACATCCGGTCTTTCGATTCTTTCGATATTCAATTTCAAACTGGAAAGCTAAAGGTATCGCGGATACGGTGTCTAGATAATGCGGTGGTCTAAAACGTGCAACAAAACCAGCGGCACATTTTTATCCCCCTTTCTTTCTCTTTATTTAACCACACGCTACGACGTGCCTTCCTTTGTAGCTTCTAATATACATATAGGGGGCAAACTGTTGGAGCAAGGCTTCCTAGATGATAGAAGCAAATGGTAAACAGTAAATCGTTGAAATGGTAGCGGCGATAGAAATCGTTCTCGCGCACGCATTCGCGTCACGATGTGCACCGGCTGGCACGGCACGCCAGACACCGTTCGTACCCTATACTACTTACGGCCCCATCCTTCGCTCCGTCCGTTTCCTTCTTCTCCCATGGAGCGTTTACTTAACCCATTTATCCACGGAATATCGACTCCGGTCGTAATCGAGATTTCCCGAACGAACATTTTTTTTATGCTCGCGATCGAACCATTCGAAAATTGTGTTTAATCGTTCGTTCTGATTTCGTTCTTGCCTTCCTCGGCAAGCTTCTACCGTCCCGGTGGTTCTACAAGTCGATACATCTTGGAAAGGGGGATGATTTTTTCTTGTTAGCAATGGCACACCGTTGCCACTTTGTTTCCTATTTACGCACCGCTTTCGACAATAATTCTCCAACTTGCCCGGCATTGTTCATCTAATTGTTCTTCACATTAAACGCCATTGAGCGACGCAATTTAGAAGCAAACCGAGCGCGCTTCTTTCCACTTGTTTCGTCGAAATGCTGGCTTAATCTCGTTCCCCGGCAGAGAACAATGTCCGCTTGAGCCGCTGTAAAGCGGAAAATACGGTGCGACCGATAAGATTTTCGACTTCTGCCAGCAATTACAGTCGATTGTTGTCTCCAGCGTTAGTCTTCGCTACGAGTTAGATACCCGCGAATCTATAGTTGCGTGACGTAAAGGCAACGAGCATTGAAGCAACGCATGGATACACTTGCTTGTGAAGATTTTCGCTACCCCTTTGCCAAGCTTCTACGTACACGTGTACATTGGCGAACGATAACGATGCCGTCCCGTACAGAATTAGATTTAACATTTCTAGAACGGACCTAACGCTCTAACGACCAGACTCTACGTGACCGCGAACTTTTTTTTAAAATTAGCATTAGAACATTACTCTACCCCCGTCTCTTTAAACCCATCGATTTCAGGCCACTTGCAATTGTTTAAGACACCCTTTTTCCCTAAAGGTCCCACTGTTCGTATTGCTCGTCATTCCTTTTCCCTATCCGGGAAAGGGAAAATATATTCCGCAGTTCGTCACGATGAAACGTCTCCTGAAAGTTGTACGAGATGAAACACGATATTCTCCTTTTATGGGACCCTGTAGTCTCGAGGTTTACGTCGAACAATGTAATCCTGCATCGTGTTTCTTGGATGAATAACGTGCCCCACGAGCCTCCCAGGGTGGTTTTTGTACTTAGAAAATCGGATTTGCGAACCACTCTCACGAGTTCTAACATTCCGCAATTTTTTTTCTTTTTTTCATACTTCCACATCTCTCGTGTCAGGCCGAAAATTCGTGTTGCTTCGGCCAGGCAACTGAGATTTTTCCTTTGCAAAGTAGGAATGGGATGGTCTCCATACCTGTAAAGCTGCATTCCTTCGAGGCCTTATTTCCTCTTTCGGTGGACTCGCTTCTTACTTTTCTCTCGGTCGTTGTTTCGGCTGCGCTAGACGCCAGGTAGAAGCGGAGCTGGAGAGGGGCGGTTTGCACGCGGTAAATCGCGGAATTCATGGCAACGAGAAATTTATAGGTTCAATTTCCGCGATATTTAAACGGGTCGTGCTCGAGTTCGCTTAGAATTCGAGCAAAGCCTCCTAGTTAATCGTTCCTGCCCATTCGACTGAAGAAACGGCCTGTAAACATTCGTGCCCTACGACTTTTGCTCCCGTTCGTACATTTAACTACACATTTAGCGTTTGAACGTTGAATCGCTGAGACGTCGTGTACAGAACAAAAGTTAAAAATCAACATTTTTCAATCCGATAATACGTACGAAATAGCGGTTCGGGATGGCTCGCTAATCTCTTCTGCTCACTCCTCTTTGATCTGCCCCAGCAAGAGTAGCCCAAGGTACATGTCACAACGATGTGCTTCACTCTTTCGTATCGCGGGTACTAATTAATGAATTCTCTCTTACTCGTGCTAAATCGATCGGAACCTTATCGCGTATTCATCGCAATTGGAATATCCCTGAAGAGAATTGTTCGGGTGGGGCGCCGATTCGAGACTGCCAACGTCCTCCGGGTACCTGTCCGACGGAATCAATTAGAGCACACTTCGTTACCTCGATTCGCGACACTATTTCCCGACGGAAAACCGGGCCGAATCGACGTACAAGTCTCGGAAATTCAATTTGCATAATAAAATCGTACGGCCGCGGTGCCTCGACATCGAAATCGCGGGAAAGAATCGAAGCGAGAAGATGGATTTCAGACGGCGACGCGAGAAGCCCTGCGAGTCTCTCACGAGCTCACCACCCTAGCACTGTTCCCTCCCTCGTCAAGCACCGCCTCGTGTTACCCGGACGAGGAAGTTCCGGAGAGTGCTTCCTGCTTTTTGTCTCCGACGGTCTAACTAGAAATCGGTCGTTTCTCATCGAACGCCGAACCGCTGCAGCGCCCTGATCTGGCCACGTTGCACTATTTCGTGCAAGTCCGAGGGCACTCGCAAAGATGACGCAAAAATTAAAGATGCGTGGCTCACCGTTCGCGATAAATTCATTCAGCCAAGAAAAGCTATCGGAAGATCGCGGCAAGTGTCGCCCCGTAATCTTCCTCGAATAATTGTACGTTTGCGCGGAAGGAAGCGAGCTTTCCCGTTTCAATGGAAAGCGGTATTTACTTCGTGAGATTGAAACCGCGCGATGGTGTGCCTGCACCATTTAGATATTGCTCGGTTAGGACGCGGGCTTCCATCCTATTTCAACGATATCGATATTCGTAATATTCAGGCAGCAGCGGCGTGCGCGATACGCGAATCAGATGAAAAATAACGACAATGCGAGTAATACGCGAGCTCGATTTTCATACGTAGATACGATACGCGACGTTTCGAAGTAACCAAGGAGATATACAAGAGATCACCGCGGCTCCGTGCCATAGATAAACTTTCGCTCCGACTGGCCAACGAATATCGGCGATGAATCCTTAGGGTGCCCCGGCCATTTACTTTGATTCGTTGTATCGCGAGGGAAACAAGTGAATGAATGGCCGTGCATGGCTGCCACGCGATAATGGTTCACTCGATCGTCTTTTTGTACCGTGGCAGCCGTGGTGCGATGCGCAGCCTGCGAACAACGCCGGCACATTTACCTTGGGTCGAGACACGCGCGTCTAGAATCTGGCGAGCGATTTGGAGGCCGGCCAGCAAGTCTCGATCCTGACCTGCCCTCTTGACGTTCCGCCGTGCAATTGTCGAGCAACGAGCCGGCAACCGAGCTGGTGCACGTTACAGGGGATTAGGTCGTCGGGGCCTCGGGAAAAATGCAGCCGCAATTACCGTGACAATTATTCAGGTCCATCGCTCTCGCGATACACAGTCGAATGCGTCTCCGCCTTGTCGCATGCTTACGGAACCAGGCTGCAAGCATTCTGCGGAGAATGCGCGTGCTGTATACCTGTTCGCGTTTATTCCTTCGTCAAGCCACCGACTCTTCGCGTCAGCGTGCACGGGTCCGGAGGGAAGAAAGTAGGCTAACTCTGTTGGTGCAGGACAGTACCAAGATTGATGAAACATTCGACGTGCTAGGCGGATACAATTTGCTTGTCATTTTAAGGAACACGTCGGGGGAATTGGCTTTCGTGGGTGTGCAAATTCGAGCTCGCTTTGAACATTATCGGTTCTGGCTTTCCGTTTCTATTGGAAACTTGCACGAGTGTCGTCCGAATGCAAACTAGTCGTTGGGAGTTATTAAAGGAACGTGTCTCCTAGATCGGAGCAGCGGGTAGCAGGAAGTTGAAAGTCTCGGCGCGTAATGGGATAAACTAGCAGCGAGTTTTCCACGAGAAAAGAACGCGGGACTCATACGAAGCAAGGGTGTTGTCAATTAGTAATCCTTAGCCCTTTTCGTTTCTGGCTACGTTATTCGCTACACGAGCACGAGGACCCTCGTCCAACGAAACGGTCCTCGTAAAGGCAAGAGAGACGAGCGCGGTTTTCTCCACACTTATGTACGTACAATATACCTGTACTTGCATATACCTATGTGTACCTGCGTGCTCCATAACTTGCGGCTCGGAGAATTTTTTATTAAGTAGCTCCGAAGCTGCTTGCTTCGGGTAGTTCATTAATACAATTATTATTGACCGACGTTATCTCAGCCCCGAAGGTACGTATACAACATGCGGTTCGGTGCAGAGTGGAAATTTATTAGACTCGAATGCAAAAGATTGGACAAAAACAGTCGGAGCACTGAGCACCACTGTGCAAAGAGTGTACTCCCGACTCTCGGCTGCATCGAACAGCACGAGGCGTGCGAGAGGAGTCTTTTGGCGAACGGAGTGGAATTGCAAACCGGCATACATGCTTCGTGTGCGTGCGCCTGTTTCGTAGTACGCGTCATCGCCGCGCTCGCATAGGGGTGCGCTCGCTTCTCCCTCCAGGTATCCCAACCTAACCTACCCCTACTTCGCAACGTATCCCTTGGTTCGGCCATTCTGTCCCCCTGCCCACGGCGTCGTCTGTCCGTGCGGTCGGTACTCCGTGTTAGCGCTCCCCTCGCCAATCCCCTCTACGTTCGCTCGCCGGTCCCCCCCTTGCCGTAGATCGAGGAGTCGAGCACAGCTGCCGCACTGTGAAGTTGCGAGGATTGGAGAGTCGCGCAGCGACGCCGTTACCGTCTAGTTGCTTGTTTGGGTTAACCTACAAAAGTCTGGAGTATAGAAGGAGAGAGCAAGAGAAACAGTGGGGGAGTAGAGTGACTCGCGTCCTATCAATCGTGGGTGTTGTTACCGCTTCGAGATCCGGCCAGACAAGGAACTCGACGTTACTGTCATCACGGCGTTCCTTTGGTTCGCACTCGAAGCCAAAGCTCGCTAGCGAAACAGCGGCACATAGCAGCGGCCCTTTGTCCCGAACGTCTCTCGAGGAGTCGTGTGGTGGACGAGTTTCGCGACGATTAACCGGTTGTGCGGTTTTGTTTTGGCGGTTGTGACCGCGTATCACTCCGTTCTGCTCGTTTCGATGTACATCCTCGTACTGTCGCGACCTTGAACCTGTGTGCCTACATCGTGACGAGTGGTTGTGTGCAGAGTTGTACGTTTAGCCAGTGACGTTCGCTGGAAAGGTGAAACCCATAGCGAGCGTGGAAAGAAGGTAGGAAAGAAAAAAAGGAGGCTGGGAGCTACAGGCCGAGAGCCAGGCGACGAGGAACCTGCGAACGGCCGCGTCCAAGAATGTTCCCCTACACTACCTTCCCGGCAGTAGGGTAAGCAAATGACCAATCCCTTATTTCTTTTGGCCATTCGAGCAATACGACGATCCCTTGCCCGTTTACGTGTACCCGTTCGCCGTACGAAAGACTGGCTTTTTGTGTTGGTAGCAAATGTGCAGCACGTTCTCTTGCATCTCACACGCTTCGATCGCCGCCCGTGTTCATTTCGTGTTCTCTCTTCTGTCCACACGTTCACCCTTTCATCCGGAACTGTTTGTTTTCGTCGTGCTCGCCTGTCATGCTCGCTTCGAATCGCTTGATAATGAGCTTCGCGTACATACTACATACACGTTGCCTGCGTATTTCATCGTGTACCCATGCTTTATTTCGCGTAGGAAACCGGCCAGGGGAAAAAGCGCGTGCATCTGGCATCGCGATGCGCCCGTGTGTGTGCGTATGTGTATATACGCTCGATGCTCGCGCTGGCACCGGAGAAAGAGACGAACCGTGCGTCTGTGTGCACGCGTCAGGGATGCCGAGGCCGTGCAAGAGCAAGGGAAAGAGGAAGAGGGATATATGCACGTTTATACGGGATAGGCACATAATACATATATACGTCCGAACTTGGAGCGCGTCGACGCTTTGTCCTTTCCTCCTTTGTTCCTTTTCCCTTTCTCCATCGCACTTTTACTTCCCCCGGTTCACCGTTCCTCGTTCTCCCTTTCTCTACCGTTCCTGTTGTGTATCCGATGTGTACACATATACATGCTGCGTGTAACGCGTAGATACGCGCGCGTGTATCTCTGCGAGGATCGCGCGAAGCCCTTGCCGGCTGGTTGGCTGGTTGGCTGGTTTCACAGAAATCAATCGCGTGCGAATGAGAATGGTTGCGAGAGGGCCGATTCGAAAGTGGGTAGAAATGTTCACGTAACAAACGACACCGGGAGTCGTTCCACCGTGCCGTCTCTCCAGTCGTCGAATAATTCGAAGGACTCGGCGAGGGGGCGATCGAATTCTTCGGGATCATTTGGATCGAGTCTCGCGATTCGTGACACTTTTAATCAGAAGTTTTCTTGGTAGTCCTGGCAACGCAACACACCGATTCGTCGCGGTACGCGAGGGACCGAAAGCAAAAAGCAGGGAAAAGGCGCAGAGCGCAGGGAGCAGCGTGACACGAGGGCTGCTAGTGCTGTTACGCTTGCACTTGGGATAGACATCGCGGTCTCGTCTCTCTTTTACCCCGCCGCGTCGCCATGACGATGAAAAAACAAGCGACTAGGGATGTTGCCTGAACAGGATGGCAAGAGTTTCCTTTCTTGCAAGCTCGTGCTTTCGTTTCGAAACGATCTTTTACTGCCTAGCAAATCGAGGCGAACAGCTGATAATTGTGATCCTATATTTCTTTTTCTACATATGATTGTCGAATGTGAAAATATTTATCGATGCGTCGCACCCAGTATGTAGACGACAATGATGTGTGAGTAGTGAACAGGATTGAATCTCAATAGGACGTATCACGTGTTTTCGAGCGATGCCAGGTTTATCGACGAAGCGAGAATAATTTACGAACGCGTGCCTTAAGCTTTGCTCCATAATTAAATCTCTGTACAAACGACTATTGTATGCATGGTCGCGATATAGGCACCAATATCAACTCGTTCCCGCCTTTATGTGTTAAGCCTCGAGGTTATCGATTTTTCGAGATTCGTGACAATTTGCGAACATCTGTGGCATTTCTTGAGCTAGATTAGCGCCACCCTCTTCTTCTGCTTCTTGCGCTGCAAATTCGAAGAGCAGATCACAGGGCAGTTATTACAAATCTAGCGTGTGGCATTTATGCCAAATTTTGGATCGAAGCCTGAATGTCTCATACTTCACTCGCTGCACATTTGTTTTGCTCTCTTCAGACATTGCATACCTATGCCCGTTCAAACTGTTCTCTATATGTATAAGACACCGACAACAGGCTGTAAAAGAGTTCCAATTCATCTGTTTATTTCCTTGGGTGGAATATTGCATACGTACACGAATCTGTATGTAACAGATTTAGTAAATAATTTCCCCTCGATTATTGTCTTCAACTCGAGCAGAATAACGAGAAGAAAAGATTACGATTCGTGTGAAGGTAGGGGAAGCAATTAAATGTACTTGCTTTCTTGACGGCTGGGCGCGACTAAAGTTTTAATGGAAACATACTATGTATACCTCGCAGTTCGCCCCCGGCGTATCATTTACTCGTCATCGGTTGCTCCATGAAAGAAATTGTCGAAATTTTCATGGCCAAAGTAAAGATAACCAGCGTGGCCAGCTACGATCCACGAATGTTGCGTCAATAAATGTCCATCACATTTGCTGTCAGATGCTTTTAGAGCGACCCTGGCCATCGCATCGCTGCGGGTGCTCGATTATTTACCTCGTTCGAGAACTAGTGCTCTAGGTGCTTTCGATGTCACCGTTGTTCACTTCTGTTCTGACTCTCATACCGGTTGGATAAATATCGGGAAGCTTTTCCTTTGCTTCGTGAGTCGGTTTCTTTCAACACATTCTCGTCCCTTGTAGCACTTTGCTTTTCTCGCTCTTTTATCGCACGTCGATCGATATCTCTGTTTGGCTGTGCTGGTCGCGTTTTCTCTGCCAAACGAATTAAGGTATTGCGTAAGGACTTGCACTGCCCGATAGAAACCCTAGAATTTCGATAATTCGGATTTGCCCGCGCTTCTATATCTCGATCCGAGCAGCTTTCGTGACGCAAGATGGCTGGTTGACCATCAAACCGGGACCTCTTGAACAAAAAGTAGTTGAGCAAAGTCAACCACCAGTCGCGTGGTATCTAGTATCCAGCGACAAAGACCTCGGTCGATGCACGTACTGCCGGCACTATCAGGCGGCTCTTCCACGGAACAAAATTTTCTTTTGATTCACAACTTCTTTGATTGAGGTCTGATCGACTCGCTGAATCAATCGAACAAAAATAAATCCGCAAGCAAGCTTTACTCGGCTAGAAACTCCTTTTTTCGAACCCGCTTCACCTACGATTTAAACGCTTTTCGACCGACTTACGATGCTGTTGCAGCAATTCTTCTTTCACTTTTCCAGACACCCATTTACACCTTTTGCTGTCACGGGTAAGCATATCCGTGTTCTACAAGAAACGAATGTTTTCGAATTGGATTAGGATCTGGTGTTAATGCGAAACAGATATTTGTCAAGTGAAGAAATATCTATCAATGTAACGCGATCGAATACCGGAGAAAAGTGCAGCAACGAAACGAGCGCAATGTAAAGACCCGAGTCGAGATCGGGGGCCACGCCTCGTAGACAAACTCTCGTTCTCTTTTACCCTCTCTCGCAGCTCATTTGCAATAGGCTTTTCAGAAAATACTCGCTTTCACTGAACCTACTCAAACGTAAACGAAAGCAAACTAACGAAAACGAAGTATGCGTGCGTGTCGAATCGTTTATGAAATTTGAAATTGTATTCCTCATCGCGACGAAATTTTGGTTAAGCCATACATCCAGAAGTCTAATTTTTTGCTCGAGTTCAGGAGGTATGTACGTAGATTGCATTGGAACGCACACGTGCTCGAGATAAAGATTAGAGATCTGGAGAAGAAATAATAGCAGAGAGCAGAAGCACGCACGTTGTCGTTTACTCGCTGGACCGGGACGAACTTTTCTCTTCCACCGTCGATCCACCGTGCTCTCAGATCGAAGCAAGTCCTCTTTCGGTACGTTTGTCCTATCGTAAGTCGGTCCCTTTCGTTCAGTCAGGAAGTTGTTGCTACGACTCTGACCCGATTTTCTACGATCTATCTTAGATCAGGTTTGGCATGAACTCGGATAATTACTCAGACGAAGGTGAATTAACGTATTCGAGTTCTGTTCAAGCTCCTAAGGCCAATCGAGTTGGTCCACGACGAATTGTTCGATAGCGAGACACAACCGGGGTTGAGGCGACATGTACAGCATGTTCTTTTTTTTCGCCATGTCTTTCATCTCGTGCGAAATCACGAGGAGCGCTACTTGAAAGCCATTGGAAAGACGACGAGAATCCGTGCCTCGAAAGTTGAAAGTAATGCTCTTTATAGTTGCATTTCATTCTCTTTTTTCTTTCTCTTCTTTTTTTGTTTTTTGAAATCGTGTCGACGCGTTTTCGCCGTTTACGTCGACGATCGTTTCAAGAAACGTTTTTCGAAATTGCTTTTTGCCCAAGAAGTCCGTCACTAAAATCGACTGCATTATTCTACAAATGAATGCCGCAAAAAATAAAAGTTCAATTCACCATGCGTCGTTTCCATAGTGTCCGTATCAATAATGTTTCTGATGCTTTACCCACATATTCCCCTTCCTCTCTAAAACTCGTTTTTCCGTTACCTACTCTAGTTAAATTCGATTGGTAACGCAAGCGAACAAAAGTGAACAGCACGGACGAGAAAACATTTCACCGTTGAATCCCTCTATTGGTTGCGTGGCCATTAGCTCGGTAGTTTCATAATTGGAAGAAAATTTTGTAACAATCGTTGGCTACGCTCGATACGCGTTGCTAGTGAAAAGCTCAAATAGCCTGTCACCGGAATTCAATTACCAACGTTCGCAAGTTACGAACTCGAAGCAGTGAGTTTTTTTTTGCATTCCCTCCACGAGATTCGCGAACTGTTGCTCCGTTTGTTCTCATTCTCAGGACCGTTCTTGTTCCGATGGATTTTTTTTCTTTTCTAGCGGGCAGTTGCATACAAACCGTACCAATATGTCGCAGCTTTCTTTCGACATTTTGTCGCCGAAATGGAGCGCGAGAAAATTTCCGTGGCAAATTCTGTTGCGTCGAGCTTCCTCAAAATATGTCGCATGCGTACAATTTTCGAAACGCTCGATATCTCGTGGCGGTGATTTCGTGGCTGTGCCCAATTTAAATTTATCGCGGAGCCGTTCGTGCTGTATTAAAGCTGTCAGAATTAATTTCGCTAGAAGTGGCCGTAGAATTTAATAAACGTTAAATGCTTACCGCACCGACAAAATATCAAATTGAATTTTTCTATCGCAGCCAGCGAAACTAATGAATGTCAGAAGTAAACTTCTGCAGCTGGACGTAATACGCAATTGATCGATGCTTCGTACACTTTACTCCGAAAATATAAAATTTCATCGGCAGGATCGCCAGGTTATACGATTATACTCTTACGCTTCGCACGTACACAGACACCTAGCTAGAATACACCCTTGAACCATCCGCGATCTTCTGGGCAGAGAACCTCGTAGCTGTTTAGTTTGCAATCGGACCGATATACTGTCCCTTAACTTTAATGCCCCGCGTCCTTTCCTCTGTACGCGAATTCTATTGTCACGATTGCCTCGTCTCAATGGGTTACTCCCACAGGCGGAAAAGCGGCAGGAGAACGGGCAGTGCTCGTTGCCTCGGGATGCGACTTTTATCCTTAGCCTTCTCGTTCGGACGAAGTTTCGAGGTCTCCGACGAGGCAGCAAGCATCAAGGCCGAGCACTCCTTCACCTCGCTCGATTTTTACTCCTTTCTTTATTTCTTCTCCTCGCTGCACCGCGATCTACCGTCGATTATCCCCTCGTCTCCTCTCTTCTCGATACTTTGGTGTTTCTCGATGCTGCTCTCCCGCCAGCCACTTATTCTCTCTTCCCCTTTTGCCGTTCCACTCTTTTCTTATTCACTTGGTGTCGCTGGTCGCGCCCGTCTGTTATTCTCCCTTTCTCTGAACGAGACACACGAACAGTATTCGAAACAATTGCACTTTTCATCGTGAAAATGCTGCACGCGTATCCCTCGCACAGCTATTGCCAGATATGTGATTAAATTTAATTTGAACTTATTGCAAATTCTTCATTACGCGATTCACGCCGTTTCTTTCGCTGGAGGCGGTGATGATGCATATGTATAAGGCCAAGCTCGCGATGTAAACTGTTTTCGACTTTTCCCTTCTTGCGCAGTCGAGATAACGTAGAAGGGGCAAGGGTTTTATTACGTACTCCAGCGAAAGTTCTTTTGGAGTAGCGGGGCGAATATGAAAAGAATGCAAACCGTGACCGAGGATCGCGATTACGTTATTAGTCTGCATTAACTGCCTTTGCAATGTTTATGCGGAAACGGAAGTTGGCGTTGCAACGGGGAAACAACGTTTTATCTATTTCGCTGTTCTCCTTCCTTACAGTCTCTCCTTGGTAGATGTAGCGTAGCGAAAGAAAAGGCAACTCAAAATAGATGCTAGTACATTCAGAGAAGCGCATGGTGATCAACAAGTTATTGTTCCGTCTAGCAAAAGTCTAGTCAAGTCTGTTCAGACTTGAAAGGTATCAGTGATTAATTGATCTGCCAAGGTGACGAGTTTGACATTTTTTTGCGAATATGAAAGTTGGCCACCGTATCTGGGAGAATCCCCTCGTGAATCGAACCAACGTTCGGTGAACGTTCTGATACCTGAATCGGCATTCAGTCTGGGGTTTCGAAATTTCTCGACTATCTCGCTTCTACCTCGGACAAAGATCGATGAAGCGCGTAAATTGGTGTTGCAATTGCATTCGAGGCTAGTATAGTTATTTGCAAGAAAGCAAACGCGCGAGAAAAATAAGGCAAGAAGGAGGCATGAGCGAGCTGAGTTCGGCCGCGCGAAGCTATACCGACTTATATACTTTCTCGCTTCATCGACCGGCTTCTTTCGCTTTCCTTTTTGCGCAATAGAACCGAACTGAGGTAGACCGCAAATTGCCCACGGAGATGCCTTGCGAATTTCGAAGTACTCAGGGGGAAGAGAACGCGAACGTTCTTTTTTCTGCCCTCGATTCGTCGAGTTCGTAGGCCAAACTGTTTCGAGTGAATCGCAAAAGCAAAATTTCAGACGAAGTCGGAGAAGGCAGCTAGCGCGCTGAGCTTGTTTAGCGGGGCTGTCCAGCAGTCCAACCAGGGCCATTGTCCGCGCCTGAATGGCGGCATTGTTCCGGCACATGCTGTTGCCGAAGACGATGTCAGAGGTATCGCCGACCTGGTCTAGGTGCTGTTGGCTAAACTGCAACCTCGAGAAAGGGCCCTCTTGACGAAGCGCGTTGAGCCACCCGAACACGCTCTCTAATATGCAGTTCTGATGTATAGTCTCGTGCCCGGGCGAGTAACAGCTGTCTCGAACCTACCTACCTACCTACCTAACTACCTACCTACCTACCTTCCACCGCATTAAGGGACCCTCTCTCGTTGTTGCTGCGCGTGGACTACCACCTGGTCCGACCGTGGCATTACCCCCAGCCCCTTGTAGGACTACTACTTGTTACTTTCTGGCTAAACCAAGTCGTCGCCTATCGTTCTCGCTACTTTTACCGAGCTGTCCGAGCTGCACAGCCTGTCAATGGGACCACCGATATCGATAGACGACCAGTCATTCCGGTCAACTTTCATTCGATCGGATTTCCCGACGTGTTGCGCAATTGCCACGCAAGATAAAAGTCTATACATACATCTGTCCATTTCGAACCAATTAATCCGAAATTTAAAGTCACGGCTGAGACGCAACGCAGCTTAACTATTATTATTGTAAATCGAATTCCCTGCTGATCGAACGAAATAGAACGTCGGAATTCTGTAGCCAGGAACGCGAAAAACGAATACCGAAAATGATTTACGCGTGTTTTTCCGCGCACGCGCTCGCGTGATGTTTGCATGCACGTATACGGAGCACGGTCGGAGTATCAGAATTTTCATTGAAACGTCGTTTCACGGTGCACAGCTTTATAATCTCGAGCGGAACGTGTAACAGCTGCCTCTGCCCACTGTACCATCGGACATCAAAAGAGAGTTCTTTGTCCCCCGCTCCATCCCCCGCCTTCTACCACCTGGCGTGTCAGCAGCTACAATGCGTATATATGTATCCTTCTTTCCCGAAAACGCAGAGCTACCCCTTGCAGCAAATTATTGTCCCCTGGGCCCAAGGTAGTCTATAGAGCTGGAAACGTCGGTCGCTTTTAATCGCGGTTCATCTTTGTCACGGGACAAGATGGATCGCGTGGTGGTTGGTAGAAAATGAGGTGGCAAAAATTGGTATTTTCGTAAGGAAAACATCTTTCTTAGTATTCAACAAATTCACTGAGAACAATTGCAAACAAGTGTCGCGCTTACGAGCGTCTCAGACTAGATGATGTTCCGTGGCCGGATGATTTTGCACTCCTCTGTCTCCATTGCAAGCACCTCCTCCAGCGTTGGAGGAGCTGTCTCGTCTTCTCCGATTTCTTCCGTCACATTGCCGTCGGCGTCCAGCATCGGTTCGTGTCTCATTAACCGGTACCGATTGTCCAAATGAATCGCCGGCTTCCATTCACGAAAGTTTATTATCTGGAAAGAAAACATAATCGTGCGTATATGCTCGTAATTCTGCGACACGCGTTCTACGTGTATGCACTAGTGTATGCAGCACGGACGAGATAGAGTTAACGGCAAAAGAGCTGCGAGATAATAAAGGGGTAAGACGTCTGCGGAGCAACAGGGGCGGTAGGTTATCCAAACATTTGCCGGTGCACGCCGTCGGGCGTTATTCGAGCGACGAGCAGGGTGTCGCGAACGAAGAGGACAAGTTGGCGAGGTTGTCCTCCGTGTTCGAAGTGACTGCACGGCGCAGAGTAAAGATGATTTCACGGTCATGTCAGTTCTCTCATAGTCGGCAGGGGAAGAGATTCTCGGTAGAGATCTACCAGCCGCGCACCAACTATCGGATTGAAGTCAACGTCGAACAGCAACGCTGCTGGAAATCCGTGCCGCCCTGCTTGCTGGCAATAAGCAGCTTACCTCGTGCCACCGAGCAACCCCCTGTAAACCCTCGTCCAGCTTTGCTAGCAACTTTGTCGTTGCCATTGTCAATATTAAACCGAGCCCTGTGTTTCTCGCCCCCCTCGTGCCCCTGCTATTCGCAAATAATCATGCAGTCGAGTTACCCATTTTTCTATGCCCAGAAGAAATAGAATAATCAATGCCGATACTAGACGCTGCGACGCGAACAATTTTCTTGCACGATGCGACGTCTTTCATATTTCGTGAGAGAGAGGGAGAGATATGTATTACTCGCGGTGCAGCGAGCTAATGAATTGTTCTCTATATATGTATATTGGCCGACGTCCTATTCGCGATTCTAATGATCATAGATCCCGCAAGACGACGGCTGCATAGCGGCAATTATAATCACAAGTGCGTGCCTACCCCCTTAATTAATTCTACTCTCATCCCGATTCCCTGAAACCTAGATTTTCAACAGCTGCCCCGACGATTTCCTTCGACGATGCGGAAACCGTGAAAACTCGAAAGCCTCGTCCTCGAGATCGTCTATCGTTCTGCTGACACATTTCGCGAGTCCCTTGCGACGATTCCTGTTCGGAAGCTTGTTTGCTTCAACGTCGACAGACGTATTTGGACTTCGAAAGAAGTTCGGTTATGCGCGGAAATTCGGTCCCGGAGTTTCCACAGATTTTCGCAGATTCAGCGAACCTATAATTACTTGGCACGTATAGCGAATCGACCGATTTGTTAGTATAATAAACGGGCAAAGTTTTTGAAACAGAAAAACAGAGGGAGGGAAAGGAACGTAGTGTAGAAGTAGATAAAGAGATTGCTGCACTGTGCAGCATGAAAATCAAATTATCTCGTTAGAAGCCGCAAAGTGGACGTTTCAAAGGGGGAGAAGAAACCTTTGGAGGCTACCCTCGTAAGCCAAATGCCTGACCCGAATTCTCGGGTCTTCCTTGCTCATTTACGATGCACTCTTTTTTGCTTATGGTTTCCAAAGCGCGAGATATTTTAAATCGTCTGAGCAGCTGTTTCGCGAGTTCTTCTATAAACAGGGAAACCTTTTTCATTGTTGTTACGAATAGCTGACCAGGGTCAGCTGAAATGAGATTAACATTAATAGCACGGACGCGGACTTCGATCTGCTCCAGAATGGAGGAAACGATAGTAGCCACATTAATAACAGTATCACATTTTTCCATCCCTTTTATTCTAAAATGCATACATGATAAAATTAAGGGTGCGAATATCATGGGTTATCTCGCACGCGTTTCGTGCATGCCGTCTGTCTGTATATCTTGTCTTGTCCGTCTGGCTATCTATCCGTGCAGCGTATTGATCTTAGAGGGTGATTTTTAAGATGCGTTTCCCGACGACCAACACAGATGGCGCAACCTTACTGGGGTGGCATCCTTTCGCAAATGGTGTATTGTCTTCGAAAAATACCCTTACCGGCCAAATCGCGCATCCCTTATTGTTCATATTTATACGCAACTGGCTTGTACCGTGCCGTCTTACAACCTATACGAACTTCTCTTTACTTCGCTTCTGGGGGAGATGTACAACGCTGGAGACGTTGAACGCTATCGCCGCTATCGAACAATTCTGAATCGCTAAAAATTTGGGGAATATGAGTTTGCATTGCGCTTCGGCATTCGCAACTACTGAACAAACCTACGGGATACATTGCAACGGAAAGTTGTAAACGTTTCTATCGACTCGACGGAGGATCAATAGCAGGGCCGCCGGAGAGAAATGTCTGCCAGGGTATCAAAGGAGTCCAGAAATGTGCAACACCATTTCAACGAGATATCACGAATATCCTTAAAGAATATAGATTCGTCGAGCATAAATTTCATCGTAGAAAATAAATTGGTTCAGCGGGAAATAGTGGGAAGGGACGACGCCGTTTGTTTGCCCGTTTCCTCGAAAGGGGTGGCATGCGCGAGAACAAGAAGTTTCGAAGGTGTTGCTCGTTCGGAGCAGGCACGTGTCTCGTCGAAGCACGTCGATTCGAGTTACGGTAGTGGTGGCCGATTATGCCGCGGTACACGGCTCCCGGTATACCGAGGTTATTGACCAGGAACATAGGTTTGCCGGGGGTAGTTGGCAAGGGGTGGTGGCGGCGGCGACGGCGATGGAGGCGGCGCTGCCACGAGCGGAGGGTAGGAATAGAGTTCGCTGGCTGGTCTCTCAAGAGCAGCCGAAGGTGGGAGCTACGAGCTAGGCGCGGCAGGGTGATGGAGGGGATGTTCCGCTAGAGATCTACAATACCGCTTTCGCAGTTCCTTTGCATGCCGGTTCGTTCGCCGCCGCGTTTCCATGCACGCGTAGGCGCGCCACGGCTTCTTAGAAGGAGGAACGCGACAAGGGAACGAGAACGTTTCGCCCTGCGCCCGACGAGGGGTGAGACGGGTTCATAGCTGGTGGGGGTGGCTCGAGAGTGAAACGAGACGGTTCCGCAGGTGGCTGCCAAATACCGGTACAAATTCGCGATGAATCGCCTTTGCTCATTTCGTCCAGCGGCTACAGGGCATCGTGGCCCCGAGATTTCTCTGCAACAAGGATGCGCAGCTCCGGGCGGATGATTTCTTGCGCACAAATTATTGTTGACTCGTACGATACGCACACTCGTGACCAGGTTGTCTGCTTCTTTTTCTATCCTCTCTCTCTTTCCCTCTGCGTCGGACTTTCATTACGTACCCGTGTACACAAGACGGCCGTTTCAAGAGACACCGCCCGGCTCTTGTACCATTCTCGAGGCAGCTCTCAACCTTGAAGCAACAGGAGATCATCCAGAGGCCCTTACAAGTTTTCCATTTTCTTTTTTCCTGGTCACTCGACTATGTACACTCCAATGTGTCAAGGTGGAAGCAGCGCGTTTCAATCGAATGTCGATAATCTCGTTTTTTACTTGTCGCAACACTTTGTACGAATGAAAGCTTATTATCGATTGTTGTATCACTTTATTGATTTTCCTTTTCCTTTTTCGAAAATGTCAGTTGAACATTTGGTTGTTCGTATACTTTGTTGTAATCTCTCCGCTGCGCTTTGCTTTTAATATTTTCTGTGTTAGTATACATATCTACATGTTGCTGTTACATTATACATACAGAACACGTTTGATTAGTCTGTTACCGAACGCGCGAATTGTCTCAATTGAAACGCTGGAAATTGCGGAGCATTCGAATCTTCGCGTTCGAATATTACCAAGTCGGATGCTCGCATGTCGACCGACCACGATAGAAGCGCGGGGAAAGCATTGTCGTTGGTTTAATAAGGTAATCGCTATTGTCTTTTTCAAGCGGCCGCTTATAGATACAGCGATTGAAGCCGCGTCGTTTCAAAGATCGTTCGAGACACTGCTGTCCGGTTACGCGTGTTTCAATCATTTGGAATAATTGAGTTTTAAACACGTCGTCGACCGTGCGCTACACCTTCGTCTACTATGATTTCTGTACCTGCCGTAGTTAATACGATAGTCCGAAATAGGAGCTGGCGTTGCAATTGATCGTACATACATATGTATATTCTATATATGTTACACGTATATAAACATGGCTTGTAGTTGAAATATTCGTTTTGGTCTGCGAGTCCGTATTGGTAATTTAGTGCGACGACGTTTTATCTGGTAGTGCGGCAGGTTAGTCATAGAGAATATTTTGCCGCTTCTATGTATAAATATTATACGCACACAAATTAGAGCGATTATTTTTTTTCATCTTCATTAATCATAGTCCACATATCGTGTAGTATTTCAGTACATACTTGTCTATACGCATATGTATATCGATGTGTACGCGCGCGTGCGCGCTAATCGTACATATGCATATATATGTATACATATGTATATACCTACTATTTTAGTCTTATTTGTCGTTAGATATGTAACCCACCACCTTTTTATAACACCGTTCACCACCAAAGGAATGTTTGTCTTATACAATGTATTGTCGTGCCACCGATAATCGTAGACTACCATCGCTGAGATCGTCAAGATCGAGCAACTGTTCCCGGTCCCCAGATTAGAAGCATTAGACGTACGAACGGTCGAACAATTGTTATGTGTTCTCCAACGGTTCGAGAGATCGCGGTTCGACAAGTCACATCGAGAATCAAATGACGAAATAGCCTTCTCTCGACCGAGTTTGCCTCTCTTATGTCAGTCTTCGTGTACCATCGGCACCCACCCTACCCACACCTATCGATCTGTTTGTTCCAGCCAGATTTCTCGAGCCTCTTTTTCAGTTTGTTTCGGAAACAAAAACCAGCATCGACGATTTTCGCAGGCTTTCCAAGACTTTTCTCGGCGACGGTGAGCAGTGGAAAGAGGGGGATATGAGTTAGAGAGACAGAGGCGCGGGATCAGCGGCGAGCCAGGGTTGCGCACGAGACCGAGCACACGAGCCTTTTCAACCGAGAAACCCCGTTCTGTCTCTCTTTATTTCAAGGATGCAGATACGAATCGTGGTCGCTGAGCCTGGTGAACCGTCGTTGGACCACCAGGTGCGAGCACGAACGGCGGAGCATCGGTGACCGGGACACCACACTCTGTATCGTCTCTCGTGAGTCCCCAATTACCGAAACTCTCTGCGATGTAGGCAAGGGAGAGAGAGAAAGGCAATCGAAAAGGGTCACGAGGCGCGTCGACTCCGGAGGGTGGTGCGGCTTTTCTTCCTCGACTCGTTCTTAGCTGCGTTTCAACACCTATGTTTCTTTCCATTTCGTCTCGATTCCGATTCCGTTTCGGGTTCTGGCCACTCCGTACACGCCCGACGTCCATGCACACCGCCGTAAGCTTTCCACGAACAAGGAGGAAAGGAAGCCTCCCACCATTCGCCTACAATCTCTCGCCGTTCCTCTCTGTCACTCTTTCGCTGCCTTTCTCTCCTCGTTTCTAATGCTCTTTCTCAGCCGCCTGCGCGAGTAAACTCTCATTGCTTCTCTCGTTTTTTCTTGCTTTTCCCTCTTTCTTTTATTTTCCTTCTCAGTTGTTTAACTTGCGCGCCGAAGTAGGCTAAGCGTTTAGCGATGCGAATCGTGTACGCGTGGAAATAGAAAATCTTGAAAAACTACCATACATCGTCCTACACCGGTCTAGATCGCCAGGCACCGTTAGATCCGTTCAGTCGTGACTCGCTGACACATTTTCCGCTTCACGCACGTCGCTCTATTGCCAGGATCGCTCAACCCTTCGCTTCATTCGTCTTTCATTTGCGCTTATCCAGTGTCCCGTTCGAAACAGCGGGACTTTGTTCTGTTCTTTCCGATGTCCGAATACTAGAATATGCGTAGGGGCTTGTGGGATGTTGCGCGTATGTCCGTTTTGGTTTTTTTCTTTAATCGATAAGCAGTCTTATTCGCGCGCGACAAACTTCCCTATTGATTCCCTCGGGGAGAAGGTGCGTCGAATATACGCTTTTATTGCGGTAACCGCAGGGTAACGCTTGCGGAGATTCTTCGACAGGGACAGAATCTTGTAATGTAGAGAACGCGCGTGAGCGTTGAATAAAATTCGCGTACCTTGTAATGCTGGAAAGTTGATTCAATCTCCGCAATCGGAGGCACGAAACAGTTTAGCTGTTGCCTAATAGCCGTCGACTTCGATTGCGTTCCATCGGGAAGGATTTATGAGTAGGCACGACTCATACCGAGTCTCGTACCGAGGACAGGAGGATCTTCCTTTTGGACGGTACAAAGGACTCGGAGGACAGGGCGAATTTCAATAGAGCCAAGGATCGGAGGGCGGCTATTCGAGGGTGAACTGGAAGGGACAGTGCTGCGATAGCGTCTGGGCTCTTATTTAGAAAAGGGTCCTTGCGAGACCGGCTAGAAAGAAAAGTTCACCATCGAGAGCCCTTCTGAGTGTCGCGTCGAAAATGAATACTGTTTCGAAAATGAATCTACGACCGATATCAAGATCTACGTGCGAAACAGTCGCGGTTCGTGAATTACAGGTCTGTACTTTATATCGTACGAGCGAGTTAAAGCGTGTTAAAATGCAAATGCGATTCCCCCGTCCAAAAGAGGTTTCCATGTTTCGGGATGGCTAGCATTTTCTGTAATGTTAACGTCTTTTTGCAATAACTTGGAATGAATTTAATACGAGATACTTTCTATATAATATAAAGATAATAATTGCTTAATATAATATTACGATAAAGATCATGAAAGCTTATAACTTGTTCGCGTAAGAGAAATTAGCTAGCGTTTCTCGAAACAAAACGAATCGTTCTCTGCCAATGCTACGTATTCCCGTATCCCTGCGCGAAAACAATTCTCAACTTCTGCACCAAGATGACCCGAATGTTCCCGGGCATTCGCAGTTCAAATAAATCGTGGGTGGATCTGGCGCTACTATGTATATTGGAAGCGCGTCGAACCGCTGCTCGCCCGATACATGAAAATATAGGTAGTCGGTAACGGGAAAATCTTCTCGGCATCGGGGATACTGACTTTACCGACCACGAGCAACGTTTTTTCCGTAACCCCCTTTTACCGCAACCCCTCTTACAGCGATGCGTTTTTATCCACGCGTACGTGAAAATCGATTTACATTTTTTGGTTTCAAAGACACGCGACTCAGAATTTGTGGGGGCAGCATAAAAGAATATCCGAAGCTTGGGTATATTCGTATTTTAATCTCTATCACTTTCGCGTGACGTTAATCCGACGAGGAATTGGCATCGACACTTTGATACATCATAAGTGGCGGAAAAGCTTTAAATCGTAACCGTGGACAGAAGCGTCGAGGAAACACGGTGGTGCGTCTGCACGAATCGTCGATCCTCTGGACTGGGCCTCTGCTCTCCGCGTCTACAACGTTGTCCCCCTTTTGAAAAAAATGTGTCCAAATGATGGCTTAGGAGGGTTAACGTAGAAACGAGGGTACGGTGTGTTCCGTAGGGTCTATGGCATAGGAGTTATGCCATAGGTGATCTGTCGAGGCGCTCCCATCCCTGCCCCGCACGTGGATTAATTGCAACCCCACGCGTATTGATCCAATAACGTAGGTGCTGGATACATAAACCGAGGGAGAGAAAACTCTAGGAGGGGTATCGCGAGCTTAGCGCAGCTAGAATCTCAGTAAGAAGAAGAGGGCAGACGGCAAAAGAAAAGGAGGTAAAGCTCGTACTCGAGTGCAAGCAAAGGCAACGGAGGTAGGAAGCGATGCGATCGGACAAATTGGACGCGCGCTAACCCTTTGAACGCGTTACCCTCGATCGTTCCCTTAATTTCTTGAATGCTGCCTGCCATTTGTGACGCGCAGGCCGAGGTGGTCGAGGAGATCACTCGCCCACGGAATATTCAGTCTGCGGCGACAGGTTGCTCCTCGCTCGTGCGATTATACTCGGTTCTCGGTGTTGTACGTGCAGGGCACACGTAGAGAGCGCGCACGTGTAAAGTGCGTCGTTAGTTAAGCGTTAACCGGCGCGTGCATCTCTCGAGAATTCGCCGTAAACTCTTTAAAGCAAAGTTACTTTCATCCAGCAGCCACCCGCGTCACTGCTGAACGACGGGTTCCGCGTTTACGCCGCCCCTTAATTAAAACTAATATCGTTGAAATTAAAATACACCGAGCTTCCCTCCGCTCTCTTCGGTCGCCCGTCTCGGGAAAATAGAAGAGACAGTGACGAGTACGCCGAAGTATGCGCGGACAACGACTGTTAAACATCTTCGCGTGCAGCTACGCGTATTTAAAATGACGGGGTTGAAACTTTTCGGAAAATTCAAACTCTTAACTCGCGAACGCTTCTGGGTGAGGGAGTTTATGCATCGAGGTGAACGATTTATACTCGTAGCATCTTTATTCAGGTTTATTGAACATAGACATACTGTCGCCTATCAAAGCTCTCTTACATATTTGATACGTTAAACCGACTAGGACGGGCTACGATGTCGTTCGATCGGTTTGCAAAGAAATTGATCGGCGTCGAAACCGTACCTGCCTGCTAGTCGTGTATAAAAGTGTTGTCGAAAGTATAATCTACGTGTGCGCTTCTATTTTACGGCAACGGGTAGCAGTGCTCAACATACAATATATATGCGTGTACATCGGCCAACTGCATAGACTTATCGCAACGCGCAACGCATGCAACTTGCGCGCTGCTAAGTTTCGACAAGATTCTGTTCGCTCGTTTCTCACGTTCCACGGTGATTCGGGTGAAACTACATATCGCGACGCGTATTCTAAAAGCCGATCAGAAGCTTGTCTGGTACCGATACGTATACGCAATCACACCCACACACAGTATGTATACAGCATAAGCACGATGATACGCATACAAATGGAGATGTATACGTATGCATGTGTACGTAATATCAAGCGGAGCATACGAGGAACGGATTTGGAGCGAAGGAAATAATTTCTCTGCTAAGGCTAAATTCTATCTCAGATATTTATATGAAAACATATAAATACAGATACACATGTACAATGTAGATCTCTAAAATGGATTCTATCTAATCCATAGCAAGGTCTACGGAACGACATCTGCGCGAGACGGCGTGTACTCTAGCCTCTACACATCTATGGGGTTTCTCTTGTCTAAGGTGTCTCTCACGGAGATGAGCATGGCGATGAGTTTCGTGTTCTTGCGTCGATCTTTTCGTCGATCGACGCAACGTGCCCCCGTGGATCTCGGTCGTTCGGTCGGGGACGGATCCGAGTAGAATTCGTGGAAGGATTCCGTCGCGGATGCACTAACCACCGGCTACTCCTTTTTCCCTCGAAATCCCCGCAAAGGGCGAGGGGTTACTCTTGCCGTTTTGCCTTGCTCCTCTTTCTCTTCCTTTCCCCCGTGATGAATCGTCCCGCCGCCTGGTGGCTGTGCCCTCTACCAATCGACAAGGAAGGTTAGATGACAACCCTCCGACCACCCAGCGACACACAACCACCATCACCGACAACAGCATCACCAGCACTAGCAACCACCACCTCGACGTGCACCGCCGAGACCGAAGAACGACCACCAATACCGCCACTACCACCGCCTCCACTACCTGCACACTGCCACCACCCGTGAAATCCGACTTCGACCGATAACGACTTCCAAGCTTGTGTCTTTCGACTCGCAGACGTGCCGCGCCCGTTAATCCAACGACTGATCAATTCTCACCCCGATATCTGCATGGCTTAATTCATTACGCTTTTGCTTTTTCCTCTTCCACGAGCTTCTGGTTCGGGGAAAACTCAGCCTTCGCTCCACTTCCCCCGCTCTATTTGGCGCGCACAGGAAGGTGTTTGTTGGGTACCGGCGAAAAGCAACGACTCGATAGAAGTAGTATCCGTCCGATCGATTAGAATGAGTCTGCGAAGACGATGCAACGGCGGAGGCTGCGTGTCGGACATAATTAGGTGGCCGTGTATTCCCGTCCCGGAGAAAACTTTCCAGGCTCTCCCTTCGACGGCTCAAACTAATTCTATTTCGGTACTTAATCGACGATTCATACACCGTACAGAGCGACCTTGGACGACAGCACTCTTTCCACGAAAGTTCGCATTGGAAATCGATGGGTACGTTTACGCGGGTGCGATCTTTCATTCCGAGCCGCCCGATCTGGCCGTGGGCGATCTTTGCCAACCGTTGGAGAGTTTCTCGCGAAAGGCAAGCGCCGGAAAGGTCTTCCGTTATTTACAGTGGCCGATGAATCGGCGGGGAAACGCAACGCAGCACAGGAAACGGGGACCGATCGCGAGAGTTGCGAGCCGTGTTCGGATACCGCATTTGGACAGCGATCGAATGTTAGCGGTAGCGTGGAAACTCTGGTCGAAACTGGGGGGAAAACAAGCAACCTGGAGGGTTATCGTCTAGGGAAAGGGGGAGGTGGGAGTGGGAGGGAGAGCGGTAGCAGAGTCTAGAGCGAAAGAGAAGGCGTGCGATCGACCTAAACCCGGCGTTAACCTTTTCATCGACCCCGTTCGAGTTCTCCACTACCCCGCCGTGGCGCCGCGCCGCTCTAATTCGCTACATTGAGTCGCGCACGGTAACGAGACTGATTCATTATTCAGTAAACGACTGCAGATATTTTGAGGTTGAAACAGCAGAGGGAAGTAAGTGGCAAACCACAGGCACCACCCCTCCGAAATTGGGCCACTGCGTTTCAGTTTCACCGCTCGATCCCGACGAAACATGTTGCACCCATTCCCTTCTTCAGGAACGATATCCGCGACGGTTCGTCGCGCGTGTAACCGCAAGATCCAGCGTATCGGCACAGCTCGAACTACGTTGATCGCGGTACGGCCATCTTGCCAATCCATACGGGACGATTGAATTCGAATTCAGTTCTAGCCTCCGCCATGCATGGACCAGTTTCAAACGCCAAGATGGAGGAGCTTTTTCTCACAGAAACACTCGGCTATCCGTGAACGAGGATATACTGTAACGCGTCGGGACGAATTTTTCCGTGATAATCTTCCGAACGCTCGTGTGCAACCGTAGCGCTTAGCCGCACCTTGCGGCAGCTGCCCTATCGACCGGAAATGCCGCGGCATCCACGTTGACGAGAAGCAAGGCTTCTCACCTGAGAGGGTGAGCTTCTCGTTCTTCTCGCTTCGTCATTGTTTCTCGAAGCAAACACCTCGCTTGCGTTCCCATCAGCGTCGTCGAACGCGCATTCGTTATCTGGAAAGTATTGTCCGAGCGTTCCCTTTAACTTTTTTAACGTCTTGAGCCTCCTGTATTTCCGCTGCTTTGCGACGCTTTGACAAGCGCGCGTCACGAAGTACACGCGAGAGAAAGAGGGAATGGGGAGAGCGAGAGAATGAAAGAGGGAGAAGAGCACTTTTTCAATGATATCTCTCCACTTTGTATTCTCGAGCGAGATAGCACTGAAACGAGTCGATGTCCGTGCGATGAAGGCCACGAGACGAGGACAATGTCCCATCACACCAGTAACTCTTTAAAAGCGTACTGCTGTGACAGGACAATATCCCCGGCAAAGTAGCTGAGCGTCTCGTTCAACGTCCTGGAAGATACGCGAATCGACGCGAAGTTGTCTAGCCTTCGCTGAATATCGTTGGCGATCGTGGTTATTTTCTGTTCACGACGGAAAGATTATTTGGGCGTCCTCCGCGCCGCTCCGTTCCATTCCGTTCCGTTTCGTTTCGTTTCGTTTCGTTTCGCTCCTCTCCGGAAAGCAACGATCGCGCTGGTCGGTGTCGATGAAGGGAGCGGCAAGCTCCGAGTTTGTTGGTAACGACCAGCGATACTTGGCCCAGGGATCGCTTGATCGGTCGGTCGGTCGTCTGAACGTCGAAATGATCGGGACGGCAACGCGAATCGAGGGTGGTGATCGGTGACGCGTGCGTGGTAGTGTCTCACCGTTGACACGTCAATCTGGTTGTTGCGGAGGCGGTATCGCCCGGTCGAGCGTCCCGACGGCACTGCGTCGCTCGCTGGCGACGACGCCTCCGCACCCTATCCCTCTCCCACCCTGCGAAGCTTCTCCTTCGGCGTACGGACCCCACCAGCAGCGCGGGCGCACCCTCTCCTCGCCTATCGGAGCCCCTCGACGGGTCGCGAAGGGTGAAAGGGTGGCTGGTGCGCATATTCCGCGTGCGACCAAGCACAGGCCCGAAGGGTAACTCGGAGAGATGGAGAGAGGAGGCCACGCGTACGGCCAGCCTGAACAAGGGCAGCAGAGAAAGGGAGAAAAGTAACCCTCGCCGTTGCCGCGGACCATCGGGGGAACGAGGGCTGCGCTGGCACAGCCTGCCTCTACTGATACTAGAAATGCTCAGCATCTCCCTCCTTTCTTCTCTCCCTTCCTCTCTCTCTCTCTCCCCCTTCGCTTTTCACGAGGCTCGTTTCGCCGTATTCGATAGTACAAAGTTCGAGGACTTTGGCCACGACTCTCCGATCGTCGAGGAAAACGCGATCTGCTATGAAATGTCTGTAACGAAAGCGTCGGAAAGAGAAAAATCATTCTCCATCTTGGTCCCTGGAATGTTCACGGTTACTGGTCGAGTGCCGTGGAAACCTGTTTCGCGTTAATCGCAGGACCGTCGCGAGGACGGCCGAATAGCAACATAGTTGCACAATATTGATACAACCGGACAGGGTCGCTGGCATGCAACGAAAAGCGGCCATTGATTCGAGCAATCGACTAGGAGTTGCATTCTCCACTGTCTACCTAGATTTGAAGCCCGTGCTCGAGGCTAATGGATTCGTTGCTGCTTCTTGCGCACATTGCACAGGTAATCCCCGATGAAAGAGAGAAGGAACGGCAAAGTCGAAGCGATTTGCAAAAGCAATCGGCCTAGAGGAGAACGCCAGCTCTACGGGATTTGCAAAGAGAAGACTTCCCCGATGGTGGATTCGGATCGAGACGCGATCGAAAAGAGAAATTTGGCTAATACGGAGCCGCGCAAAGAGACAGAGACGAGTTTACTTGGAAATTAGACGGCGAAAGAGAAAAGCAAGCAGCACCGCATCTCGATAGATTCCGCAGGGGCGGACCGCTGAGTAGGGGAGCGCGACAAGTCGTAGAGGGAAGAACGGTGGGGTGTATTGATCCACCAGCTGCGCGTTCTCTCACCCTCCACCCCCGCCTTGACTCACCCTCGCTCCCACACTGGCCGACTCCCTGAAATGGCTCACCCCGTGTTTCACTTTGCCTTCCCGTCTTTCTCTTTCTCGCTCTCTGCTCTCTCCTACAACGATGGGAACGACCCCCTCGCGACCAGCATCGACCACGGCATCATCAACCTCGTCTCGCTCTGATCGCATCGGTTGCGGCTTCATTGAGAATCGAAACGCACAGGAAAGGCGACCGCGAGCGGAATCACCGAGTCCCTGATCCTCTAGGGCCAAGCGATGCGCGCCGTTCGGCGACAGGGTCGACGACGTTTCGCCGCTTCTTACTTTCGCGTTTCGTCTCCGATCTCCGCTGTCCACCTCTCTTTCCTCGGGGAGTGTGTATCTCGCGCGCACACACAAACCACCACCCCCTGCGATTCTGAGCCCCTCCGATCCATTTCCACTCTCCAGTTCTCTCTGTTGAACTTCGGTTACACGCGAGCCGTGCCTATAAAAAGGATCGCCCAGTCGTGTTCGCCTAAAGATCTCGCCAATCAGCCGATCGGTCTGGTCTACCTTGCTTCAGGAACGGCCGCGCATATTTTCCACCCCGCCGTTCCTTGCGTTTACCAATTTCCAGCTCTACCTTCGCGGTCGAACCCCCGAGCGAGAAGCGCACGGTCGAAGGGCGAAATGATTGGGAGTAAGGAGTATAAACGACGATTCGATGCTCGCGGTGTGACGCTGATAGACGAAGGAGAGACGGATCCGATACTCGTGGGACTACCGGCGCGGTTGTAGCACTCGTGAACCGACAGGGACGTCGACTCGATGGCAGTTATGGGAAACGAGGGCCGACAGCGGGAAAAGAAAATAAAATATCGTCTCGGGGGGCACGGCAGCGCCGACGCGACGCGGCGCGTACGTGCCTGCGGTACACGCGTGTCCGACGATCGTGGGCAAGCGTTTCGGCCTATGAGAGGAACCGCACTCACCTTCAGGGAGCGAGGGTTTCGCAGATCGAAGAATCGTGGGACGGATGGTATCTCGTAACGATAGTATCCGCCAAGCCTGCACGGACAAAACTTTCGGTTACCCAATTTCGCGGCTCTCCACGGTTCTCGCGGCACTCGGGGCGGATCGCTTGAACTTACTGAACATCGATCGTGGTGAAAAACAGCCGGTGACAGGCCAGGATCGGTATGGCGGTGAGCACGCCAATCTTGCAAATCATCAGTGGTAGTATCTGGAACGAGAGCGAAGCGTGGCGCGTCAGGGCGGTTCGAGTTAGGCGCGAGCCGATTAATAGCGATCGCGGCGATTCATAGGACCACGTAATTGCGAGCATCGCGTCCATCTAACGATGAATTGTGCATTGTGTTTCAGCGCCGGCATGGAGGCAGCAAACGGTGCGATCGAGCACGACTTTCACAATGCCCTGGTGCCTATAAACGGCAGCCACTCCGGCAGCTCTGGCAGGAGCACACCGAACGGCGGCGACCCGGCACCGGGCAAACTGTTCGTCGGAGGCCTGTCCTGGCAGACCAGCAGCGAGAAGCTCAGGGAGTACTTTGGCATGTTCGGCACCGTCACCGATGTCCTGATCATGAAGGATCCGGTCACACAGGTCGGTTCACTCGATGGAAGCCCTCCGTCGGCTTGTCCATCCGCGTCGTTGGCCCGACCGGGGAGCAGCTCCGGACATCGCTGTCGGCAGCGATGCTTCGAGTTCCGCTGAAATCGGGGAGCGGTTTCTCGCGAGCGGGCCAGCGACGCGACCAAACTCTCGTCCATTACCTCCTCGATAGGTTAAATCGTTCGCATCGACGCGGCGAAAGAAAGCTTTCCGGGTTGAAGCGGGATGGGAAAAGGGGTTGATAAGAAACGCAATTCGCCTCGAGGAGATTCGATGCACCAGTTTCTTCCTTCCACTTTTGCACGTGACTTTACACAGTAGTTGGTAGAGAAGAAGTTGTACTAATCGATGTAACTAATTGCTGAAACAGTGTAAAAAAAGTAGAAGCGTATCTTGGTACTTTACTGTATTAAAACTTGTATTTAAAACCTAAAAGGTGGAAAAGAGGCAGAGGCTCGTTTCTAAAGATACGTTCGCACGGGATTCGAGAGAAGTCACGACCGAGGATTGTGGGCAATAGATATTATCGTAATTCGGTAGAGATGCAATTAACGATCGTAACTTCAGTTGACTCTTATCATATCTATTCAAAGTCCTTGTCTCACGTAATCCTAGAATGTTTGTCTTACATTGGCTTGGACAGTCTTGCATGTAAACGGTAGTTTGGTAGTATTTAGTTAATTGTACATAAAAGAAGATATATCATGGTACCTCTTTTACTGCAACAGAGTACGATATAGAGTACGATATAGAGTACGAATAATAAACGAGAAGCCGGGATACTTTATCGACGAAACGCGACGACAACGAGATTTCATCGTGACTAGATTCTGATGAGAACGGAGCGATAGTTCCCGCGACGCGTTCGTAGCCACGCGTGTGCCTTTTCGAATCCGCGTGAAGTCACCGACACGGGTTAACTTGTTCGCTGCGCGTCGCGAACAACTCCGCGTCGGCCAACTCGCCAACGGTCCAGACGATTCATCGAGATAGTCCCGGTCGCGGGGACGCTTCCCCCGCAGCAAACAGGTTAGTCGCGTGTCGGCATCGGATGCTGGAAGAATCTTACCAGAGCCATCGAACATGAGCAGGTTGTCGCAAAAGGCAAAGAGGGATCCTCGATAACATAGGCGAGAGCGAAAGCAGGCGGAAGCCTAGGCAGGACGAGGCGAACGGGCGAGAAGTAAAATAAAATAAAAAAAAATAATTAAAAAGGAAAACAAAAAAGAGAGAAAGAAAGCGAAAAAAGAGTGAAAGAAAGGTATTATGTATGTTGTCGTGAAAGTTGAAAGAGACGGTCGTTGTGCATCGTGGCCGTTCTGGCTTGTTCGGTTACAGCGAAGTCGCGGCTTCGGTTTCATCACGTTCGCCGAGCCCGGTAGCGTGGACAAGGTGCTGAAGTGTCCAATCCACACGTTGGACGGAAAGAAGATCGACCCGAAGCACGCGACGCCGAAGAACCGCGCGAAACAGGCGAATCGCACGAAGAAGATCTTCGTCGGCGGTGTGAGTCAAGACACGAGCAGCGACGAAGTGAAGGCCTATTTCAACCAGTTCGGCAAGGTCGAGGAGACGGTAATGCTGATGGACCAGCAGACGAAGCGGCATCGCGGCTTCGGCTTCGTCACGTTCGAGAACGAGGACGTGGTGGACCGCGTGTGCGAGATCCACTTCCACACGATCAAGAACAAGAAAGTGGAATGCAAGAAGGCCCAGCCGAAGGAGGCCGTCCAGCCGGGCGCGCTGACCCTCGGCAAGAGGGTCGTGTTGGGCGCCCTGGGCGTTCGATTGGCGCCCCAGCCGCCGCTGCCGGTCTCCGCGGCTTCGCAGATCGTCGCGGCCCAGGCGCAGGCGCAGGTGCAAGCGGCCGCGGCCGCAGCCGCGGCTGCCCAGGTCCAGAACGCCGTCGCCGGATACGGAAAGCTGTTCGCCAGCGGCTACCCGGCCCTATCCGCGTACCGATACGCTCCGTACCCGATCCCGGCGGCGGCGGTCGCCGCAGCCGCAGCCGCGGCAGCCCCAGCCCCCGCACCGGGTCCACCCGGAGCAGCCGCCGCCACGCCTGCTGCCGCCGCCGCGGCTGCTGCTGCGCCGGCCAACCCCTATCAGGGATACTCGCTCACCAATGTCGACATGTCCAGCTTTCAGGGCGTCGACTGGGGATCCATGTACGGAATGGGCATGTACGTTTAAACGCCACCCAACTCTGCGATTCAACGTTCTCTGATCTTCCGTCGACGAAAGCGCACGCTGCACTCGCGACCGACCGATTCTCCTTCCGCTACCGTGTCAGTCTTTCCGACCGCTTGTTTCTCCCTTTCCCCTTCTTCACTTTTCCACCCTTTCTGCTTCTTCTGAGACGACGACGTCGTCGTCGTTCGTCTACGAACCGGCGGAACGCCGCGCGCTTCGCCACGACAGTCTTCCCGGCCGAATCTGATACTCTATGTACGTGGACCGGCCTTTCCGTTTTCCCTTGCCTTGGTCGCGCCACTCGTCTCGGGACAGCGACGGGACAGCGACGATAATCACAGACATACCCGGCTACTCCGAGAGCAACGGAAGGGAGACCTCGACCGCCGAGAAAGAGGAAGAAACGATAAGCAGCGTGTGCGAACTACGACTTGCGAACTCGGTAGCGTTTCAGAGTCAGAGGTGCATCCTCGAGCGGGGCACGGGGACGATTCCTCGCCGGAAACCGAAGTCATTCTTCTTGCGTTTTTCTACTCGTCGTTATCGCTTGTCAATTAATTTATTATCGAGTGTGCGTTGTCAGGGTGAGAGCTAGAAAGAAAGGGGGAGAGGGTGGGAGGGTGAACGTAAGCATGTCGCGTGCACGCGTGTGTGGAAGAAGAGAGCGCATGGGAAGGGGAGCGAGAGGAAAAAATGTTGCGCGTAATTCGGTCGCATCGCATCTTTCGTTGCGATATTCGCGTACCCGCGAAATACGTTCATGTTCCATTTGTTTGCGCGATTATTTCGCGTGCTCCTACGTTTTCGTCACATTCGGTTCCTAGTTAGAGGTCGGCACGCTCCTCGACACGCGATAGGCGCGACACGTTGCTCGCGCAGTACGTACATGCATTGGCTTCGCGCCACACCCAACCGTACGATAATTAACTACTTAATTAATTAAGCGATATCGGCGGTCGTACGCGACCGCCACGCGCTCAAGGATCTCGACTACGAAGCAATAAAACGGGGGTGGTAGAATGAGAAACGAGAAGAAGGAAGCGGAGGGCAAGGGCGAAACGGTATCTTTCGCCGTGAACGAGATCGCGAAATCATTCGACGACGAACTTTCGTTCGTTCCAGTTGCTTTCCGCGTCGCGCGTTTTCCCTTTCCGCAGCTAATATTCATCTCTGTCCTTTTCGAACTTGCGGGAGGTTCGCGCGTTCCACGGGGACGAACAGCAGCACGCGGGGCCGGTAGAATCGGCCAGTTCTCCAGTTCGTCGCGCGACACACTCCTCCGCCTCGGTCAAAGTGCCAAACGAAGCCCGTAAAAAGATTCCAACTACATGTATGCATGTCTGTCCGTTTGGCGATATCCTCTTCGGCCTCCTCGGCTAGCATTTCTTTTTCCTATTGCTGCCGCGTTCCCGCGTTCCCGCGCGCTTTCGCTCGTCGAACGTCACCTCGCGAATCTCTCGTTGACGCTGCGCTGGACGATTCTATCAATAGTTCGTCGCATGCATAAAAAGCAGCAGGGAAATTGACCGTGCGGATGAATTGCGGCATGCGGAACACGTAAACGTGCAAGGAACGCGACCAAACAGGATAGCGTACAAGTGTGTACACGCGTATGCGCGCATACGTATATGCATGCACATGTGCACTTATATATTTTTCTTCGAATAATGGACGACAATATTTCTCCATCGCGCGAATGGCAAGTGCGGCACGCGATTCGAGCGCGAAAGGGGGACACGTTCGAGGGGTATGTACTCGTTTCTAAGTACGCTAGAAGCCGCGAGCAACGCGACTGCGATAACAGGAACCCAAGATTGAGATTAGTTCAGCGTAAACTAAGCGATTCTAGTTCGTAAGTTTCAAACAGGTTAAGATAGGCTTTTAAGGCGTTGGTTATAAAACGAGTCGATACTTAATTTATACGTATCCGTGCGTGCCACGCTGTTCTCGCGTTCGCGACCCGACATCGATCGAGGCGGCCTGCCTCCGCGGCTCGATCTTTCGCCACTCGCTTTAACCTATTCCTTCGTACCTTGCGCTCCGATCGCCCCTTCTTCAGTCGTCAACGAAACCCATTTCTCTGCCACTTTCTCTCTCTCTCTCCCATTTTCCTTCCCCTATTCCTCTAACGAACGCAGCGTCGAGTAGACCTTGGCGCAGGAACGCAAGGGTTCGGCCGCGCAGACCTGTACGCGGTTATTTCCTAATTAATTTATGGAGCGGCTCGATCGCACGATCGGCCGGCTCTCCCAGCTGAGGGGTGAAAGATCGACGGACAAGGCGATCGCGTGCTCGTGCAGACGTCGCGATTCGACGGCGAGAGGAACGCGGTGCCGCGAAACAAATGTGAGAAATTTTGAGCAATAAGCGATTCGCTGAAACATTAAGCTGTGTACCGTTTAAATTTAACGATACGATATGCGAGGCGAGATGTCGAAATAAGAACGCGGAGAAGAGACGATAATCTGTATTTGTAAGGGATATTAAGCGGCATAGGGAGAAAGGGAGAGAGAGGGGCGCCGATGTAGCGAGCAAAGAATAAGATGGGGGTGATGCGAGGAAAGTTGGACGATGAAGGCTCCTCTTCCAAACGACAAGTAATATTCTTTAGTGATATACACCTTAAACATATACTTAATCTATACTGTAACGCTAACGACGACAAAGCTCGCGAGTGATATTTATGACTTATAAGAAGATAGTTAGATGAGTAAGCAAACAAGAGAGTGAGAAACGTAGTTGTGCATGCGTGGGTGTGTACGTGTGTAAGGGAGAGAGTGTGCGAGTGAGTGATTGAGCGACAAGAAGAGAAGAAGAGTAGAGGGTAAAGAGAGAGAGAAAGAGAGAGAAAGGGGACGTAAGCGACGTATCCGTAAGGGAGAGTGACAGCACGTGAGCACGCCTTAAGAGAGAAATTGCGACAAAAGATGTGCACGCGCGCTCGTTCCAGCAACGAGCAAGCAAGAGGCGATGATGCGACCAGAGACCACGGTGCAACCGATATTCTATTCTCCGTGGTCTCTGCGTACTCGATGCACAGTTCGGAGATAGAATAATGGGTGCGTACTTAAAGCTGACCTCGAGGACACCCGGTACCGATATACGTTAGTCTGCATAGATCCTCTCACCCTATTTCCCTTTATCGACCTTTTCTTTTCTTTTTTTTTGTCTTTTTCGCTTCCTTCCCTCCCCGTCAAATCCTTCTCCCGCCTTCTTGTTTCTGACCCTACCGCTCTTTCTCTTGCGGAGTCATTGTTGGTGCACTCCGAAAATCAGGTGGAAAGAGAGCAAGGGTGCGAAGGTTATTGCGATGCTGCAAGCTGATTCGCGATCTCGCGCGACGAACGTTCCTCTTTCCATTACTCTTGCAAACGTTCCGCGATAAACTTGACTTGTCGCGTCGTTTGCACCGACAATAGGAATTTTTTTGCGGAGCTCGTGGATTCGCGCGAGAACGGCGAAACTCGCCGCGATACAGTGACCGTCGATCCGGTCGATCGATTATCTCCTCTGATCGCAACACCTTCGAATTCGGCCCGACGCAAACGTCGTTGCCGACGACGTCCAGCTTCTTCCATCTACCACGAACGTTTCATCTTTTATCGGGTTCCTTTTGAACCTCATTTCATACAGCTGCCGGTGATTAAGTATTTTGTACGCTACACTTATACGTTCATACATATACGTACGTACACGCGCGCGCAAGTCCACGAACACATGTATACACACATGTAGACAGCAGACAGATACTCATACACGTAGAAATATCCATTGCGAATGTCGATAGTAATCTTTAGCGTAGTTAGAGTACTTTGATTATCGCTAACCACCCATTAGTTGAGAATGATCAGTAGGTAGGTGAAGCATGCTGGTTGAAATATCTTTAGATCCGGATCCTGTTTTCCTTTCACCGCCATCGTCATTTTTCTTGTATTTGTATCGTTTTAGGAATAGTATTTCGCTGCTCTGTCTTTTCGCCAACGTTTAATAGCGACAACGTTTCATCCCTGGGACGTTCGTACGGCCTTTCTTAAACCTCCTCCCCCATCTTCCTCATTACGTTCTCGATCGTACTTTTTTTTTCGTGACTCATCCTCTGCAAAGTGCAATTTTTAATCACTGGGGCCGTTCAAGTTTTGGATTTTCTTCCTTTCCAAATATTCGAAGCGGGGAGGGGGAGGGGTGGTGTCACTTTCGTTTAAAATAGAAGCAGTGGACAGGGTTAAAGAGAATTTTCCAAAGAACTGGTTGAATCAAACGCATCAGTACATGTTCCTTTTGTTTTTACAACAATCTCCTGGAGTTTTCCTTCTTCGTTGGAATCCCTTCGCGTGAAAGTAGCCTCGGTAAACAACGGGGAAAGGAAAAGACGCATCCTGGTACCCTTTCCGACCACGAAATATGCCATTTCATTACTCTTATATCGGAGCAGCGACTGAAGCGGTGAACAGGGGGATCTGGTTGAAAAGAAAGAAAGGCAGAAAATGTTGCTCTCTCGTTGAAACGTGTTCCAGATCCTTCTCCGTGTTCACCTGCACCCCCAGCACACACTATTATTTGCACGATTTAGTATTATTACTATTATTATTAATATTACTACTATTATTATTATCATCATCATCGCCACCATCATTTTATCATCGCTATTAATTTTCGCGGTCGATCGTTTCGATCCATTGGTGTCATCATCGTTGCAAGTATATGTCACAGATCCACGTTGTCCCTGTAAACCGTTGACTTTTCATTCTCGTATGAGCTCGTGTGTTCGCGATTACCGATGCATCTAGACTGCCAAAAATCCACCACTCCCGATTTGATCGGGCCGACGAAATGATTCGCGTCATCTATAAGAATATGTGGAAATCGGTGTTCGCGATACGGGCGAGACGAGTGTGCACGCGTACGAGACTCTCGTTGCAGTTTTTTTTTTTCTTTTACCGTTCATTTCTCCTGTATAATCCTTAAGCACTTGAATCATATTAGTTTTGTTCTTTTCTATTTTTGTTTAACCTTTCATTGATTTGTCGTGCCATACACATGAAGCGAGCGTGCAACGAGATGCGAACGTGCAACGGATCCTTCAGCGATCTTGTCCCAAATATGTCGCGGCGAAATCGTTTCGCCTTCACCTCGCAGGAGGCTGATTCGTCGAGCCCAGCGGAATCAACTGCTGTATGCACTTGCAATGCGCATCGCGTTGTCAAAACTTTGCGTCGAATCTTTGCTCACGTCTCGCGCAGAGTATTCCATTGATCCTTTGCCCCCTGTCGTATCGTCACGGCAGCTCCGTGTGTCAACGATCGTTGCCATCCGTCTTCGACGGATCAGCCTTTTACATTAAAAATCGCTGAGAAACGATAACGAGCACGATATACGTCGAGGATTCGAAAATCTTGATGGAATCCATGAAACATGAGTAACGCAGGGCGGCGAACGCAAAGAACGACAAGAAAGACAGATAATTTAGTTTAGTTAGATGCCTAGATGAGTTGCCAATAAAGTAGTTCGTTTCAAACTTGTAGCTAACCTGTATTGTGTGTGTATACAATATTCTACCCTCCTTATGCAGATTCCCCTACTCGTAACAAATCCTCCAATTGTATCAGCATTAGTATGTTGGCTATATTTTTTTTTATATTTGCCAGAAATAACTTTGTTTCTTTATTTCTCTCTCTCTCTCTCTCTCTCTCTCTCTCCGTCTTTCTCACTGTTTGGTACTGTGTAATCTATACTCTCTCTCTCTCTCTCTTACTTTCTCACCTATGCATTTCCCCATATCTCTGTACAGTTCACTTAACGCGTCCATCGGTACTCGTTGCGATTCAGATCCGACAACTTGGTTTTTCAATCTTTTTAGTTTCTTCTCTTTCTATTCTAAATTTATTTATGAAATTTCTCGCACGTCGGTAGCGTCGAAAATTGACGCAGCTGTCAGTGCCAGAGGCATAGTACCTGGAGCACATCGCTAATTGGCTAATTATTATCAAGTCGCAATTAGCCTCGTCAACCCTGCTGGGCAGTCGTTTCACGCCGGTCTCTGGTTGGTCGGAACACGTCAGCTGTGTGCCGTTTGTTCGCTGCCTGTACCGTCAATGTTGCAAAGAACAGTTCGCGAAATACCGTCGTGATAAATCGTGATAGCGTTCCAAAGATTCTCGCCACCGTCGAGCATCGAGGTCTGCGGAAACTGTGAACGATAGTCGTGACGGTACAATCGAAGAACGGCGTGTACACCGCCAGCACGTGTCACGCGTACACGATCGCCCTTTCTACCATTCTTTTCCCATTTCCTTTTCGCCCGATGTTGCTTACTAAGCGGTTTAAGATAGCCAGCGGATTTGTTGTAGCGCATGCATTTTAGCTAGACCATTCCTGGCGCACTCTAACCAGCAACTAAAAAAACAGTAAAATTTAATAAATTCGATATGTACACAATTTTTGTCCCGCAAAGTCTCCAGCGATCCCACTCTGATCCCGGCAATATCCGCCGCAGTTCCCGCGACGAAAGAATCATCCGATTATTCCATCCCCATATCCGGCGCTCGCGTGAATTCATCGCCATCGTCAGCGGGGAAGCGCAAATTCCCGCTTACCGCGTCATCATCTTTTTAACCCTTTGCACTTCACAGAGACAGTTCGCACGACCCGCCGACTGCCAACTAATCCGTAACCGCGAATGTCGGAATCGGAGAAAACGATCGCGAGCAAGTTGGCTGAGTTTCGCCGCCAAATTTCGGAGCCTTACCTCGCGAAAATGTTATCCTGTCCCTTTCGATTTGTACGCTTGGAACGGACGAGACTGTTGGGTATTCGCGAGGGAATTGAAGAATGAACGGTAACTTCGTTTGATCGAGCGTACAAAAGACACCTGGCCTTCGAGCGCGGAGAAAGAGTCCCTTTCCTGTTTTGATCGTATCACGATCGTATCCGATCGCAAATTCGACTTTAAAAGAGCTCGGCCCAGAAGCGCCACGGGTATTCTTGCCTTCGAAGCGATCTTACAATTAGATGGAAAATTAGCGATCCTCGTCGAATCTAGTATGTACTAGTCGACGGTGTACATATCGTCGTTGGGCGGTTAGTTTGTTACGAACCTTAGATCGTAGTTCGTTTTATACGTATACATCGCACTGTGATTTCTCGCGTATGGCATCGCGCATCTCGCGAGAGCCAGAGACTGTCCTTCGATGGAAGGAAAAATGAGTTTCGAGCAGCGGCGAATCGCGAATTCTGTACTTTCGATTATTCGGCTGCATCGGGCGCAAACGTACGTACTTACATATCGACACGCGTAACATATCATTTTACGGATTACCGACAACTCGATTCGGCCGTAACGTGCCGCGATCGTCGACGGGCGTCCACCTGTCGTCGTGGACCCCGCTTCAAAGCTTCTGGGCTATCCAATGAACGTCGATCAGAGATGGAAAAGCAAACGAAAATTAGGACTAGATCGTTCTTATCGCACTCTCCGTGTCGGAGGCCGCTCCTCTCCCTGTTTTGCACGATCATCGATTCGACAGAGACCCGAGTGCCTTATCCCGATTTCTATCTGTATCCCTATCCCGTGTGTCCCCTTGAAATTCAAGCATAAAAAAGAATCAACGATTAAAAGAAAATACAAAGATCTAAAGAAATACAAATGTAATAAAAAAAAAGAGCGTCGAGAGAAGGGAACCAGGAACGATTTAGATGCATATTAATTCCCATAGGCAGTAGAATTCAGTGTCGATCGCTAGAGAGAACCGCATCCACGGGATACAAATCCACGACAGGGGCAACTACGTCGGCTGACGAATCAGGTAAGACCATTTTGTTTTCTATCCCCTTTTTACCTTTGCTATCTTACGCGTATCCGTGCAGGCTGATTCGAGAATCGTGCTACAGCGGGAAACAGAAACGACAATACAAGCTTCCATTTCCAAAGGATACCCTAACCCGGTTTCTTTTTCTTTTCCCGTTTTCTCCGTGATTTTCGGTGAAACGAACATGTATAACGGAAGCTCGGTTCACCCTACAAGCTGTGCCCAGTTGTATCACCATTTTCGCTACAGCCAGCGTAAATAGACGTATACGCGTCGTTTCTATAAAATCGTATCGTTTGATCGTAGATGTCTCGCATAGCGCGGTAGATGTTGGAACATTTAGCGTGGTATGTACATAGTTGGGAGTACTCTCGTTCGTCCGTAACGAAGCTCTTTCGGCTCTCCGACGAGTCGAATAACGATACCTACCACCTAAAACCATTTACCTAAAATACATAAAGCAACCGTTTGATAGTCAATAGCAACGCTACGAATCGTGGATGGTGTAGGTGTAGTTCTGTGCATAGCTCAAACGTTTGTTCGTTAATTGATACCTTATCCTTGTGATTAGTTGTAACGTCTCGAGCAGTAGTTCCAAGAACGTTGAATCGCCGGCGAATTTTCCACGCGACGAGCGGTCAATCGTCGCGGAAACGTTCCCCCTATTTTCAAAGGTTCCACGGTAACGAATCACGCGAATCAACGTGTCGCGACTTCGCCCCGTGGATTATTCGACGGCGAAACTTACCGCTATCAGAGCTATCTGTTAATTCAGTACATATTGAGATTGTACCGAACGTTTATCGTGCATGCGCAACAACCTATGCACATTAATCCATATCTGAACGACTGCCTCGTATCCGCGCGACGATTTTCGCTCGATATTATTAGCGCCTTAACTTTGAAGCATCGATTAATCGAACGTCTAGTGAATTTTCCAGCGAGACGTCTCGCGATGTTGACAGATACGAGGCAGTCGTGTCGGATGAAGGCAATGCGAGGCCTTACGTAGTCGCATGCGTGATTCGAGAATATACGTATGTACTTTTATAATCGTTCATCTCGCTAATCATTTCTCACCACCTGTCACCGTCACCACGATCACCGTCATAATCCACCACGAATAATCATCATTACCGCTATCATTGTACCTCCATCGACCAGAAAAATGAACGAAACGTCAAAGCAAATACGAGTCGTTTTAAAGACGTGTGGTGCACTCGAAAGTCGGCTTTTACGGTCAAGCTTTCCATCGTGCTGTTCGATCGTTCCACTGCGCCACGAGGGAAAATATTTCCATCGATACGGCCGAGAGTACAATTCATTTTCCGACTAACGTTGGTAAGTAACATCGCGTGTGGAGAGCTTGCCCCGAGTAAAAGGGGACACTCGAAATTAAGAAAGTCCAGGATATGTAGTACGCGAAATTTTCGCGAGATCGAATAACCGCGAACGCACGAGGAAACGTATACGTACTGTATTATGTACATCGTGGCTGGCCTTTCTTCTTCGTTTTTCGGGGCACTCTTTCGATATGGGACCCGCGCGTTTTTCGAGGCGCTTTTTTAAAGCCGGCATATGCGTTCGGCGTATTGTTCTTCCAGTACATATACACATATATATATACATATATATATATATATATTATACATACATTCATACAAACGTATAAGCACCCACGAATAAATAGAAAAACAAATAAAATATATATATATACATATAAAAATATGTATGTACAAATATGCGTATATATACAAATGTGTGCGAAATTAAGAAAGTCGGCGAGGAAGCGGAACGTACGCTATAGTGTGAATAGATTTAATTGTAAGAGAAACAGTGATGTTCGATAAGTTTCGATACGAGGCAATTCTCCATTCGACATCGAGAAATAAAGAAGTGTCAATTGATCGTTTCAAGGAATCTTGAACATTCATTGATAAGCGTATTGGTTATTTAGCGGAAACATTTTTCGTAACGCAATGGAGATCGTATCGAACAGTTATCGGGAATTATCCCATGGGTACAAGTCACAGCGCCAATTTCTCCTGTTTTCCCGAACTTTAAACCTGGACAAAAAGGTATCTTCGATCTCTAGAGAGCCGGCAAAGGCGACCGATGCATACATACATACATACGTGGCCCTGTGCAAATTGGTCGTCGATCGCGAAAGAAGAATCGGTTGACAAACATGCATTTCGTATCTCTTCTGTTTTTTGCTTTTTTTTAATTGATGGTTTCATTGATTAGAGGTGCGATATTCTTTGAGATCCTTCGCGAGTTCAAGCATTGCAAGCTATTCTCCTTTCATCGTTCCCACCAGTTGAATCGCCTTCGCCGTTTAATCGTTACAGAACGTTGGCTTTCGTGGCACAATTTTCTATATCATGCTCGAAATGGTATGACCCATAAGCGTGGCCTAAGCTTGGTGGAAGATCGTTCGTACAACTTTGGTCCTTCGATGAGAAAGAGAGCGCAATCTCTTCAAGAACAGTTGGTGGCGCGTCGTAACGCCGCGATAGACGATAGCTTTTGTACATAGGTGCGGGGTTTTCCGTACAAATCCGTACAAAATTGAAGAAGAGTTAGGTTTCATTGGTAACGAGAGTAACGGGATTATTTTAGGTTTCTAGTGCCGGCGCTATCGTCGCCTCAAATTTTCTCGCCCATACTTTGTTAATATTCGATATTCATAAGTTGCGCACGATATCCCACGTATATTTTTTCAATCGGTACCACGTGCACAGCCCGGCAACGCGACGAATGGTGTGAGACAGAGATAGATAAATATATAGATAGAAATTGTGAAAGAAAGACAAGGGATGGGGAGGGGGTGCGTTTAGCGAAAAAAGCACGAAAACGTCGAATTTCTCCGTTCTCCAATCGATTCGCGCGTGCAGACGTTGTAAATAGAATCCCTTGCTAGTCTCTTTGCGTTCACCATGGTACGTGCGCATTGCTTTACCGTTTTATTCCCTCAACGATGTACGATAATGGGAAGCTGAAAGTAACGCGCAGGACGGATGATCTGCGCACATTCACGTGCTCGCCTCCCGACCCGCACCATAGTATATACGCTAGCCTTGCCCGCGAGTTTTCCGAGTATGCATCATACGAAATGCCTCGACCATTCGAACGTGCAGTTTGCAAAAGCAACGGGGAAAATCGTGGCGGGTCGATATCGTAATCGACGATGCCAAGTAAGTACAAGTATATACGCAAAATCAACGACATTGGTCTCGTCGATTCGAGCGGACGTTCGAGATGATTTTGGGCCGAGGACACTTTACTGTCTCGAGAATGTTGAAAAAGTACAAACCGCGATAAACGTTGAACCGGCTCGTCTAGTTGTAATAAAAACCCGAGGAAAGACAATTCGAGCTCTGTAGGGTGCCCGAACAAAAAATGCCGAGATCGAATCCTTTTTTTCGCGGGGCCCCGTCGTTCACCGAGAATCAAAGGCTGACGCTAAACCGACACAGATATTCTTTGAGGACGTTTATCCCGACCGACGAGGCCCTTCGATCCGGGACCTGTTTCTCCCACTTAGCACGTCTTTTACAACTAATTAATAATTCTCTGATCAAGTTGTCCGGGCGCGGGAAGCCGTGCGATAGGTACGTGCCATCGGTCGTCATCGGTATTGTTCTTATCATTCTTATCATTATTATATTTTTACAGCGTCACTCGCGCTTCGAACGATTTTCTTTCTCTTAAAGGGCCCTGCTGCGTGCCATTGAAATCGATAGTTCTTGCGCGAATTTCTTTCTTCTATTGCGAATGAAATCTCGACGTGAACACACACTTTTTTCACCCTACGAACATTCCCACGGGCGACGATCCACTGACTTTCCAATAAGAATCACTAATTCCTAAAGACTTTGTAACTTTTCATTCGCTGATACTTGCTTTCCTGTTGGTGCGTATTCGACACGATTCGCACGATCCTATGGCACAACAGCAACGTCATTTTCGATTCTCGCGATCCTGTTAGAACACGCGATGAGACATTCCCGTGTATATAAAAGCATTCGCGAACGATATATCGTGCATTTATTGGAAAGAACATGAAATCGTAGCCAATAGATTAACTCGAATTCCGTAACGCAACTAGTATAGACAGCTAGCTAGACAGCCGAATAGTAACACATTGTGTAGCACTCGTGTAATTACTTACTCGATTTAGTAGGTAAGGGGCAAAAGACAGTAATATATGGAGTTTGATTAATTAGTAGTTGGATGCGAGACATAGCATCAGCAAAAGTAGAACAAAGTATTGCAAATGAAAGCTGCACCTGTCTGTGTTTGTGCTATGGGAGCCAAAGAGAGGGAGAGTATGTGCGTGCGTGAGGATTGAATGAAAGGATATGCGAAGGAGAGAAGGAATAAACTGAGAGAGAGAGAGAGAGAGAGAGAGAGAGAAAGGAAATTGCGGAGAAAGACTTATGAAAGGAATAATTATCAACGTATTTACTGCAGGTAAACTGGTTACTGTACCTGTTGTTGTTGAAGACATTAAAAACACTCTTATTCCATGCTAAGACCGATTAGTGATGTCCATTATTTGCATCCCCTTCCATGAATTTTTTGGAACATATAGGTATCATTCACAGGGTTATATTGATTACAGCACATACAGCATAGTCAACGTTCAAAATTGTCGCGCTCAAAATCAAAGGAATGGAAGTCAATGAAATGATAATATCGATCGGTTGGCAACGACAAGCTTGCATACTTTTCTCTCTTACTTGTTAATCGACCAAACTACTAATACTTTCTGTGCCTAAGCATTTTGTACAAACGGAAAGCGAGAAGGTATGAAAAATGAAATTGATTGCCATCGAATTCCATATTCCCTTACACGGTCGAATCATACTTTCTTTCAAACTTATATGAAATTTCTTCCGTCGTGTCCATGTGTACTTTATGAATATGTGTTTCGTAGTAATAAAGTAGCTGCCTATTTGCGCTGCTGGCCGAATTTTGATATTACCACCGCCTTAAACGAATTGCAAATATTTCTTTCGTTTAAATATAAAATATTCCCACTCCTCGATCGTTTCCACCGTACCCTTCCAGGCGAGGGTACACCGATCCGAAACATAATGAAACAGTAACAAAAAAGAGGAAACGATGCTACACTGCTGTTAACGTTCGTGCAGCACGAGGTAATTCAGCAGTCAAAGGTGAGTGACGATAAAAGGGTATTTTTGCACAGATTTATTTACAGTGACATATTTTTATTATACAAATTTCGTCCCAAGTAGATGATGGCGATATAAAAGACCAATGAGTATCCCTTGATTAACGATATGCGAGACATACTAAATTCGAAACACCCTTAGTGTACATACATCTCTTTGATCCCTCGAGTGCAATTTATAACGTATATCGAAAAGTGTGTATCGTAACATTGCAATTTAACATTTGAATGTAAGCGTAGGAATTTTGTGTTACAAAATATTGTTCGTACCCTGTTTCTTTGTATCGGCGTTTCTTCTATACATAAATAGTAGTTTGTTTGAGTTTACCAAAGAACGTAGGTTTAATATGGATCAAGGCAGGTATAGCGCGTACACGTTCTGGACGTGACTTGTTTGATGCATCAGTAGTGATATTTTTTGTTGTAAACAGTGTAATCTTGGATTTAGAAAACAACGATGCTTTATTCGATCAACGAGGCCTTCTAGTATCTTGCTGACAGCATTTTGCTCATCCATGATAGTGTATCGAACAGTTCGTCTATGTGTTCCAAAAAGGCGTGACGTACGTCGTTGATCGAATAAACTTGGATGCATTCGATTCTTTATTGCCGATTAGAATTTGTATTACTTATTAACCCGGTATAGAAAAACTTGAGAGATCTACACGTGTACATGGAGCAATCGTTGAGCTCGAGAACATGTTCTCGGTCATGTCCGATCCGAATTATTTAACGCAGAGTTGGAATCATTCCGACTATCATTTCCACGAATACGCGATGGCAATAGTACATTCGTTCTAATTTCAACGATAAATCCTTGTACGATTAAATTTCTCACAGCAGCGTAGAAATGTAGCATCCTTCAATACTTGAGAGAACTCACACTATTTTATATATACATATATATGTATATAGTTGCAGCTGATTTAATGTATAATGTTTAGAGTTTATATAATAGAGAAACGTACATTCGTCGAAAATGTGAACAACGATGAACCCGTAGAAGCAACACTATGAAGAGTGCGACGAAGGCGTTTCATCGCACCCTTTTCTGCAACGAATTTCCAAAAACGAGCGTATCGCGTGGCATTCACAATTGTCAGTAACGAAACTTGACGGCATGCGAAATACTAATGGAAGCTAAATAATGTACAATTCGACGTAGATTCTGTGCGATAAAACATAAGCAATCGCAATCGTTTGTATCCAAAGAGATGATTCAAAATTCTTATTTCGCGTCGTTGATTTTGCATCTACGCCCATTTACACCTCCAAAGCGAAATCTTGTGGGCAGCGTTAATTCGAGAAATCCTTTCAAACATATTCCTGTACGGTATCCTAACTCCCGTACTATCTTGCACTGACGAATTAACGCCCAATGCAACGCGTGAAAGAGGTGAGAAATTCCGAAGCGACGATAACTGTTCAACTTGTATATGTGATAGCGAAGCGTCATTCGGCGATTATTTTAGCTGTACGTCGCCAGACAGTGGTGGCTCGAAACTCACCCAGCAACGTACGAAAACTCGAAATTTTGCAGGAAAAGACAAAGCGGATGATAAAGCCACGCGCGAAGATACCCTGGGAAAGAAAAAGAGAAGCCCCGATCGAGCCACGCGCTCGTGCTACAAAAAGGGAAGAAAAAGATGGCCATATCCTGCTGATGAATTTTATTCAGGAACGTACCCATGGATCGGTAACGTTTCTTTTCCTACGATAACGTTATGGGTTAATTCTAAACTATCCAAACGCAAAACAATCGTACAGGCTGCGAAGATCGTTGCGGCGAACAACGATGCGGTAGGTACTGTGCGTGTGTCGCCAAATATCTTTCTGCTCGGCGAACCGACGGCCACTTAAGACCATAGAAGTAAGTGCTTTTGTATGTTAATTGAGTACGAAGACCGCGCATATTACGAAGGCATTGTCGTACGCGTGTACAAAAACGCGTGAATTTGGAAGAGTATTTCTGATGTGCTCGAGCAATGATATCGTCGAAATTCGGCGCAACGTTTGCCATGAAAAATTGTGTTTTGCGTCTACTTGCATCTTACGACTGTATAAAAAGGAAAGTATTTATCAAAGCAATCAAGTTTCCCAATCCCGAATATTTCGTCGAATGTACGTAAGAATAATAAAGATGCGTTTTGAACCATATCACGAATCGGTCGAGGAAAAAAGAATGTTGAAAATTTTCCAAGCCCGTCTTCCGTTGTTGACGGTCCAAAAAAAAGAGGAAGGGAATCGATATTGGTACCCCCTGGGGGCACGCGTTATGTACGCCTCTGTCGACCTAAGTGCGGCGGCCTCAGGAAATAAGCCTCTCGGAAAAGTTTCGTCGTGCCCACTTACTTTCCCGCTTATATTGCAAAATGTTCCACAGTGCTTGGTAGCCGCACTATTTGGGGAACATTGGAACTTTTCTAATTAAAATACATTCTACTTCGCTTATCCCTGATCGGTCAATCGACAAACAACTATTCTATGCTGGAACATCCATTTCCGAACAAACTTCCTCGAGTCAGTTTTATTCGATCCACGAGCGATCTTTAAAATAATCTTTAAAACCGACGGCGATCCATAGAATACGTTCCTCCCACGCGTTTATATCATCCTTTTTTACGTCCCACTCTATCGCGTAATATCGGAACAATACGGAAACGAGGTAATACGCAGAGATAGCCATGCATATTTTCACCCCTAAAGATGCGGATCGGGGGAGCAATGGACATTTACACGCATCCGATGTACCGTGCTCCGAATGGCTCCACCCCTCGCGTATCGCACCCTACCCAACTTATCGACGTATTTGTGTATTTCAGCCCCAATAGCGTAGCACGTACACAAGAAGAAACGTTTCATAGTGTTTGCTTTTTCGTAATCGATGGGCAGTAAAGATCAATATATCGTGCACGATGTATACAGCGCGGGCAGAGAACGAAGATTGTAAACGAGACGAAAATCGTTTAGCCTCGGCAATTGTTGCGCGTTGCCTGTGGCCTTTCCCGTCCACTCTTTCCTGTTGTCCCGCTACGAGGAAATAAAGAATCGCGTCACCAAACGCGATCACGATATTTCACGATTGTGGATAATGATTTTCACTTATTTACATTCCGGCTGTTCCGTTAGCATTTCTGTTACGACCGCCAAGGGGATCTGTGGTAAATTGCGGCTACAAAGGTAAGTGTAGATTCGATAGATCTCTAATCTCCGTCGCGTTATAAACGTCTCTGCCGATTGCTCGAATCGGCAGTGTGATTAAAATCGGCGAAAAATATCGAGACGCTAGAGATACGACGATATCGCCGAACGTCCGATGACTGCCGCTATTTTTATTCTGGTTTATCGGCACTTTAGCTAGGCAGAAAATTGCGTTACTTGAACGGATCAGTGGCCGTAAGTAGCCTCCGTTTGCGGAACGATATTAACTTACAGGGGAAATGGGGCAACTCATAAGGATGGTTAGCCACCTCGTTGCCGCGTACTCCCGCACGATTTATCGCACGTTTATTGTCAGGTCCGAACCATTCGCCGGCCATGAATTATATTGTCATTGTTCCATCGTGTATTCTATTCGACTGAAAATCGTTGGATTCGACATACAGGCCGTCGCACTGCATGGTAGCTTCGAAGAAGGCAAAAAGCGAAAGGAGAATTACACGCATGCATTTTCTGCTTTGCCGAACCGCGCTTGTACGACGTAACTCTTTTCCGGATGCTGATAAATAGTTCATTCGTTTGGCAGAGTCCAGACGAGGACGGGGAACAAGAGACACTCTACACGAGTGCGAGCGCAAAGGGCAAGTGACGGGGTAAAGAGATATGGAGCTTGAATCTTTGATGCCCTAAGGTTCCTGGTTCGCTTGCCCTGTCCTCCCTTTCGGCTGTATTCTCTCTGTTTTTACGCTTAACCCGTAAGAGAATCGCGTGCTATAACTCGTTATAAACGAGAAAAATTCGAGACATCTCTCTTAAACATCGAATCTATCTATGTCCGTTTCTAATGTCAATGCAATTACCTTGTAACAGTTATCAAGTCTTTGTTAACATCAGCGGTAATATCGCAACAGACCTTCAGGGGTCTACTGTTCAATACATTTCTCAAATAGTTTCAAACAGACCATCGCAGTAGTATAGTGCGTGGCTAGTCAGCCCGTCCAGCTTTAGTCAACTGGTTGAAATAACGCCGCGCCATCGACACTTATTACGTTATTCCCAAACATGCCAATGATCAATATTCCCTCAAGGCGTAAGTAAGTAATACATATATCGTGCTTGCGCGGGGTTTTATCAAATACCCGGTATAAACTTTTATCTGCGTGTACAAGGAAAAAAAAAACAGCGGCGGGCTACTTATCGAGTTATTCCCATATTCGATTAATTATACGTATACAGTGTTAAGCACTCCGTTACAGCTCGTTGCAAAAGGGAAACTATAACCATTGCACATGCGATTTGGTGATCTGGTCTACTCTTTACGATACATAATAACATTTTTCTTCCAATCTTTATCACACTAACAATGACCTGTGTAACATTCAAAGCATCTATTAGAGAGTCATCTCTCGTGTTCCTTATCTTCTTATTAGAAAACTGTTGTCGCATTGGCAATGATTATACAAAATATTTAACGTCCTTACCGACCAGGCTTTCTTAAGTTTTTTGACAGTGAACATATCGAATTTGGCGAAATCGTTGCTGCGTGGAACGGGCGTCAGAAAACACGCGGGCACTCTTAAATGGCCAACCATCATTTCCTATCTACAATCAAGCAAAATCAAACGCACGATCGGCTTCAGCGTATTTCTTACAAGTATAATAAGTATAGATAGTAACCTTCTATGCAATCTCGATTTAAAAAGGCAGCACGACAGCTTGACGTTTCATAAATTTCTATTGTCAAGGATTTCTTGATTTTCATTTATTACCGCGACTGCTGAAAATGGTTCCATTTTCGAGCAGTTTTTTATCAAGTCTTGACAGCGAGGCGTTATCACGAAATAAGAAATTATTTATAAAGTATTTAATAGATCTAGCAGGAGGGATCTTCGAGCAACGCGTTTAAGAATTTGCAAGATTCTTGTGACTGGATAGGAGACCACAATGTGAACAAAAAATTATTCAAGAAGGTGTAAGAAATAAAGCCGGTATCTTGGAAAGGAAAATGTTAAATATTTAACGAAATGTACGTGTTCACCGAAACCGTGGTTCAAATTCCAAGTGTTGGAGGAAATGCGATTCACGTTGCTTCGTCGTGAAATTATGTATTCCTTTGTATATTCAATTCTGTACCTACACATTTGAATTTTTGTTTTACGATTTTCCTCCCACGTACGTGTACATACCTACTTATTCTACTTAAAGGAAGCAGAATACATTGCCCGCATAAAACTGTCATGTTTCGCGAATTCGAACGTACCGATACGAAAATACACGACGTTACTAAAAGATTGCATATTTCCACGATTAAAAAAAACCACAAACAAACACGCCAAGAAAAGATGTTACTTGTATTTCTGGGGACAAATAACGACAACTTCTTTTTTTTTTTACAAAACGGTAAACAAGTACGTTTAATAAAAGCCCATGAGAAAAGAAATGCTTTTTTATGGCGGAATGGCATACTATCCGTCCACAATTTTGCCTATTACGACTTTCTGTGAAGATAAGTCCGACGAAAAATTAGCGCATAACAGCTAAAAAAATTGAGAAGATTTTTCACTACCTTTCCCAACCTCGTGACAGAACATGACATACATACACATATGCATGCACACGTATAAACGCGACATGTAGGATCTCACGTGTTACTTTTTTCGTAACAATTGCCACTTACTTATAACTACTCTATCAACAGACAAATCTGACGTTCCAGCTGATCGCAGTATGTTGCTAAAAAATTTTGTCATCCAATTTTACTAAAAAGGGATTGAGGCTTGCGCTAAGGAGAAATTCATGTCGCGAATTGACGGGGGAAGGGAGAGGCTGAGTTTGGGGAGAAGGTGAAAGTGAGAACCGTCCGCAGGCATAACCTAAGAAGAAGTTGTATGCGCGGCTGTCGCATATTTCATAGATTTCACTGCGGCGCAATACCGCTTTTAAAACATTTCTTGCAATGTTTGTTCCAAAGTGCTGCTTTTTCGATAAATGATTTATTAGAAACGGTGGTAAGAAAGGAAAACTATGGAGACTTGCAACGAAGGGAGCGACCGTAATTTGACTGACATCGCGTTAACTCGAAGAAGTTGGTCGGAATTGCGAGGTGTTGTGAGTGATCTACGCAGGAAATTGTCTGGAGTATCGGTCGGTGCTGTGCCCGGTTCAATAACATTTCGATCTTTGCCAGATGGACGGTAAGAGATCTGTTTGCAATCGTGACATAACCTCCTCTGTATAAAAGTTACATATTTCCCATCGTAATTCGACACCCAAATTAAACGCGCTTCTTTTTTCAGGACCCGAATATACTTTCTTAGTAGCCCGAGCAACGGATGGGAAACTACGTTATTATATGTAGATATTGATCATTCGGATCATGCTAATGGTTATCGTCTTCATTGGCAACCTGTCATAGAAGCAAACTTTCAAACGTAATAAGTCCACTCTACCAGAGGGGAACGTTTCATTTCTCCCATTCTTTCTGTTAATAACACCGTTGCACAGTAACGGGTATGTTTATTTACAGCGTATCGAGCACCAAAAGATTATCGAGAGAAGAACAATTATTGTGGGAGAGGAAAAGATTAGCCACATGGGGTATTACTAGTTATGAAATTCATCTGGATAGCGGAACATTAGTGTTCCCAGCCGCTAGTAGTCTTTATCAATGTATAGACACAGGGTTCATGGTATAACTTTTTGCACTTCTCGAAATTCCTCTATACTATTAATGTAGTAAAACAGTAAAAACATTTGTATATTAGGCTGGACCGCTGTTTCCATCCGAAATTCGTATGTCAATATCTGGCGCTAAATTATGTCCACAAATTTGTCCGTGGAATTATGCGCTAATCGCTCATACATGCGCGGGTGATTTATACCTGTCTCATAGTATCACAGGTTCGTCCGTAAGATTAACTCATGCAAGAAAAGGTGCTAGGAGTTTAGCAGATGATCCTCTCACAGCGGGAACACCGTCTTACGTGATGCAAGAAGAATTTACAAGGTTTGTGAAATATTTACTCGTTAGCGTTTTATTTTACCAACATTTTTTGAACTACCTTGTTATTCAGATACACTGGTTATTGGTGGCAGCCGAAATCCAGCGATGGCATTTATAGAATTGTATATGAAGAAGTTGACGAGGGTGATGTAAAAATATTTTGTTTCCCATCGACATCAAACTCCGAAGAAATTGACGAATTTAGGTTTCCTAGAGCTGGCACAGCCAATGCGCGAAGCAACCTTAAGATGGTGCAATTTCGATTAACAGAATCGTTACAAATTGCTGATATTGAAATATTAGAACTCCAATATCCATTGCATATTATGTTTCCGTGGATGGAATACATGGTAAGAATAGGATGGACACCCGATGCACAATAGTAAGTTAGAAACGTTCTAAATATATCTACGATGCGTATTTCAACGTTCACTTCAATAATAGAGTTTTCTGCAAAATGTAGCGTGTGGGTGCAGCTATTGGACAGAAAACAGCAGAGACTCGAATTAGTTTTATTATCGGTAGATAATTTTTGTGAACCACCACCTAACGTCTACAATTCGGAGAACAATTTTACACCCCCATCGGCGACCGTTCAAGTCGTATATTCTGAGCAAAGTTCTATTTGGATCAATGTGAACGATCTCCTTTACTTTTTACCATCCAGTGATCCAACGGAAGTGAAATTTCTCTGGGGCAGCGAGGAACCTGGCTTCAGGCATTTGTATCTCATTACATCTAATATAGCGGGTAAAAAAATAGAGGATCGATCTTGTGGTCGTTTTTTACGTATCTTGTGAATCCATATTAACGATTTCTCTATTCTCCTCTCTTTCTCGCCTTTTCTTCTTTTCTAGGTTTAAATAATGAAGTGGAAGAACCATTGGACAAAATGGATAGTATTTTTTTGCAACCTCGAGTTACTTCGAAAGTTGCCCTGACTCAAGGAGACTGGGAAGTGTTGGGTAAAAAATTGTGGGTGGACGAAGTCAACTCTATCGTTTATTTTTGTGGTTTACGCGAAGGACCACTAGAACAACACGTTTATGCTGTTTCTCTGCGTCGCCCACTAGAAATAAGATTGCTCACGAGGCCGGGTTACAGTCACAACAGTGTATATTTTAATAAGGAATGCTCGATGCTAGTGACTGTTTACAGTTCCATTAAAACGCTACCTACTTGCCAAGTACGGTTCTCTTATGAAAATAAAATGAAATTGGAAAAAATTTCGTTGACGTTCAACGTCTTTTCCTCTTTTGCTTCTTCTTTTTGTTTCTTTTTTTTCGTTTTAGGTGTTTAAAATATCGCAGTCAGATTGGACGGTAGAAAGTATTTCCTTAACTCCTGTGGGTTATTTACTAGAACCGTCTGTTCCCGAATCTGAATTATTTGCTCCAGAAATTTATACCTATAAAATATCATCTGGGGAGGCTGTTTACTCAATGATCTTCAAACCGCATAACTTTCAGACCGGTATAAAGTATCCTACAATATTAAATGTTTATGGCGGCCCCGAGGTACAATTAGTATCGAACACGTTTAAAGTAAGCATGCCTACATTGCGTCCGATACTTGAGACGAAACTTTAGTCGTTCCGCATAATTTTTCTTTACACGTTACAGGGAATGAGGCATTTAAGAATGCACATGCTGGCCGCGCAAGGCTATTGTGTAGTATTAATCGATTCTCGCGGTTCCCATCAAAGAGGCTTAATATTTGAAAGTCATCTGCAACATAGAATGGGAACTGTTGAGTTGAACGATCAAGTCGAAGTACTGAAATGGTTAGCAGAAACCACCGGCTACATTGACATAAATCGCGTAGCGATTCACGGTTGGTCTTACGGGGGATATTTAAGCCTGATGGGCCTAATACAATATCCAGAGATATTTAAGGTATTTAATAATTTATGTTCTTTGGGAAAATCATCACCATCGGCGAAACTTCTGTATGTTCATTAAACAAGTATCATTTCCAGTTAGCGATCGCTGGTGCACCAGTGACATCGTGGAATTTTTACGATACTGGATATACCGAACGTTACATGGATTTACCACAAAATAATCCCCATGGATACATGGCTGGTTCAGTTTTAACGTATGTGGATATGTTTCCTGACGAAGAAAACAGGTTATTGATCATTCACGGCCTGATAGATGAAAATGTACACTTTTTTCATACGAGTCAATTGATTAACGCTCTTGTAAAGTCCAGGAAACCGTATCAGCTGCAAGTTTATCCGAATGAAAGACATAGTCTTCGAAGTCTGGATGCTAGTAAACATTATGAAACTACGCTACTGTCATTCTTACAGAATCATTTATAAATCAGTGAATAGATCACTCTCATACTTGAATATACAGTTAAAATGCAATTTTAACAATTTAAGCGACTGCCATTACGTTCTTGTACATAGATTAAACAAATAAAAATTTATTCTTCGTGTCAATGCATTCGCGATGGTATTGCCAAATGCAAATCTTACGTTTTGTACGAACGGTCCCAAAACTAAAACTTAAACAGTATTATAATTTTTCAAAAGAAAAAGTACAATAAAAAGTAATTTAAAAAATTCAACGGGTGTATAAAGAATTACATGTTTCCGTTTATATAAGATATAACGAATATTATCGGTAAATAATAAATATTTATACATTGAGCACACATACGGGCATGCTTACATCACGAAATTTATGCAACACCCAGTTCATAGTGTTTCTAACAAGCTATTGTAGAGCTTGACAATCGTAAGATTTATTCTTATGCTTTTCTAAGAAAATGGACAATACTCGTAATTTCTTTGAACATATATATATATATATATATATATATATATATATATATACATAGAGATTATCAGGTAGATTTGTATTAATCTTTCCTGAGAATACTTTCAATCGTACTTATGCAGGACTGTTCAGTCTTCATCAAAGGTGTGCCCATCATATTGCTGTCACCATTCTGCGTGCTTAACTGTGTGTACATAAATGGCCAATCATTTATGGTTTTAACAATAGGCATTGATAGGAAGCATTTAAACAAAAAGTATTTCTACTATTCCATAAATTGCAAATAAATCATATATATATATCTTATCAACAATTTTTTGTCAATGAATAAATTCGTCATTTTATATTTTGTTACAGCGTGTATTATTGTTATGAAACCCAAGAATTTTTATGTCGCAAAAATAAAGGTAGAATACATTTGAATTAATAGAATAGATATATATTTTCTTTTACCAATGTACATACTATTGGTTACTAGCATAAGTTTTAGTTTTCCTATTTAAGTACTTATACAAATATTTTATTCTTTTTTGCAGTTCTCTCCACTTTGTTGGTCTTGCTATTGGAAATATACCACGTTGTAGCATCTTGCGTTTCCTTAGTAGCACTTGGTATTCATTTCCACTTACTCCCCTTAGCCATGATGGTACATTGTACAAAATCATAGTTGGGTGAAGATTATCAGATCCCAAAATATCAATATAATCATTTTGACCGTATAATGCTCTTTTCTCGCTCCAAGCATCTTTTGGTCTATATATCGGCATGGGCAACCGTTTGTCACTATTACGTGGTAAAAGTCCCCTCATATCTATAGGATCATTATAGCCCATACGTCGTATTAGAGGTCCCTTTGCTATTTTGTCTGCATGATAGCGAAACCTCACAGACATTACTTGCGGTATCCATGCATTGATTGTTGTGCGCATCATACTCGTAACCCATGACATGCTAAATACTGATAATTAATCATGTTAATATACGATAACTGCTTACTTGACATTGTTAAATTGCTACATCGTATACATCTGTTAAAAAGGGACTGAACATTGATCTTTAAATGATGACACTACTTAATATTATAATAAAAAACGCAATTAAATAATGTCTATAGATTAACTTTAATCACTGCAACGAATTAACATAACCTTTTTAGGTAACGCATGTTACTTCCAAACCACAGTAACCTTCGTAAATTAAAATTTACCTTCTTTTGCCACACGATGGATATAAGTGTGTGGTATTCAAACTTCAATGGTATTCAAAGTGTGTCGCTTAAAAGTTGATGGTTATCGATACTTCTATTTCTTGTTTCTCAGTTATTCATTGATTCATGCTACGATGTAATACAAAAGCAGCATACTGCGCGAGCATCACACGTCGCCTGCACTATGTATAGCAGGATATCACTTTGTTCTAGTATGGATCTCTATTTGCAATGCCTTACTTGCCTATATACAAAACAGAATAATATTAATAAAGTAGGGAAAATGTAACTAATAAAAATGGCTTTTCCAACCATTTTATGTATGGAATAAAGTAGTGGTAAACTTTATACAGTAATGTAAAATAGGGTTCCCTTTGAGAAGTGCATTTTTGAAAATACGCGCGCTTGCTATGGTGATGCCATCTATGCAGCACTCCTTGAAACTGCTCGCCCGTGCTATGTCATCGCCATCTATACGGATTCCGTGAAACTACTCGCGCCTCTTACTTACCTTAAGGGATGATATGGCAGAGGCCCGTGTAGTTTTAGTCACATCTGTATAGATGGCAATACTAATGACTCTAGATAAAGCAGACATACATGTAGTTTCGAGCAGTTCTGTATAGATGGCGAAAGTGAAGCCCACTTTGGGTGTAGATAGCCAGGGATGCGAGTGGTACATATATTGAAGCCCCTGTTTATTGATAGCGGTACGACGACATCACATCTTTTATTCTTTTTCTTCTCCCCATATTTATTTCATCCTTTAATGCTTTCGCATCTTACCATTGCTATTAAATGATGATTGTGACCTCTTTCATTATTACTTAGGTACTCTAGTAGTGTTGCTGGTCTAATATATTTATACCTGTCATTATATCTTGCTTCTTCTATTTTTCTGTTTCATTCCTGCTGTTGTATTTCATAGTCTCTTCTTTTAAGGCTCCGCCACAATTCCTTTACTTACGATCTCATTAAATTCTCTCTTACGAGACTTGTTCCATTCCTTTTCAAATAATCATATCCTTCTCTTATGCTTCTAGTTTGGCCCCCCTTCTTTCTTCTCTCTCCTATTACATACTAACTAATATATTTTTTGTGTGTGCAGGTTTTCCAGGCAAAGAGTAAGGAGCATTCATAGGCACTTCTCATCGTGCATAAAAGCAAGAAAGGAAATAGAAGAACTTTTGCCACATACTTTAGTTATCCTTTAGTTATAGTACATTGGTTTATAAAAATCGTTTGTAACTATTAGCCTGTAAGATTATTTTAGGACAATTGTGTAATTAACTGATATGTATATCTATTATATCTTTTATTTTATGTTCAGTTTATTCGGTAGATCTTATATAAATTTTAATATTACTTTTACTACAAGTTCTACAGAATGGACTACATGTGGAATGAAAGATATAATAAATAATAGACGTATGCACAAGTTACACAATTGCTGTACTTTAAATTTATAAGCTTCTGCATATAAAGTACACAAATTTTAATATAAGTTTTATCTGTATGATATATTATAAATTAACTTCAAAGACTAGTTTCTAAGTATTAGATTATTTATGTTTATAATATTTTTTTATTTTACGTAAATGTTAGTTTAGAACTGACAAAGATTTAGTTGTACGATGTATTGCAAATAGATTAAAAGAATAGTTTATAAGTATTAGCTTGGAAATTTGAATTACAACATTTTTGTAACTTGTATCTTCATTAATTTATTTAAATAAATCTTCAATGACAAGAATTCTACTGCTCTCTTTATTTTAACGCCTTAACAATCCTTGAAAACACCTAATTCCACTTCCTTAAACAAGAAGTACCGTAGACGGACTTTAAATGCAAAGTCCTAAAGCGAGAAACTTGTAAAAATTGCCCTATACGTTATTAAATTTGGAAGCAGCAAATTCTAAATCTTCGCTTTTTGCAAAATTGATTAGCAGATGTCCAGAAAATTAAGCGTCAAGAAATTCCTGGAATATGACATCACTTCCAAAAATGACTGCGATGAAAGACCTCGCTGCTCATATTCTCCTGATACAAACCCCCAATTTTCAGCCTGATATTTTTGCCAGAAACTCGGGAATTTCAGTGCTCGAAATTTCCAGAAATTGTACGTCTTTCCAAGAAATCTGTAGTTTGGATACCTCCTTGCATATCATATTCTCCTGATACAAATCCACGATTTTCAGGAGATATTTTTACCAGAAACTCAGAAATTTTGCGATCGAAAATTCTTGGAACGTGACGTCATTCCCAATAACTGCTGGGATCGAATACCTCTTCGCATATCATATTCTCCTGATACAAATCCGGTATTTTCAGTACTTAAATTTCCGAGTTTCTGGCAAAAAAATATCTGGCTGAAAATCGTGGATGTGTATCAGGAGAATATGATGTGCAAGGAGGTATTCGATCACGGCAGTTCTTGGAAATGACGTCACGTTCCAAGAATTCCAGACCGCTTAAATTTCCGAGTTTCTGACAAAAATAACTGGCTGAAAATCGTGGATTTGTATCAGGAGAATATGATGTGCAAGGAGGTATTCGATCACAGCAGTTCTTGGAAATGACGTCACGTTCCAAGAATTTTCGATCGCAAAATTTCTGAGTTTCTGGCAAAAATATCTGACTGAAAATCGTGGATTTGTATCAGGAGAATATGATGTGCAAGGAGGTATTCGATCCCAACAGTTCTTGGAAATGACGTCACGTTCCAGGAATTTCTTAACGCTTAAAATTCCGAGTTTCTGGCAAAATATCTGGCTGAAAATCTTGGATTTGTATCAGGGGAATATGATATGCAAGGAGGTATTCGATCCCAGCAATTCTTGAAAATGACGGCATATTCCAGGAATTTTAGAGCGCTTAATTTTCTGGACTTCTGCCACCAAAGTTTGTAAGAAACACAATGAAGACTTTAAAAATGATGTTCCTTCGAAGAATTTGCAGCTGCTAACTTTAGTAACGTATGGGGCCATTTCTACAAGTTTCCCGCTTTAGGACTTTGCATTTAAAGTCCGTACACGGTACTTCCTGTTTAAGGATTTGGAATTAGGTCTTTTCGAGGATTGTTCAGGTGTAAAAATAAAGAGTGCAATAGTATTCTTTTCATTAAAGATTTATTTAAATTAATTAATGAAGATACAAGTTACAAACATGTTGCAGTTGAAATTTACAAGCTAATACTTATAAACTTTTAATACTTTTCACATGTATTTATAATACATTGTACAACTAAATCTGGTATCAATTCTAAACTAACATTTATGTAATATAAAAAATACTATAAAGATAACTAATCTAATACATATAAGCTATTATTTAAAATTAATTTACATTTTATCTTACAGATGAAACTTATATGGTAAAGCTTATTTTAAATTACAACCATTGTGTAATTGTGCATATGTCAATTACTTATTATATCTTCCATTTTATATTTAGCACATTCAGTACAACTTGTAGTAAACTTAATATTCAAGATCTACAAAGATCTACTGAATAAACTGAATATAAAATAAAGGATATAATAGATATACATATCAGTTAATTACACAATTGTCCTAAAATTAACCTACAGACTAATAGTGACAAACTATTTTTATAAACCAATGTACTATAACTAAGGGATAACTAAAGTATGTGGCAAAAGTTCTTCTATTTTCTTTCTTGCTTTTATGCACGATGAGAAGTGCCTATGAATGCTCCTTACTCTTTGCCTGGAAAACCTGCACACACAAAAAATATATTAGTTAGTATGTAATAGGAGAGAGAAGAAAGAAGGGGGGCCAAACTAGAAGCATAAGAGAAGGATATGATTATTTGAAAAGGAATGGAACGAGTCTCGTAAGAGAGAATTTAATGAGATCGTAAGTAAAGGAATTGTGGCGGAGCCTTAAAAGAAGAGACCATGAAATACAACAGCAGGAATGAAACAGAAAAATAGAAGAAGCAAGATATAATGAAAGGTATAAATATATTAGACCAGCAACACTACTAGAGTACCTAAGTAATAATGAAAGAGGTAACAATCATCATTTAATAGCAATGGTAAGATGCGAAAGCATTAAAGGATGAAATAAATATGGGGAGAAGAAAAAGAATAAAAGATGTGATGTGATGTCGTACTGCCATCGATAAACAGGGGCTTCAATATATGTACCACTCGCATCCCTGGCTTACCTACACCCAAAGTGGCTTCACTTTCGCCATCTATAAAGAACTGCTCGAAACTACATGTATGTCTGCTTTATCTAGAGTCATTAGTATTGCCATCTATACAGACGTGAATAAAACTACTCAGGCCTCAGCCATATCGACACTTAAGGTAAGTAAGAGACGCGAGCAGATTCAAGGAGTTCCGTATAGATGGCGATGCCGCAGCAGGCATGACTAGTTTCACGGAGTCGTGTATAGATGGCATCACCATAGCAGCGACCCAACCGCATGACAACCCTTACGCTGCGACGCTTGAACTGACACTGACGTTACGCCGCGCCTCGCCGCACCAGGCCGCTCCAAGACGCGCAGGCGCACCGGTAACGTCCCGTGGAATTCGCATATCCAAGAAATTTTGATCTAAATCTACTATCCTCGGGTCATACTTTTCTGGCCAACTTTCAGCCGGTCGACTGCAATTTAGTGCATAAGATATTACTTTATATTTACTTTAGCTAGATAAAGAAAATCATACATGTTTTGGGAGTTTTAAAGTACTATGTATGTACAAAGACAAATGCCATTTATATCTGCAATATATTAAATAATTATCAGATACATTTATGCGTTATAGTCATTTTAATGTCGCGCCACTCGTATATACAATTTTTCATTCCTTCTTAATTAAAATCTCTGTTCTTCGCAATATCTCAATATCTTCCACTTTCGGTCATACAAGCCGATTAAAATGAATAGCAAGGGTTGCGTTTAATTTGTATTCGATATTAAATTTTTCTCTCGATTGTTTTCTTTTCATATCACCCCTTTGTTTCTTCGTTTACCATATGCAGCCTAAACTGTTCCTTACGGGTAGTTGGGGGATCGTTGGTTACTGTTCACGCTAAATGAAGTTCAACTCATACTCTTTCGACAATAAGAACAAGTGACAAGTGAGTGAAGAGGAAAAAGGATACTGATCATGCGAAAAGAAATCTTCGTAATCATATAAAGGTCATGGATCGTAATAATACTGTTACATCGATGAAATTCAGCTAACTATACCTTGAGCTTTCGATAACGCGCAAGAAACTTCATTCTAAAAGGATCTAGAGTACATTAATTATTAATCGACCGAGTCTAAAAAAACCTTTGGTACCGGCCTCACAATCAGTGGACTCCTTATTTTTCATTTATGTTCGTTTATCGCCACATGTTTCAGGCTATTATGAAATAGACGCACAATTTTTTATAAAATCACACATTACATTCACACTAACTTAAACAAATAGCAAACGAGCGAGCGAGAATTAGAGGGTGAGAGAGTGTAGGAAGGAATGACAACTTTTTCTTCACGCGAGAGGAAATCGAACTCCGATCAAACCTCCGTATTCATAGATTACACTTTTAAATATGAAATACAGTTTCAAATAAAATGGATAAATTAAAAAACAATACCAAATGCAAAGAAAGCGAACACTTTTGCGTGATATATTTTTGCACCGCATTGTTAAACGTATTTTCTTCGTGTCGGTTTGCAAAAAAGAGGTACAATGCAATTAGAAATCATGTCACTTTCTTAACTTGACGAATCACTACACCTGACGTTATGCAACAATATTCTTCCAACTCTCCCTATATTTTTAGCACGTTCTTAGAAAGTGAAACCCTGAGAACATGGAGGTTTAAGTGAACCTTAAGATCTGATGATGTGTGCGTATATGTACATCATATGCATACTTTAAAATAATAATTTATATATATATATATATATATTTACTAAAAAAAATATGTATATACATATTATAACATAAAAGGACACTGTGAACTAATTACACACATTAGAGAAATGTAAAATAATATGTAATGCAATAGTAATAATAGTAATAGAAATAATAGCAATTATTGTAATAAACGTGATCGTACCGATAACATGCCCATCGCAAGGTAACCCCAGAACAGCAAGAACGTGCATGTACTAAAAATGTTTGAACTTATAAAATTTGACTAAGCATTTAGTACAACAGTGCTTTTCGTTATATAAAATTCGAAGATACTTATAACAAATAGTTCACTACCGACAAATCTGAGCGCTTTACCGAGGTAAGGCGCTAAAATTTACGCATAATATACAGACTGTACACGGAACATTATATGCGTTGTGTTCTGGCTAATGTTTCTCGACAAAAAATGTTGCTACAACAAATTTTGAGAACTTCGGCTATCGCGTTAGGGCAAATTAATTTAATATTACAAACGTAAGTGGTCCGCAAATGCAGATTGTGAAATCAAGATTGAACGTTACGCTACCATGGCAGCGCTATCATAAATTCAAATTACAAATCGTGCCGAGAAAATTCTAAAAGCCATCACACATTATATGTACTCCTAAATAACAAATTCACGATGTCCCTGTTAAAATCCGTATTATACATTGTTCTTACTTGTTCGCATTCATTATTCTGATTTGTTTGCAACTATTTAATATACATTCAACAAACAGACGGTTAGACAGAGCAGTAGCTGCAGATCGGACAATTTAGACACATATACGACACTCATTCTTCGCGCGAACATCGATATTCAGGCTATTTGAATTGCTTTATAAGAAACTTTCAGATGGAAACGTTTAGGCAAACATTGTTTTAAACAGAACTTTCACAATTGCTCTTCTATACTGTAGGCGCGTCTCGTTTCTAGGTGCGTTGTTGAAAAAAAAAATGCAAATGATTCTTTTGGACGTGTCAGTCCGAAAAATTCAGATTAAAAATGGATTTGTATATTTAGCAGAGCGCTTGCTCTTGTTCGCACACTTCTACTTTAAATACGCTTCGTTCACGATCGATAAAACTACGTTCCTGAAGAAGCTGCCGAAGAATTGAAACAAACTTGAATACGCGCATTGTACGCTCTATTGATCCTTTGGGTGAATGGGGAACAGATGAAATGACAAAAATTACATATCCCGCATTGTCAACTTAAACGTTGGAGGGATACGACAAGATGACAGCCTTCTAAAAGCTTAAATTATAAATCACCTTGTTCCTTCTCTTATTTTCATATAATACACGAAGGCTTTTATGGAAGAGCGTATCCTGAATTTGCTTGAAATATTTCCACTAAGATTTTTAAAAAACTCTATCATCTGAAGATCGAAGCACGTTTGATTCTCGAGGTAAAATAGTCCTTCGTTCGCTCTCATTGGAAAATTGAACTTCGTACGACTTGTCTGCGCCTTTCATACTATGCCGTCGAATCGAAAGTACTTGTAATCGATGCAAGTAATCCTCGATTACTTACTTCTGTAAAGAAATCTATCGCGAAATCTCGAACAAACATGTTTACATACGATTCTGTTGCAGTGTTCCGATTTGAATGCGGATGATAATCTTTGGTCAGCCGAAAACGTCTATTAAACGACGATCGTCATTTAGTTTTTGAACGACGGAAGCTGTCGCAACGCGATGAAATTAAATATTAAAACGTCTTTAAATCTTTGATATCTGCAACTATATCATAGATATATGTACAATCATTTGCACCTCTTTAACAAATCGGTTGCCACTTTAACCCTCTCAAAATATACACATACAATATGTATATATGTATATGCGCGATGCTGTTTGTAAGCAAGATTTAATTGAAACTTATGGAAACAGGAGCCCGTCGTGGTGCAGGGACAAAAGGATTTAATTTGATCGAACTGTATATGAGAAAGAAAGTCAGAGAGAAAAAGAGAGAGTATGGGTATGTGTATATATGTGATGTTGATTGCAAGGACGCGAGTAACAAACTAAGCGTATGATCACGAAAGAAATTGCTAATATTGAGTAATAATTGGTACAATAGTAATAAATAATAATTATAATTATTAATATAATGGTCCATTATCTGGATAGAAACTTATTTATCGGTTCGAGCATTCAATCTCGTAATGTTAACCATCGTATAGGTAACACGGGATACGCAAGAGATTCTTTAGTGCTATGAGATGGGATAATTCATTCTTGTATACATTATATATTAATTTAATATTAATTTAATTTAATTTAATTTAATTGACATAGTAATTGTTTTCAAGTTGGAATGTTTATAAAGTAAAAGATCTCATATTTTACATGCTTTAAATAATCTGTGGTATCACCTTCCAGAATGTACAATAAAATTTACACATGAGAGGGTTAAAATAGAATCGGCTAATCCGTTTTGTGCCACGTTTCGCGTCACCACTTGGACAGTCATTATTAATTAGTGCTTTCGCATCGATGTTACTAGCATCGAGTTACCCGTCCACAGAGAAAAATACCAAGGAACAGGGGATAAATATTTCCGTTCGTACATTTGGCCTTGAAAAAACTAGTCCTTCTTTAGGTATCCTCTAGGTGTACATAGCCTAACATGAAAGTAAAAATCTGAAGTATTACATCGATGGAGATGATAGGAAAAAAATACCTTTGAATTATTTAAGCTATAAATGGGCTACGTAAGGAGACTATTGTGCATAATCGGGAAGAACATCAATCTGGTCTTATCTACATGGTAATAGAGTTTATACTCTAGTCAGAATCGTCTTCTATGGTCGGAGGTAACATAGCGAGGTGTTGCGGACTTAGCATCCCTCTGGAAAGTGCATACTCTGCCAGAGCACGATGACAGAAAACATACTGATCTGGCATTTGAATACTGTAGGCCCTCTGCGCCCGGATTTTTTCCACGGTCCCACGGATGTCTACCGTTCCAGTGTCCTCTAGTCGCGATATGCAAATGTCTAACGTGCAAAACGTTCCTACAAGCAGAATTTGCACCTGGATATTCTCCATTTCTTTTGCTCTCGCGCGTCTCTTCTGCGACCATTACATGTCCATCCAAGTTCGATAAATACCTGTTCTTCCTATTCCAGCACTGCAATGAACGACTATCGGAGGCCCTCGCGGATGCCCGGCCCACGTATCCCCTCTGCTAGCGAGCAACTTATTTTGCTGCTGCCTTACTAAGGCTAGAAAGTGTAACAGAGCCTTGGCCGACTGTGGAACCCCATAATCCGGCCATGCGGTGTACAACATATGGCAAACTTCTCTTGCCTCGTCAGTCTGAAAGGATTGCGATTACGATTACGATTAAAAATATGCTCGCTGTTCCCCGTGGAGGATCGTCGGATCGTACCTTGTTGTTCGTAAGGAGCAGCATGGATATCGTGTAATCAGGATTCGTATCAACCTCGAGTGTGGTCACCGTGAAACCGCCCGCTTGCACCTCGTCGCCCGGTTCTGGGCCCCAGTACTGTGCGCATTTCGTGCGACCTCTCTCCACCACTCTAATCGGAATTATAAATTGGAAATTATAGCGAAACTGTTTCGGCAACGCACCGTAGTGAATGAACCGATTGATGTACCTGGTAGTCATAACGACAACGAGGGTTTGCTGTTCCCATATCATCCTCCAGATATCCCCGCATGTTTTTGGAAGGGGGCCCTGGGTACTGATGAACGCGTTCTTCTGTTTGTAACCGTCAACGAAATTCGCATTTATGTAATCCGACGTGGCATCTCCGTCTACTTGCGACAGACACACTCTACTGTGATCGTAACAAAGTACGTCCGTGTACCGATTCTTCGATTGGTTCGATCTCAATCTGAAAAATATATCGGAATAAATATATCTGAATGAATGTGTAAAGACAAATATTTTAAGGAAACTTTGCTACATACTTCGCATTAGTAAAGGACCCCTCCGGCGGCCTTTGCCTAATTTCCGCGTATTCGGCTATGAGCCCCGCTCGTCCTCTCGAATGGATCTCCTCGATCAGTTGTTCCATAGTAACGGCTTGAAGGCCAAGATCCCCATGAAGGCTGTCGTCGTCGCTGAAACCCGAACTAGCCGAGGACGGGGGCTGAACCGGGGATGGTGCCTCGTCGGTTCCGATCCATGCATCACCATTCGTAATCTCGATATCTCCGATATTCGAGACACCATTTTTCACTTTATTCTTATCGATTATAGGACTAGTCGAGCTACTAACTGTTGTTCCATTGGGATTTTGATGAACCGTATGATTTTTCGATGTGGGTGAAAGAGGAGTACCCACTCTGGGGGTAACCTGTGAACATGCGTGTACATAGCGCGTTAACAAACCGTTCGGTGCATACCGTGCAACAATTTCAATCAGAAAGCAATCGCAGGGTACATACTAACCTCGCACAGTTCACCCCCGTCTCTGTTTGTCATGGATTTGAGACAATGGAGCAGCCACGTTTCATGCTGTACCTCCAATGTGCCGCCCAAACGATGGGGCAATGATTCCCGTGGGATATGTAACGTTAATTGAGGAATGGATACAGTGAATACTCTGTCCCTTAACTTTTCACGCACGAATAATCGAAGGATCTTGAAGGGTGCCTTGAACCACAGCGGCGCAGTCACTATTAGAACTTTCTTTAGTTTCGCTGGATAACCACCCTGAAACAATATGACATCGCTGCTACAGTGCGTACGTGCTTGCCCAAACATTGCGTTACAGCATCCACAATTTCCACGCAACACGCAACGCCACGACACGCAGAACCATGCGTCTTACGAACGAGGAGAACCGATACGAGATGCCGTACAGCTGCCAAGAATAACGCAGCATACACAGTAATCGATTGATTTACGAGATACAGTTTATTCGTATACAGCAACGGTGCAGAACGAAGCGCGATATGTATTTCGTTTCGTGCAATCCGGGGTGTCGCATGCCGAGAGGAAACGGAAGATATTAAAGAAAAAGCGGTCGGCTACGATGACTGCATAATTTATTTTCGAAGTGGAGCGACTTTCAAATTCGACCTTTGCAGACCGATGCAATAATAGAATGGTATATGAGCCGAGTGTACGCTTAGTGCCAACTGCAATCATGAATATACGTTTAATGCGCGAAGGGTGGGAGTTTGGTTTTGAAGGAAAATTACGGAACTATCTAGCACAGGTTCCGATCCAGTTTAACGATAAACCACCTTCACAGCCCGGCTACGAGTCGGATTAAACGTTGCAGGATTCGTTCGAACTGGGACATCGAGTATGTAATTTGTAAGACAGACCCGACAAACTTGAAAGATATCTAGTCGATATGAACGCGTAGTGCGCCGATAATATTTCTAGCCGTGGGCTATATTAAAATGCTGGAAATACGGTAGGCTAACCCTCCGTACCCCCTGTGGCGTGTATAGAGGGCGGAAGTACCGTGACAGCAACGACGTCAGCAGCGGCACCACTACAGCTTTACGAGCGTAAGCGCCCAAAACCCTGTTACGTTGAAACCCCGCGAAAACACGAGGAAAATGTGTCGAGAATATCGAGCCGCACCGAACCCGATCCGACCGCCGAACGTTAAACTGGTCGGACTGGTCGGACATCACTGGCAGCGAAGGCGGCAGATTAAAATCGGGATCAACGAGGGATGGCGATGGTATATTAGGTCGGTCAGATAGATAGAACACTCGGGCAATCAATGAACAGACACGAATTTTCTTTTACCGTGAGCCGTGCACGGATGCGCCGCAGTAAGCGAATATTCCGTCGTGCATCGATGACACGAGTCCGTTTCGGCGATCAACCCCTCTATCGAGCAACGGATTCGCCGTGTGTAACGTGGATTATCTTGCGAGCGAAGGAGAGACGGTGTAATACGACGAGTCGAGTGCTTTGGATCGGTTTTAGGTTCAATTTAATCACCAAAGCTTAAACAGCACCGTCGAATCGCTGGAATCGAAATCACTGCCGGCACTCGGTCAGTCAATCGATAGCACGAAATTAGTGTAACCGTTCCCCTACGGCTGGAACGAATCGAACGAATACGGACGCTCGTGTCTACCGTTCAGGGGATACATAGCGCGACGATTTTCCACTACTTCGCCGGCATCTTTACACGAAAATAGGTACGAGAATTTCACGAAACAGACACGGCCCGAACGTCGGAATCGGGCTGTAGGTTCTTCCGATTTGTGCACGATAATACTGCAAAGGGGTCAAGATGATTACTGACCGCGAGCGTCGCGACGTTATCCCCTGTACGCGCGCATGCGCGCCTACCCCCCTTCTTTTTACCATCGCTCTGCCACCATCCCTTACGTGAATTTCTCCCCCCACCCCACCTCACACCCCTTGGGTAAAGGTGCGATCCTCTGTGCGATGACGTATCGTGCCAGTGCTTCTCAACCACTCTGTTCTCGATCTTTCCAGCAGTGCTTAATCAGGATTCGTTGAAATGCAGAGTTCGTGGTCCGTGTTACGTATATCGAGGCTTAACTACCTCTAACGACTCGCTAGTGCACCTACGAACTAGAACGACCCGGTGGATTGTCCACCGCGAACTTGTCGACGGAAGCAAGACGTTACCCCACCCGATTGCTTTCGCGTTACTTTCATTTATGCAAGTATCCAAACGATTGGCGCGATACAGCAAGTTAGTATCATCGAATGTGGCGGAATCGGGTACAAAAATGTTGCTCGAAGCGTATGGTACTCGGTTTCGTAAGTATCCCACACTCGCGTCGCTTTGGCGAAACCTTTGAAAATCCTTTGCTTTACTGGTAAGGCGCGGTTCACCGAGCAATTACAAGGGGGTTTTCCTGAAGCGTTAACAACCCCTTAAGCATCTCCGTTCTTTGAGTCGCGCCTCTCTACGTGTATAATACAATCCCCTCCTCTTGCCCGCCCCTTCGAAATTGCTTCGCGTATTGCTCGTCTATTATGTAGAATCGGAATCGCAAGTTTTACGTTTTCCTATTTTCTTTTTCTCCAAGTATCGCAGCACTGCAATGTGTATGTGTACAGTCTAGACCTGGAACGATCCTCTGGCATGCTGTCGCAAATAAATGAGCGACAAAGAACGAAGCAGAGTATCGATATTGGTTAATCGTTCGAGTCGCGGCAATACAAATTTTCTGCCGAGTTCGACGCATTTATTTATGGACCAGTTTAACAGCGTTCATAATGTGCGCGACTTAAACCTAGTATGCGATTTATAAATTTACGCGCCGTCCCGTTCGTCCGGAAACAATAAGGAGAGCAGTGTACGCACGTGCATACGCGTACGTATAAAGAAAGGTAATCCTAAATACGATGCGAAACTTACCTTTAGGAGGGTGAGAATTTTTTGCGAGAGGTCGTAGTCGAAATTCTGGTATTTGCTATCCGACATGTCATAAATGAAAACTAGACCATGCTTTTGAGTTTCTACGCTTTCGAGAGCTGCATCCAGCTGGTATACAACACCCTGCAATGGAAGAGAAAAAAAGAGTTTCCACGTTAGAAATTGAATGCAATCTCCCGCCTTATCGCGACCTGCCCGACTGTATTTGTACACCGTATACATATAAGCGTGTACGGATACTCACTTGAAGCGTTGTCTGGTGCGTTGTGTTTTGCGGAAGGTGTAAATGTGCTGTAAAAATAGCTATGGCTGCCCCTGTAGCATCCCGCGAAGGCTGGAACATTTTCAGAAACGTGTCACTCAAAATAGTACACGGTCGACAGAAGCGGGTTCACTGGTCCCTGGCTTCAACTTGATTTAGCTACTTACTAAAACTGTAAATTTTCCTGTGCGTAGTTCACTGAGCAACGGCTCCTGTGTTGGATGCAAAAGCGCCAGACCCTCTCTCCTCCTGGTTGCTTCGTGCTGCTCGTACAGAGCTAGTGCTCTCGCCACTTCAAATTTCCTTGCCGTCAAAAATTTCACAGCTGCGCTCCATGATACCGGGCCGGCTCTCCTTCCCGCTCGACACTTGTTCACCGCTTCTATAAACTCTTTCGTGGCCTGCAAATCACGGCGGCGTTTATTAACGTTGCGTCAACTACGAACGCCCGATTATACGAAGTTAGGAAGAATCGGATAGCCCCGCAACAACTGCTCCGCCGTCGAAACGTTTAAGAAACATTCGTCGATGATTTGTGTACATGCCCTGGGTACCGATATAACTTCCGGTGCCCGACAACCTCCCCACCGACAACTTCCGCCATAGTACGCTCGCCGGAGGCCGATACGGCAAATGGATAGGTCCGTTCCAGGGTCAAGAAATGTATTATCGCGGATCGATACTTTTTTTAAAGCTCGTTCAACGACTGTTTCAAAGTCCCTTTAATTTCTACGGTACGCCGCGCGATCCGAAAACGTACGTGCATATACAAACGCCGGACTTCGATTCGAAAGGAAGGGAACGATCTTGTCTTCTGTGTCATCGCGTTTACGAAGCTGTAAAAACTATCTCTTTGCTAACTGTGCGTTGTTTTATAATCGGTTAATCATGTTGCTCGGCCTTTGCGCTGGCGAAGATTGTACGCGGAACGATGAGTTATCCTCGAGGAATAAAACGACGCGCCGTCCGAACGCCACAGACAATAGAGGAATCAAATGTTATTCTCGCGATGACAGTAACTAGTTGCGGAAACATTGATGATCAACCCGCGATAAGCACTCGCGAATCTATCCATCGCGGTCGATGAATGCACTCATCGGCGAAATAGATCGATCGGACGTGTTCAGGTACGACGGCCAACTATCCAAGTGTATCGTCCCTCCTTCTGCCATTTTCACTTAAATTCGTCCAGAAAAATTGAAAAAAACGAAAACGGAGTCAGCGAGCAATGTTTATATTGCGCGCCTGTAAACATGTTCGTTGTACAGAGATCGGAGCAAAAGAGACAAGAAAAATATTGATAAGCGCGATCGTTCGTATCTCGAAATTGATAAGATCTCGAGAGATAGCTTTCGAATTTATACGTATATACATTATGTACCGCGTCCCGCTTACGGGGCAATTGATAATCGCTTACCTGCTCTTGCTCGACAGTTAACGTGGCTGCCATTTTGACTTAATACACTGACATAACCGTAGTAGAACGGGCGCTAGCACGTACGTATTTTCGACGCTAGCCTAACGATCCCCTGTCTGCAACTACACATTTTGTTTCCGCACGTAACGCACAGAACGATCCTTACGATTCGCTCCACCGAGCGGCGACTAAAATAAGTAGATCGGTCCGACACTCGCTCATTATCCGACGCTTGTCACGACTATAGGAAACCCGCTCCGACTCGTTCAGACGCAAGACAGTCTTTCTCTCCGCAGGTTGAGCGCCATCTTGGGAGCGTGAGTGTGTAGGCGACACTGTACCATACTGTACATTAGCTACAGATTTGTACCATAGTTTATCGGTTGTCTGTCCTTCTCACGCCGGATATGCTATCATTGAGTGTAGCTATCATCGAGTATAGCCATCGTCAAAAGCCTCACCGGGGCACCGAGTCCTATGGGATTTCGTGCAAATTCAATGCCGGCAATAAGCCAAGTGTGCTCCAAAACGGAAGCGGAATCGTTGCTGGCATATTATAATCTGGACACGTCCCGATACGTGTTTCAATGCACGGGCTCAAATACCAGCCACCTATTAATATGCTTTTAAAATTGTCGCGGTAAACCTTTGACGATAGCGTTCGAAATTTTGTAAATGAACCAAAGCGTATTCGCGGGGCTTCTAGATTCTACGGGACGTCGTTGCGCCCCTTTGGTGCATCCGAGAAATCGATTTTTCGCCGCTCACGACGACGGAATACAATGCTCCGTAGTCGTCCCGCAGGGGTTGCTTTTTACCATCATTGCAAATTCAATTCGGACCAATATACACGCGTTGTTTTGGCTACTCTATATTTTGCACATTCTACGTGGAAAGAGTACGTATTTCAAATCCACATCAAATTTTAACATGCCCACGATACTATTGCACGAGATGAAATTGTCCAAGAAATTACTACACCGACCTCGCGTCAATGAGCAACAAGTTACCTATTCAGATGCAACAAGTCTTTTATTAAGGTGCAGTTAGAGGGCCGTGACTTCATAACTTTAGGGAATGAACAAATGGCAATGATTTTTTTTTTTGTAATATAAACATTTTTCTTATTCAAACGTATGTTCTTACATTTACACAGTACAAAAAATTATACTCAGACCTGCCGGCCCGCGGTTCATAATTGCTATGACTGGGGGCGGCCAATGGTGGGGTAATGAGGGACGTCAAGGGTGGATATTTTATAGGAGTTTTAAGGGCTGTACAAGTGTCTCATCCGTTCCAATCCGCCCCCAATACACGGCCCTTGTTTTCTCTCTCTCTCTCTTTCTCTCTCTCCCACACTCCCCCTCTCTTTCACTCTCTCGTTCTCTCTGGTGCATCCATCCGAAATTTCGTTCAAAAAAACAACATACACGTGTTCACATCACGCACAAGCAATCCTTCGATACACTCTCATTTATACACTAGACGGTCGTAATCGCAATCTCTTGTTCGCCGCGTATTCAGCAACATTTAAATATCGGTATTCTCCGTAATAATTAATAGTAATAATAATAATAATAATAATAATAATGATAATAATAATGATAATAATAATAGTTCATAATGGTATAATAAACTATCTATCTACGGGTGTAAAGTGTATCTTTTGTCCAGGTTGTGGAGTGTGTGTCCCTTAATTCTAAGCTTTTTCGTATTTATATATGTATATGTATACATATATGTATGTATAAATGTATTTACATATACGTAGCAGGAGAACAAACAATAGCTTTGTCTTCAGCAATAATACACAGAGTATGGTTTTTTTCCACCTATAACTTTATACATCATCGTTATCATCAATTAATCATCGTAGTCGCTCGTGAATAATAAAGGTATTTTTTCTTGCTGTTTGTTGTGGTTGTTGTTTGTTACTTATAATTTCCATAATATTAACGTTACTTATCGACACTAAGAGATATTTAAAAATTTACTCGTTAAATATTATTTAATCAAGTCGTTGTATGCTAGACGAATGTTGAGATCAAAGAATTGCGGTTTCCAGGAATCCAGTGATTTGTTTCTCCGTGTTCTTTCCTTGTTTCTTACACACACACACATACATCGGGGTCTGGAGATTACTAGTCGCAGAGAACGTCTGACGATTGATAAACACACCGGCGGTGCGAGGCGCTAAATTACGCGCGTCCGACCTCGAAGACCGCTGCCCTTTCTCCTTCTTTCCGTTTTCCCATTTTTTATTTTCTCCTCACTTTCTTCCTCATCGTCGAAACTGTAACTGGACCCTGTGAATGCATATACATCAATCATATTCCCCGGTAGCTAGTGCTCGAAAGACACTGCACTTAGAGGAGAGGAAGGCAACGACTTTCGAGGATTCAGACGGCGCGTAGTACATATTCCGTGAATAGCAGCGGCTCGTTCTATGTGAGCAAAATTGAACGATAGGAACTCGACCTCCCATCTGTGAATTCTGCATGACTAATCTGTATACATATGTGTAGTATATACATATAACGCGTTCCTTTCTCCTTCTCTTTTTATCAGGTTTTTACCTTGTCCTACCTATACGCACACTATACGCACGTGTAAACACGCGAGACTGCTGCGTCGTTTTTTAACATTGGCACTTCGAAAATCGTTACAGTTTCACCTCGCGTTAAATAACGATACCATAGTTATAGATATTAATTACAAGACAATTAGAATATCGCTGCTCTACCGGATAGACGGCTTGCGTGATTCGACAAAAATAACAGTTTCTCGTAATTCATTTTCTCTTCTTCACTTTGTTTTCCTCTTAACCCACGTTTACTGGGTCGTCACTGGGCCGCAACGTTAATGCAATCTATAAAAACTGTAAATTCGATGGAAACTATACTCGTCGATCTTGTGTCCCGTAAAGATTGTATCGGACAACTCGCATTTAGCCTTTTCCTGTTATTTTTGTTCCGACGCGTTACTCCGAAACGGCAACGCATGGCCGATATATTTTTCCAAGAAGAAGGGCATACCGCGATTATCGAGTGCGCTTCGCGTTAATGTACGTAACGCGGAAAAATCGAATCACGTTGCCCGCGAATTGGACTGACAATGAAAAGCCGAACAGTTTAGGCAGTGTTTTCCCCTTGTGCTCTTGCCGCACGGAACACAAGAACGTTAGCGAGAAACATATATCGGCCATTTGGCAAAGCGCTTGCTTGGCGTTTGTTAAAATCGCGATACGAAACAGCACCAGATCACGAGAGCACGTGGCGCGGATCGACAATTATTATCACTGATCCAGCTAACAATGTAATCGACATCTAATTGCACAAAGGTACACCACTAGACACGCCTCTCTCGTAGTCGCTAGTAAGAATTCATTACACGGTAGTCCAATATCTACATTTATGTTATATAGACAGTATGTATTGAATACAGGCACGATATAAGTAATTACAAATAATGTATGATCCAAAGTCCTCCTTCTGGTATCACAATGACAATGGACATGGTGGCGTTCGCGTCACCAGCGCCGTAAATATACTTCAATGAAAAGAGGAAGAAGAAACGAAAGGAAAAGAAAAAAAAAGAAAAGAAAATTAAACTCGCGAACTTCATGTTCGCCAGAGCACGTTCCTCGAGAAAGGAAAAGAGAATACGCGTAAGAAAAGGAAATTCAAATGAAACAACGAATAATCTCATTGGCTCAGCCAATACCGAAAAATCAAACTTTTTGAGTTACTCGTCAAATATCACAACAAATTCTTGCACCTCGATACAGGCCTCGGAGCATTTTCGCTCGATCCCTCTGTTCTCCCGTGCCACCGACACCGGCGCGAGCCGTTCAGGGGAGTGCAATAGGACCGGCAACTGCTTTTCCACCTCACTGGTACAGCGAGACTTCAATCGAACAAAGATCAACGGTTCTTGCGACCGCGACAAGGGATTCAGGGCTACGTCTCCTCCTTCATTTCGTTATTCGTCTTCACCTTGGCAAGAGTGTCCTCCTTCGCGTTGCTCAAAACGGTCAAGGAATCCTTCACCGCGTGATAGATTATGTTCTTAATTTGCAGCTTGTCCTCGTGATTCGTGTGCGTGTCCGACAGTGCGCGGAACTCTTGCGTCAGATGGAAGCAGTGCGACACGTTCTCCGGTGATACGAAATCTTCCGCTACCTTTATACAATTGTGTAGATTACGGACTTGATGCGGCGCGCCGGCTGGCACGAACACTGCATCGCCCAGGCACTGCACGATAGTGTATCTGTAACAGCAAAGCGAAACGACTCGTTATCATTTCTTGCGCGGGACCGGAGATCGGCCGGAGAAATATGTACAGCTTGGAAGAGAAGAAACGAATCGTCTATCGAGATAACGCAATGCTTACCCTGCGACGCCGTATTCCCGATACAGGCGTTTCCGCAACGGTCCGTCGAGGTAACAGCTCTGATCGTGAATCGGATCGTGATGCGGCTCCAAACGAGCACCCCGCTCCAAGGCGACCGCGTTCAAGAGATCCCGAATTTTGTCGGCATCTCGAGCTGCGTAAATGTGCCACAACGCGCCGGGAGCCTCTCCCCACTCGCGGACGCGTCGTCGCGTAAGAATATCACAGCCGGCTTCGTCTATCGCTCTTAACGCTTCTGAAAAATAAAATGAACAATTTCAGATCATTGGACGAAGGGACGCGTGTGAGGGTGATATCATCGGCAAGGATATCGAACGAAAGGGAGAGTTCAATTTGCGTACCTTTCACGTGTTCGTCGTTGTCGGTGTCCTTAGGGATTCCTACGTAGACCATGACGTTGACTGCGTCGGAAATGTCTAGGTGAAGATTGGTGGTGCCCTTGTTTGGATGGAGCGCCGAACCGTAAGCGTTGTACATCTTCGGTCCCAGGTCCGGCCTTACGAAACAGTCGGGCAAACGGCTGGCCAAGTTTAATCGCCCGTTTCGATGCGTGTACTCGGACAGCGGCAGTGCTTTCATCAGGTCGGCGAACCTCGACGGCAGCAATTCCGCAAAATCTTCGCCCGGTGGCCAGTCCTTTAATTTCAAGAGCATGGGATTCCCTCTTTCGTCCTTCAGTCTCTTCGAGAAGTGTTCGAATCCTTCCCAGAATTTACGCATCGGCTGATTCGGCACCAGATTGCCGGTCATGCAGTTGATCAGGTCGTTCTTCTCGTCGCCGAAATCTCTGGCGAACGAGTCGGGATGCCAGAGATTCATGTCCAAAGACTTGGCGACGTCCGACACGATGACCGGTTGGCCGCGTTTCCACTGATCCTGAAATATTCTATAGTTGTTAGGATTGTTCGGATCGTTCAGCCTGAGCAATTTTCCATCGCAGAGCCAAGAGTGCGGCACGTCCGGATAGAGGCCCTTGCTTTCCGTCAGCGTCATGATACGAATTGGCAACGGTTCTCTTCCCTTTTGCGTCCATTTGTATCGCCTCACGAAATGCTTCAGCTCCCTCGGTTTCTCGTCGTCCGCGCCGCCGTCCCTCTCCTTTTTCACGCTGTGCTCTATCACGCTCGATATCACCTCGTCCAGCGTGTCCATCTTAGACTTCTTGCCCGACTTGACGACGTTGTTCTGCGCGTTGTTGCCCGTCGAGGGGTTCACGTTGCCGGCGTTGTTCGTCGGCGAATTTGACCTGGAGCCGTTTCCGTTCGATTTGTGAGACGGTCGGATTAGTAGTTCCCTCAGGGTCGAATAATTGCCATCCCGATCCTCGTCGGAATCCGAGCTAGACGCGCTCTCGTTTTTATCCTGATTCTGTAACGCCACATCCGCCAGCCAATTCAACGGGGAATTCTTGTCCTCGCCGTTCGTCTTGTTCTCCGACGAGCCGTTCGACTCGTTCACTTTCTTCTCCTCCTTGATCTCCTGCTTCACGTTTCCGTTCAGGACCGGCACCGTGTCACCTTTTATCATGTTTCGCAGGTACTCGTTGGCTGGACTTTGAACGACGAGCGAGCAACCGCAATGCTGAGGTATTCCCCATTCAGCTCGACACTCGTGAAGTCGTTGTCCGAGACGTATCAAGCTGTCGCCGGCTATAATTTGCGTCAGCATAAGTCGCTCGGGCTCGTGGACCTGCCTGTTCGTACACAAAAGCCAGGAATAGTCGTCCCTATCCTTGCCGCTCTCTCCCCAAATCTTGGTCGTGCCGTTCTTGCGTCCCTGCAATAACATTTCGGGGATTCGTCAGTTCACCGATTACTGGAAGCATCCGCGGTTCGCGCTCGCTGTACAGCGGACGTCAGTGTTAAAAAGCTCGATATGTGTTGAATATGCATCACGTGGATATCAACGGTTACATTATTTGTCATCATGTACGATACTAGATAATAAGATTACGAGCGAATAAATTCGTGTCAACGAAGGCAAACGTTCTTACCTTGTAGCAATCGATGCACACAACGAAGCCGCATTTACCGCAAGCCCAATGATAATTGAACAAGGTCGTCTCGCAAACGTCGCACATTTCACGAACACCTTGGACCACTCTTTTCCAAGCAACCGTTCCGTCTACAAGTCCCGAACTTGCTGTCAAGGTGAAGAAAAAAAAATCGATACGCAAAGCGTTAAGACATGCGAGCAAAGGAAACTCACGAAGCGGCTGCCCTTTTCAACCGAACGACGAGGAACGACGCATGCTGAGTAAAGTTTATTCTATCGAATTTATGCGAAACGCAAGTCCAATGCTTCAACGAAGACAAAAGGGTAGGCAAAATGATTTCGAATGTAGACGGGGAACACAGACAATCGATAGATCGATTCGACATTGATATTATTAGGCATGCACGAAACAACTATGACAGTGGGCGACGCGATTTCATTGTTTGGCAACTTTTCCTATCGGGATATGCACTTGAAGGGATTGTTCCGATCGGTACTATGTTTTCTTTGGTCGAACGGCGATATCTCATAAGGAAACTTACCTTCTGCCATGTGCTGCTGCAGGGCGTCCTTTTCTTGATGCAACAGATCACAGAACTGATCTCCAACTTGATGAAGCAATCTATGAGCCATTTCTAAATCTAGATCTTCCTTGTCCCCTTTCTCCTTGTCGCTCTTGTCGGGCTTCTCGTCCTTCTTCGCGTCCGAACCGTCTTTTCCCGGTAACCATAACCGAAGATCTATCTGTAGCAACAGACACAAAACGACACGGCGTTGATGATTCTACCGTACCTTGCGTACCGCCTCCGTTCTTGGGAGGAAAAGTTCGAGGAATGAAATATACCGCGCGACGAGCGTGCAGCAGAGCGCGTATCCATATTTACCTCGGAAGCATCCTTGTGCGGATCGCTAAATCCTGCTATAGCCAATTGCCCATTTTTCGTGTACCGTAATCTACGGAATGCATAAAATCTGCAGAAAATATTTTGTGGAAGATTTTTGGAGCGCTGGTGCGGTGTCCATCTGCACTCACGACATTTAGCCAATTTCGGAGCGACTTCGAAACAAGCGCCGTCTTGCAACCAACTGTCGCCGGTTTTCTTTAGTTGCGATATCGGAGGCCTACGAAAAGGATCTCCTCTTCCGCCGCTCCCACCGGGTCCGCTATTACCGCCACCCGTGCTCTCGTCTCTGCGTTCTTTCTTTTGACGAGGCTGCTGATCCTCACCCCCTAGCTCGTTACTCTTCGTAGTCTTTGGTCGCCTACCCCGTTTCCTGGGCTCCTTGTTGTTTCCTACGGAACAAACGATTGGATCTGTCGGGATGGCGTCGTCGAATAATCGCTTAGCAGTTTAGGTAACGCGCGACTCAGTGTTAAAAAGCTCGTTGTATCGTTCGTATCTCATGTACAGATATACGTGTATCGATCGTTCGTTTGTCATCATTTGCGCGAAACGGTGCCAAAGTGGAAGGAAGCGAACGGTGGTTCGCTCGGTGTGGAACAGGGTAAGGGTGCGAGGCTGGGTAGCGGGGGTTCCAAGAGCTTGGCGAACCATAAGGATCGTCAGGAAATCAGTGAACCTCAACGATGCTAGCTGAAAAGTTTGCGATAAACTTTGCCGCCTGTGCGCAGTCGAGGTCCGCAAAAATTTTCCGAACGGTACATTTCCCTTCGAGAGCGTTACTCCTGAATTTCTCGGGTTCCCACACAGCTCTATAGAGGGGAGGAGTAAATGTACGACCATGGAACGCGGATCACTTACCCTGCAAGTGAATAGTTAGTTCACCCGATGGGAAGTCCATTTACAAGAAGGCACGTCGTACTAACCGTTTCCCGAGGAATTGTTGGAATTGGTCGTGGTATGCCGCACCCTCGACGTAGGTTGTACGGAACCCAGCTGTTCGCTGGTGTCGCTGGCAGATCCAGCCTCGCTCTCGTTACTAGACTCGCTGACTACACCAGCGCCTCCTCCTCCGCCTGGTTTTTCTTCTTTCCGCCTTCGTTGATCTTCGGCGGTTGCTTGCTGCCTCCGTGCGGCGCCCTTCTTTCGTTTTACCTACCACAGGGCACAGATTATTAAGTAGTCAGGAAGTTCATGCTCTTGCCGAAACTACTTGCCAAAAGCTACGGTCTCGGATTCTCGATCGTATACAAGAACGCGCGCTAATATTCGGTACACACGGTGTATCGCGAACTCGATACAAGCACGCAAATTTCGAATCTAATACACTCACAATCAGTTGCATGCATCGAAGGAACTGAAAGTGCAAAACGACCGTCGAATTTTTGTTTCCTCCTTACATTCCCCCACTTCCTTTCTTTCTTTCTTTCTATTCGCTTTTCTGTCGCACGGATCGGACGTGCAAGTGGAAAAGATTAGAGGCGCGATTCGCTTTCTCTGAACTGTAATAGGGTTATGTTACTCGGAACCATGAGACAATATTTGACACGAAAATATATCACTTTTCACCATTTTTATCCGTCGAGAAGTACTATTCCACGCGGTGGACGAGCACGAAGCAGATTTTAGTTAGGCGTATCTGTATCCAGGGTCGAAAAACTTGTGCAAATGAATCTCTGACTCGCCATGTGCGCGGATGTCTCCTACACGTGGCCCGCGTTCGCAATAGCGCCGTCGGTCGAACATCGACACGGCAGAGCGGGAAATTCAAAGGAGGAAACGGCCTTCGTGTTCGGCTATTCGATAGGCGAATGCTTTTTCCGCGTATGCTTACTATCCAGCAGCGATTAAACTCGAATCGTTTCACGGTGGGTCGGCGAACCGCCTGCACCGCGATTGCAACGAAAGGAAAAATAAACGAGAGAACGCATCTGCAGGAAGCATGCAAAAAAACCGGGTAACGTAACAGGTGCAACGAGGAGAACGACTGTTTGGGAAAAGGAAAAATTCGAAACAGGATAGATACGATCCATATAGATACCTTGGGTGGTTTTCTCTTTGGCGGCGACTTCCTCTCCGGATCGCTGCTGGAAGAGTCCTCTTGTTGTAGCGTTTTGGTGTCCGTGGCGTGTCCGTTCAGCGACTCCTTGTTCGCCGATTTCCGACTACTCTTGGCAGTCACCTTGCTCTTGTTGATGCTGTTCACCGCCATGCTACCGATATTGTGAATAGAATTGACCGCGCTTGGCAGGCAAGTGGTGGTCGCGTTGCTCGAAATATTGGAGGAGCTGTCGCGTTCCTTGTTGTTGAGCGACTGCGAGGGCGCCTGGGAGATGTTCATGGGCAGGGTTACGCAGGAACCGCTGCCCACGACGCCCGTCGTGTCCTCCGTGCCGTCCTCGCCGGAATGCCTCTGCAGCCAGGCCTTCTTCAGCTTGTGAACCGGATAGCTGGTGCTGCTCGGTGGTCTGGGCGCTGGACTGTTGGACTTTTCGCTGTCGACCGTGCTGGGATTGGCCTTGGCGGGTGTACCGGGTGCGCTGGGCGCTGGACTAGGCGCCGTGGATGGCGCCGGGCTGGGTATGGGCGCCGGGCTAGGCGCCGCGCTCACCGTAGGATTCAGCGTCAGCGAGCCGACGCTGCCGGTGCTGGGGGGTCTGACGGAGCCATCGCCGCTGGCTGTTCGAGGCGCCGGGCTCACCACCGTCACGGTTCGTTCCTGCATCGTCTGCGAGTTCGGTTGGGCCAGCAGAGCAGCGGTGTTCACCACGGTGGTGATCGAGGTGGCGGCAGAGGCGATCAACGGACTCGGCTCGCTCACCCTCGACAGCACCGGGGGTCCGACGCACTGCAGCGAAAGGGGTTGAAGCGGTTCCTCGGTTCTGCGCTTCTTGCACACCTCCAGAGAGACCGGCTGCCCTGGACTTTCGGCCAACGACGGAGTCGAGGCCTTCCTCTTCGGCGAGCCGGATCTCTCGACGCCCAGATCGAGCGGCTGCGTCTGGAAGGAGGCGTTGATCGAGGGCTGAGCGTGCTGCCCCGGTTGACCGGGCTGCTGGTGCGGACTGGTGTGATGCGCGGGATGTGCGATCGGCCTGGACAGAGGCGCCGAAGCTACGGTGGGTGGCGAGCCGTGAAGTGGCGGCGGCGGAAGTTTGACGGTCGGCATGGAGCTGGTGTATCCCCTGGTGTCGTAGACGGACCTACTGTGAGCCGGTGGCGGCAGAGGTGGAGGCGGCGCCCCGTGATGGTGAGGCACTTGCTGGTAAGGCGAGCTGCTGGCCTTCGAGGTGAGAGGTATCGGGGCGGCGACCGCTGGTTCGGCGGCCCGGCATACCGGGGTGCCGGTCATGATCCCGGAATTCGGTTTCCCGTAAATGTGAGGCGGTGCTGGACTGCTGACTTTTGGCTTCGAGCCTGCCGGCGCGGCGTAATGCGAGGTCGGCGAGGCCGTGGGCGGATGCGGATGCGGATGTGGATGTGGATACGGATACGAGGACTTGGCAGTAGCGTAAGGTAGGCCGGGTTCCGGCCTGGTAAGATAACGGGGTTCGGGCGGCGACGGATGCGGTGGCTGATGAGGATGCTGAGCGTGCGGTGACTGTCGATTGTGCGAATGCGATGGATGTCCGTGCGGACTGGGTAACTGTGTCGCGGTCGTGGCCCCACCACTGCTTCTGTGATGACCCTGAGATATGCTCTTCGCCCCCTGGAGACCGTCCAGGTGGTGAAGGTGGTGAGGACTCTGCGTGGGGCTTCTGTACTCGTAGGGCTTGTGCTGCGGCGGGACCGACTGCACGTTCATGTACGGTGGCATTATCTTCGGGCTAGGCGAGTGCTGCTGCTGTTGTTGCTGCTGCTGCTGCTGCGCCGTTGCTGCCGATTTCGGAAGCTCCCGACCTTCGTTCTTAACTATCACGGAACTCTTGTGATCCGGCAGAAGCGACGGCGGGTTCTGGAGAACCTCTCGGCCGTGATGCTCCCTCTCGAGACCCCCGGCCAAGCCACCCTTGCTCTGCAACGACTTGTGCGACTGACCCACGTCGCTCTTCACCTTGATGTCGTGCATGTACGGGGGCTGCGGCTGGTACGTCGAGTAACTGAACAGACCCACGTTCGGTTCGACCTTTGGCAGAGAACTGTGGGTCGGGCCTACCACCGATGGTGGTTTCTCGTGAAGGCTTCCAACGGCGAGCGAAGACTTGGGTGTCCTCGAGTGCGCCGGTGGAGGTGGATAGTCGACTTTGCCAGGTACGCTCGAAGGTCGAGACACCTGGTCCAAACGAACAAAAGCAACTTTCATTAGCGTCTTCGTCGCGTCGCAGGTAGGAGGGAGAATATACTAATCGATGGCCGCCTGTACATACCTGTTGAGTCGGTGGTGCGGTCGTTGCATAGTAAACGGCTCTCTGCTGTGCCGCAACGTGGTCCCTGGCCTCGGCCTGCCTGTGCAGTCTCTCGGCCGCGACCAGATGCTCCCTTATCCCCAGGTTCTCGGTTTCCCTCTGCCTCTGCTCTCTCGCGTCTCGTTCTCTCGCCTCCCTTTCCCGTTCCCTCTCGCGTTCCTCTCGTTCGCGGTGCTGTTGCTGGGCGACGGTGACTGGATGAGCAGCCGCCGCACCTGGCCCAGGATGATGATGGCCCACGTGCGCCGTCATTCCGGAATGCGGCGCGGCGTGCGTTCTGCTTCCTGGCGGCGGCAATGGTATAAACGTGTTCCAGGCCATCGAGGTCGACTGCATATTTCTCTGCGGAGAATAAGACACCTACTTCAATAAATACTGCCAACCAGTTTGCCGATTTCGGCACCGCACCGAGAGTCACGCCCGTTCGATGTTCCCTGCCCGACATTCGTCACCTTCTGCCACGGTCGGCCCTCGAAACCCGATGCTCGAAGCCTGCTATTTTCGCGTTCGTCGTCACCGTCGTCACCCTCGTCACCGACGTGCACGCGCGGAGACGCATTCGCTGCTTGCGCCCAACGAGGAAGCAGCCCGATCGTTGTCCGAGCTTTCTCGCGGAAATATATATTTAAGAGCGCTCGTTTTAACATAAAATTCCAGCGTTTCACCTCGGTTGCAAATCGCTCGCAATATGCGAGTCCGCGTCGGGTCGCGCAGCTTATTGTTCTAGTTGACATACACGGGTGTGCCTGTCCGGTGTCGCATTACGTAAAGCATATTTAAACGATAACGCGGATCAACGCGATCGGGACATTCCACGTGCGCCGAGCCAACGTGGCTTAATCCGGCGAGGAGCAAAGACACATTTTTCTGCGTGCTCGAGTTGCCTCCTCGACTTGGTCCACTGCGATCTCGGTTCGAAGCCCGAGCGATGGTACGGGATGCGCCAAGACGACTGTGTCAAGGTCCGGTTGCCCAGAGTGGCCAGATAAAATCCGTCAACGACGACTGGCTGGACGAGCAGGAGGAGAAGAATTAAGGGCGCGCGTATACTGGGAGAGCGAAAGAGGACGGCTTTAAGCAGCCTGTCAAGAACAGACCGCGAATCTAATTATAGTCCCGGCCGAGGAGAAGGTTTACTATGCTAATCGAGCTGCGAGTAAATGTCAACCCACGTGTTCTGTTTGCCCGGTGCTCGCGTCATCGTTCGATGCGTCTTTTTGTATTCCTCGCGCACCCCCCGATGTCTTCACCCACCGATTTCGTTCATTCCCCCGAGCTTCTCGAAAGCTGTGCCTCGGCAAAATTAATTGCGCTTCGAGATAAAAACGTTCCGCGTAACTGTTCAGGGGCGCGGGAGCGCCGTTCGGGATGCCGACGACGGGCGATGCGAAGGAGAGGCAGAGGAAAACGAGAATAGAACGAAGAAGATCACCTTGCTCCACGGTGTGCTGCTCCATCGTGCGAAAAGGGTTACGCGCGTTTGGTGCGCGCACTGCATTCCCGGCGAAAAGGTGCCGGTCGAGTGGAAGCCGGACAAAAGCTCGTAAATCGCGATACAAGCGCGAACTCGCCGAGGCACACGGATAGATAGATAGATGGGCGAAGTCAAATCTGAGCGATTGCGCGCAATAAAAGCCAGAACACCGTATTCAGACTCAATCAGGGCCCGACTACCATTGGTTCGTTGACTTTCTCTTCCTCGACTCTTCGCCCGTGACGCTTAACGCGCTCTTTGTTCCCGGCCTACTCGCCCCAGTGGCGTCACCGTTGCTCGCGTATCCTGCTCCAAACGAGGATCAGATATACCCCTTAATCGGCAAACCCGTTTGCACGTAGCTTCCTAGGTACACGCGTGTATGTACGTGTGCACGTGTCACGATTCATCCGTCTCGTAGGTATTTATAGGAGAGAACGCGCGGGATAAACATTGCAGCGGTTGCGCGGTGCTATTTCGGTCGGCGCACGAATTAAAAACGTGCTCGTCTTATTGATCACAGGCTGATGGCGTTTGGCGGTGGTTGTACGAGCTGCCGCGGCTATCTCGGCTCGTCCGCGAGCGTCACGCTTTTTAAACGTGCATCAATTTGCCCGTGTTTCGCAACACGCCCGACTGTATCGCGCCAACTCCGCGCGTTCTAACGAGCGAAACGGTTCACGACGTTCGAGCAAAACTGGCCCGGCTCGAGTCATCGTGCTCCCACTTCGAAAGAAACTCTTGCGCTCCGGGCGATATCTTTCATCGTTGGCCGTTTCGATTTTTCGGTGCATAAACCCCGGGCTATGTCGACCTTCCAAACGCACGCCTGGTATTTATAGAGAGGAATGCGCGAAGCAGCCCTCGATCGAGTCGCGACGCCTCGTCAACTTTGATTCGTTTTCATGGCTGCAAATATTTACCCAACTGATGCATTAAATCCCACGCGACCAATTTCCGATTCCGTTTCAAACAAATGAGACGACGTCATGCTCGTAATGGACCGATAAATTCCACGATACGAATCGCTGAACAGGGGTGACGAAGTCAAGCCTCGAGCAATAATGACTGGAAGAAACTGAGAAGCCGCGCGCCTGCCATCGTCGGCGCTATCAGCCGGGCCAACAAAACATTTTCGTAAGGAAAGCGCGATAAGATAGAACTTGCCATGGTTTTATCGCGTATTATTTTTGCTTGGAAGATTTGGACAAAACAGATCAGGCCCGAGCGCGCGACCACAAATACGGAACGCGAAATGAACCGGACTCTGCACGTTCGGCCAAACGATAGAAAATTCCGTAGAGCTCGGATATTTTTCCGCCGATAACCGACTCGCAGCGAACGCTATCGACGAGAATGCAATACGATTTAGAAGACAATTTGAAACGTCATCGAAGGTACACCGTGGAGTCGCATTCGAACCAATCATCTGTTTTGCGAATAATGTGACACAACAAAACGTTATCTTATCGCGGCAGACGAGGCGACAAATGTATTTATACTTTTCACAAGCGGATAGCTGGCGAGATAATAGAACGGAGGGGGAATGGAATGAAAGCCGCGTGGATCTTTTTACACCTATAGTCAGGCATCGTTCGACAGCCAGATAGCAGCGTATGTATCGAGTAATCTTTAACCGGGTTTGCACGATTGATTCACGCTACCGTTCGACGAGCACGCACTAGATAACGATTGTTAATCGCATCGAGTCACTCGAAGCACGAACAAGCAACGGGAATAAAATTTGCACAACAAATTTGGGGAACGTTGGCCGAATCGAGCGCCAGGTCGAAGGCCAGGACGGGATTGCAGTGATGAACTTGCACGCATTTCCACGGCTGGTCAATCGCAATGCGCTCGTTTCTTACGCGCGGATGATAACAAAAGAAAGCGAGCGAAGCTGGCGCGCACGATTCCGGGCGACAAACGCGGAGCAAGACAATTCAAGACAACCGGTCGGAGCTAAATTCGAAGACGAAACAAAGTTGTCGAGGAAAGACATTGTACATATTGGCCCGAGTCGCGGCGGCGCATTTAATTTCAGGCGGGCTACGCCAAACGACTACAAGGGGAGCCACGAGGACAGAAGTTGCTGACGAAACTGCGGAGAAACTACTCTCGAGGTTTCCTATGTACGTGCCCGGTCAGCAGACGACGGGACTTGCTGACTACTCGCATTTCTGTCCCTCCCCGGGACCAGGCGTAACCGCGTTCCGCTCCGTCGAATTGGAAGGTAGCGCTTGGAAAACAAAGTGGCCGGTCCGAGGATGGGACGAGCATGAAGCGAGGGAGAAGGTGAGAGAGAGAACAGACATCCCGTAATTTCGAAATTCCTTCCTTCCCTGTTTCCTGTAGTTTTATCGTCCTCTCTACAGCGGCGCAAGAACGGGAATTGCAAATTGCATTTCCCCTTGACAGGAACGAACATCTTTTTGTCAAGCATGCAACCAACTGTTTCGTTACTTCTTCTTCTCTCCCAGGCCAACGCTACCGCGCTGCTGCAGCTATTTCGACGTAAACTTCCAACTCATAAAATGTGCGCTGGTTCCTAGCACCTCCTGCTCCTATTGCTCCTCACCTCTCAGCCCTTTGGTAATCATTTAACGCTGCGACGACCCCTTTCGATCGATTCCTTAGGTCGTCGACGACGACCGTTCCGAGAATTCCGAAAATGGGCAATTCTATCCACGGTCGACGAATAAAATCTTTGAGGAAATTATGCGCAGGTGAATCTACTGGCCGCACAACGCATCCGTCTGCGCGCGCGTTTATCGTTTCATGAATTATTTATTCGGAGCCGTGCACGCGGCCCGCTCTCTCGCATTCCCCGCCGTTCCGACGTTTCTGTTATTACTTCCACGCCGGCTCGTGCGTGGTATGCTTTTAGAAACGAGATCATCGTTTCAGCCCGAAGCCGAATGAACGCAGCGTTCAACCCGTGCCAGGATTTCGTTCCCAATTATGAGGAATCGCCAGCCAAAGGGCTGGCTGCTTTCCGTCCCCGTACCGCCCCCGGTCGGATACAAAAGAGTAGGCATTAAAATTTTCGTTAATCCGGCAAGAAATTGCGGCCACTAGCCCGTAAGAGAAAGGTGGAAAGGGAGAGAGAGAGAGAGAAACGCAAACGATGCACCACGCGGAGGATTTTCTCGTGCTCTTTAATTTCACCGACTTTCTCACTAGCGACTCGTTACGTTGCACAACCCGTGGCATGCGAATAAACGCGTGGTCGAGTTTCTCCAGATCTAGGCGACAGTCTTCAGTCTTTTTACTTTCATGCGATACCGGTGCAGGGCATTTAAACGGATTAAAGAGTCAACGAACGGCGGAGTTTCTTACAGTTTCGCGGCTTGCGCATTACGAATCGAAAAATTTCACAAATTACGCAAACAATGCCCACCCGTGCATCCTTTTCCTCCAGCTCGCGCATTTCCCTGAATTGATTTTTCTATCCCCTGCGGCTACGCGGCACGGCAAGTGAGCGCAGTCTAGGCCAATTACCGTCACGGTAACCCTGACTAATTAATCCACGCAATTTACGAGCAACTGCGTTTATAACTAATGCGTTCCAATTAGAAGTTTCGTTCCTCGCCCGGCTGCAAGTCAATGCCATAACGGGCTGAACCAGCAGCCGAATGCACGCGCAGGTCAGTTTGGAACTGTGTCCGTCGAAGTGAATGAACATTCAAAATCACCTCGGCGTTTATTGCATCCGCGATGGTCGAGCTATTTCTAGGTAGCTGGGGATTCCGGCATCGGTTCGAATCCGCTTTAAACCCGTCGTCGTCGTCGTCGTCGTCGAGGAAACGGCACTGGAAAAGGCGGAGCGCCATGGCACGAAACGAAACATCGTCGTGCTCCATTGTTGCGTACCGCGAAGTGCATAATTAATGACCTTCGTGCCGGTCGAGTTTTGCATTGCAAATTCCATTTGAAGCACTCGTGCATACGAGGGGCTGCCTCGTCACGGGCACTCCCTAATATAAACGGGCACCGCGTGCACAAGCACAGGACCCGTTGTGCTGGCACGTACGATAAACACCGTGAAAGTTTCTGGATCGGACAATCTCTCTCTCTCTCTCTCTCTGTGCCGTTAGATGCTGTCAGCCTAGAAACCGCACCAGCGCAGAGAAAAATCAATTTGCGCAAGCCAAAAGAAAACGAGCAAGCGGAGGAGTGGAAACACTTTTCCAAGTTTCCACGAATCTGACATTGTGAGTGGACCGCGCAAAAGCCAGACGGGTATCATAAATCGGAACAAGTTACGCTATCGCGCAGCCTTCGGTGGCGCTCCAGTAACGTACGGACGTGTATGTATTTCTTTCCGCGTTCGTCCTTGCGACGACCGAACGGCGCTCCGGCAAAAAGTTCTCAGCGATGTCGACGCGATCGAGAAAAGAATTTATCGTCGGCCGTTATGTACACGCGTCGTTGCCGGCTTCGTTATCGCCTACGCGAGATAAACGCTATCGCGCTGCAAATACGAGGCTATCGGCCGTTTTCTCTCCGCGTGCAAATTTTTCCAAGGTGACAGACCTCGTCCACCGCAACGGGCCGTGGCTTGCGCCTCGCGGAAACGAGTATACATCCGATACTGACCTTTCGAACGAGCGCAGTCGAAACAGGAGCCACTCAAGTCCTAATTCGTCCAGAGTGCAGGCAGCCTTCGGGTGTGTCGGACATGTCGCACCGATTAATCAGCAGATACCGCGTAACAGAAACGAGCGAAACGATAGCCAGGCGCGGACGTTGCCTAGAGACTCGAGGCTCGAGCGAATCGGCCAATCGTCGAGGCTACTCGGTCACGCGTTATCTGAATCGCGAGATGGAAAACACTTGGCCAGCAGGCGATTGTCGTGACTTATCTACGCGGTGAAGAACGCAAACGCGAGTCGTGGGAGAAGCCGAGCGGGTCGAGTCACCCTCTATAGACTTTCGACGAAAGCTCGCAGCTGCCAAGGTTCGTCCGTGCTGGACGACTACTCGCAAACGACTGGTCGGACAGTTTTGTAGGACGGTAGGGCAGGTAGGGCCCCGGGGCCTTTGCGTGAAAGGGTCCTCTCTTTGGTTTATGCACCTATACGTATCCGCAATGTGTCCGCAGCGGTGGCCAACTTTCTCGACGAGTACAGTGCGCAGTCCGTGCCTGCTTCTTCCACGACGGGCCAAGGGAGCGTTAATATTTTCCATCGATCGTCTATTCTTTGGCACGCTCCTCCGGATAACGATCAACGCTGATTGGAAATAGGAAGCGCCGAGTACAAGTTGTGCAACGGTCGATGAGGCGATACGGGCCTCTCGTAGAGAACACGAGATTTTAGTCTGCGAGATTCGCGTTCAGATGTTTCACACGCTAGTCGCTTTATCTCCGTTGCGTAAGGTGTTTCGAAATTTCTCGATGAACGGACTAACGTTCCGCAGCTGTTGGAAAAGTTTCACGCGATCGCGAACGCGACGTCCCACGGATCGTGCCTTCCGTTTGGATCGATGGCAGACACTCTGCGAAACAGCGAACTCTTTCTCGAGGCGAAAGACGAGGGCAATACGAATAATGAGAAACGCTGAGGGGCAGGTTTTGGGTGACTGTCAGAGAGCTGTAACACGCACAAAAGGCAGGTGCTGGAATGCATTGATTGCCTCTGCTCCCTCTCAGCATACCGTGTGTCCCCTCTCTCGTATCTGCTCCGACAACCCACCCTCTTTTCTCCACGGGAAACGCAAGAGAGGCTAGGGATTATATACGTTCTCCTTGCTGTTTTCGGATTATCCCCCTCGTCGAGGTACTTATACCTACGTACGCATACCTACACGTACATGCACGTATACGAGGGTGGCCAACGATCGAACTAGCCAGCCCCCTACTCTACGCAACTATGTAATCGCGGGACTCTTCCACCCCTGCTACCGCCCAGAGATACTGCGATACAGGCTTATCAAATGATATAGCTATGCGATTTTGATGACGTCGAAACCCGCTCGCCGTGCGCTTCTATGTAACGCAGATCCCCCGAAATTCACCGCAATTTCCAAGGAATGCCGGTGCGGACAGGTAGCAAGCAACGTGTTCTCGGAATTACCGAGACGTCGTCCGTGGACGTTGCTTGCATAATCGAGCTCCATCGTTAAATATCTTACGCGCGGGAGACGGTATTACGAAGAATCGCGACGGCCTTGCCAGCACCTGAGATTGTTTAACTTTCGGAGACGCGAGACTGTCGTGCTGGAGCTTCCGGGTTTCCGACCTTATGATTACACGCGTAACTATACTCCGCGTGAGTCCCTATTTATAACCGGGCGGCCCTCGTACTTTCTTGTCCGGAAAGGAATTGAAAACAATAGGAAATCGAGAGAGACAAAAGGAGGCTAAAAGGAGACTAAAAGGAGGGTACGCTACGGGGTACACGAGTACATACATCGGCGTGGACGATTCTGGCCGACTCTGGACGCGTATACGGGCCGAGAGACTTTTTGCCGAGCATCTGTTGGACACGCTGCGCCAACGTGGAGGAGCTCGAAGGTCGTTAAAAACATGCGCAGTGGGGAAAAACAGGCAGCAAAGGCCGACTAACCTTTTGTTGCGCCAGCCTAAGGGACTCTTCGAAGTGCTTGTGAACTGCCTGCTCGGCGGCCCTCTGCTTCTCGATCCTCTCCCTCTCCATCTTGGCCTCTCTCTCCCGTTCACGTTTCTCCAGCCTGGCTTCCGCTTCGCGCCGTTCCCTGGAATGCGTAAAAAGTTTCAAGGTTACACAAACTTCCAATCAGAATACGATCTCAATTGCACAGGAGTGTAGAGCAAATATTTGTCGAGTGATAAGACAAACAAACAAAAAAACGACGGGAAAAATGAAGTGAAAACTAGCGAGGAACTTGGGCTCGAAAGCGATCCTTTTCCGCGGTGCTCCATATTCGTGTCCCTTATCGATTTATCGTAACCGCTCCTCCGCTGCATCGCGACTCGCTCGATCGACCGTTCCATGGATCGAAGGAGCGTGGGCGATCGAATGGCCCCGATATCGATGCGTCGATTGCACCGCGACCGTTCGAGTATTACTATAATTGCTGCTTGCGTTCGTCGAATCGGAATACCGCCGCTTTTTCTTCTGCTTTCGCAAGGTCGCTCGAAGCAAGAGGTAACGCCGATTAAGGCTTCCGTTAAGCTTTTAACGACTCCTGTTTACTCGTTCCAAAGGTTTGCACGACGGTAGAGAATAGAAGAATGGAGAACGGTAGGTCGGGGGCAGACCGGCGTGTACACACGACTAGGGGGAACATCTGGGCGATAGAGAAGCCCATGAATCATCGCCGATCAACCTGCGATTCTCCGAGTTTCGTTCGCATCGATCGGCGGAGGAGTCGACTTTTGCGAAGGAACGAACGAGGAAACGACAGCCGGTGCATATAGCACGCGCGAGACTCGAGCAAACGCCTATGCGTCACGCGCGTACACGCAAATGCATGCATACGTATCGTAGAGGAACGGCGATAATAACACCGACGGTGGCCGGCGCGTGTCGCGACTTTTTTAACGGGCTCGGCCAGATAAGCGTACGCTGATGCTTGCGCTGAAAGCACTCGCAGCGTTACGCGCAACAAAATATATGCATAAATATTCGCTAGCTTCACGCGCATCTGCCACGCCGTTTTCGTTAGAGTCGCGTTAGCGTGCATGCAACGATGCACACGTGGAGATCCATCGGTGCAACCCTTGGGGGAAGGAGAAACGGGTCGTTGCGCTTTCCAGGAGATTCGAGACCCCGAACGAGACTCGATCTATCCGTTTCGAGATCGAGACCAGCTTATTATTACGCTTATAGACGTCGTACCGGAACCAGTTTCTGCAACCGACCGCGATTTGCATCTGGAAAACGTGGCTGACTTATCCAGTCGCCGTTGCATAAATCGGCCGATGCTTGCCAAACGGCGCGGCGAATAACCGTGCGCCAAGTTCGCCTTAGGATTATCGGGGAAAGTGGCTCGCACGTTTCACGGGGACGCTGCTGTGCTGCTTCTATACGTCTTCGCCGCGAGACTGGAAGGTGGTTTCGTTCGTTGCTGCGCTCCTCGTAGTTTTACGAGTTTCGTACGCTGCCACGGAGCACCATTAGCTGAAGTAGAAAATAAGGGAGATCAATCGCACCGGAAGGAAGACTGCGATATCGACGTCGATAAGTTCCAGACTTTCCCCGACGTTTTCACGCGGTTCGCTATTTTTCTCCTCCCCGCCGAGGGATATTGGAAGCCCGGTTCTGTTCAATGTCGGCGCTGCAATTTGCACTTTCTCCAACATTTTGGCGTCCCCCTACAAAACGCAGCGGCGCGATCCAGTTTCCCGCGAGTATTTTCATAAATTGTTGTAGACAAGTAGAAAAGCTGAAGCGTCCTTGCGCGTTAAATACTGCGATTGCGTTTAACAGCCGGCACTGAAACGATCGGCGCGATTGGTGCGAGAGTTAATCGATCGGAGTGCGGCGATGGTCGAAGGCCGACAGGACAAGAACTCCGTCTCCTTCGTCCCTTTTGTTTGTCGCTGCTGCTGAGAAATCGAGCAGAGCGTTAGAAAGAGAGGCAGCGGTGGTCGATAAAGCAATCCGGTTTGGAAACGGGAGAGGTTCGAGAGAGCTGCGGGCAACCTTTGAAAAATCCGGTCGGCCGAGACCGGCTCTCCTCTCCTCTCGTCGAGCGACACACGGCAGAAAATACGTATCACCAAAAAAGGCTTTACGCATCATCCTTGCTCCGATGCATCTTTCGTTTTGCTCGTCGCGTCTCTGGCTCGCGCGAATCGCCCTTACCTCTCGGACATGCTTACGTATGCGAGTTCGCGAGAGTCGGGAGGAACCCTTTTGCCAGAGTATCGTCGCAGTCGATCGGGCACGCCCTAAACTATAACCAAACAAGCTGACAAACGCGAAACCTTGGCACGCAAAGTGAGTAGCGCGTGACTCGTGTTGGTAAGAAACATCGCGAACGCTTAGCCAATTACGAATAAATGCAAATGTTACCTTGCACGATCAACCGTTGTCCCCCTGCTGGCAGCAAGATAGGTTCGCTATTATCCGAGGGGAAGAGAAGCGAAGCGATAGGCAATTCGAAGAGGATCCTAAAACGCGTATTCCACGAACAGTTGTCTCTCTGGGGCGGTTTGGGTTAGGTTTTGGTAACGCGACCTTCCCACTTTCCCTTTCCCCGGCCAAACAAGTAACTTATTTTCATGTAGTATTTACCAAACACTGTACGCGACAAGGGGAGACGAGAGATTCCAACGTGGCGTGTCTCGGAAAACAGACTGGTAGACGAATTTCCTGGAAGGGCCATTGATCGGTCGATGTGCCTGTTTACAAACCTTCGTCGGTGTATACAACACCGACGATATATAAGTTTGTCGCCAACACGGCTACGTACGTGTACACACATGCGAATCGGAAACGTACTCGAGGCCATTTCAACAAAGAAATGCATTCAATTTTTCCGGTTCCGCCTAGCCCAACTTTCCCCCGAGGGTTGGAGCTCGGCGAAGGGAACGTTTGAGAAGGGAAAGAAAGAAAGAAAGATTGCGCTCGGGGCTCGAATTTTGTAGCGCACGAATTTCGTAGGATGCACTGCGCATCACCTTGCTTGCCAGCCTGACGTTCTGTAGGCGCACGAGGTGACCAAGACCAAAATGGCTTCCAGACACCTGTCCGTCTACGCTCCCCGCATCTCAGCCCCTCTCATTCTCTCACCGTCTGTCTCTCTTTGTGCCATTCCTTTTCCTTTTACCTGGTCTCCGATCAATCCAGGTAACAGCTTGTCTACGCTTCCTCTGCTCGACAAGTAGCACCGCTGCAAACCAACTTTTGCCTTCGCAATGTGTGACTCGTCCATAACTGGCACACACGCCGTCCACTTCTCCTTTGCCGGCTACAACAATATTCTAGCGCCAGCGAAGTTGCGGCAATTTGAAATTCAGGCGCGACCTTCCTTGGCCTGGCTTCCGAAATGATGTCACGGTACGACAAGTGTCTCAAGATCGACAGGCAACTCGTGTAACCGGAATTAATTTTATTCGAGGAAACGAAACGGATTGTTCCTTGAAATGAAATTTCCTGCCGAAGATTAATAACGGTCAGCGAATGTCCACCCACGTAATTGCATCGCATTTTATTTACCGCCAATCGGAGTGAGTAACACTTTCGCGTTCGATTACATCGAACCCGAATCGCGACCGAGACACGCAATTTCTTAATTGCGCGCCTGTCGAATACCAAACAGCAATCGTTCAGATGAGTAGCATAAAAGATTCATCCAGCTTTATTGGCTGCCCGTGATCGATTTCCAAGAAACGCAAAATCGAAGGTGCGCTTCGCCACGAGTACATATCGAGGAAAGAGCAGAAAAACAAAGACACGGCACAGTCGTAATCACGCCCGTGAAATAAATTTACCGAGAGACGATTGTGTGGCAAAGATGAATAAAAAGAAAAGAAAAAAGTTCATTGGAGATGTTTTGTTATCGCGACGTGGTGCAGCACTCGAGGCGCGCGTATCGTGCGGCAAATTAGCGCTCGAATTCCTACGCTTTCTGCACCCACTGTACGATCGCCGTGATTTCTACGTGATGTAATTTCACCGCAGACAGAAACACACCGGCGGATAAAAGATGACCCCGACTGGGGACGAGAAGCGAAAAAACGAGAAAGAGAATCGAAACGAGTTTCGTGCCGCACGCGTGCTCGTCGGATCTGGTCTCACGGACAGGCGCACACCTTCGCCCTGCCAATCGGTGCGATCATTCGGACAGGTTGGCTTGCCTACGCGGGCAAAAGCCAGGTATACGCGGCGCACGATCGCCGGTGTAACGGGGACAGCCAACCGGGTGAGATTCGAACTTTCCTTCCGCTCGTGGCATACGCGCTTTACGAAATTGCCTGCAACGGTAACAAATTTTATTTATTTCAAACGCGTCGGTCGGTCGACGCGTACGGTCCGGTAAGCGGACGAATACTCGTTAGACTGTTGACTTCGCGCGACCAGTTTAGCACGAGCGTAGTTATATCCCCGGCGTTATTTCCGAGCAGCATGATCTTGCGATACCTATAATTGCTGCCGCGTATGCTATCTTTAGAGATGAAACGCGATTTTAAACATTTTCGAAACAATATCAGGGGCGTGGAGGAATGCTAACTGGCAGAGGAACGAGCTGAGGTTGTTGGCAACGACGGTATCTGGTATAGCGACGACGGGATTCGCGTCGTTTCGACTTCGACGAGTGTCCGACGCTCGCAAAAGCTTCGCCTATTTTTACCCACGGCGAGCAGGCGAACGCTCGTTGGCCCGAGAGCTTGGGAAAACGACGCCTTTTCCGCCTTCGTCGTTCGTTTCCTCGTCCCTCGGTCAAGATTAGATCCGTGCCGCACTCGCGCGAATCGATCGCTTAGATTGCGTTTCTCACTGTTTTCGGATGGAAATCACCGCGCGATGCCTAATGCATCAGGTCCATTACAATTTCATGTTGGCCGCGTTAGCATGCGCGCCTCGCAGTCGCTATTGAAATAACTTTTTCCTAGACCACGGCGGTACCGTTGCATAACAATCGTCGTAACGCGTAGCTACATTGTACGCGAAGTTTGCGGGCCACGTAATCACGACGCGGCTCGGTGCGAATGCGCGTTAAAAATAGAGTGTAGTAGAAATAATCACCGGTCGTTTGTTTAATCGTCGCTGTCATTTCCATGGCCCGATTCCACGCGACCCTGCGGGCACGCTGGAATTCTGGTAATACCCGGCCGCCACGATCGAACAGAGTATCGCAGAAAGAAAAAAGAAACGGGCACGAAACAAATGTCTTCCTGGCGTCTGCGTAGCGAACGGTGAAAAGAGGCGAGGAGCGAGCGGGACGCGACACGGCCGGGTGATACCTATAGAATAGCGTAGGGGGAATGCTCGGTCCTCGACATGGATATTTCAGCAAAAGCCCGAGGTCGATCAATAAATCCAGCGAAAGCCGGTATAAAAGGTCGAACGGTTGAGCGAGGGTGGGCTACAAGGGTTGATACGGTTGATCGATCGGAGGGTGTTTCGCAGTTGGGGCTCCAAAGGAGACTGGAAGCGACGAATTTTCGAAAGGGACGCGGTCTATTTCTACCAGCCGTAAGTTCCACGGTAATCGTTCTCGGGGACGAAGAATGGAGAAGAGGCTGGCCCAGTTCGACGATTAACCCGAAGGTCTACTTAGGTCTACGTAGGGGGAGCAAAAATTGATTGGCGGATTAAATTTTTCGAAACAGCAGCGAATCCCCAAGAGCTTCGAAAAAGCACCTCGCGTCTCCGCGACGAACGGAGAAACGACCGCGGGCCATTCTTTCCTCGGCGCCGGAATATAATTAGAAGCAGAGAAGCAATGGAGCGGTAAATCACTCGACACCAGTAAAGATCAAGGGAAAACGAGCGAGCCACGGCGTCGTTGGGTTACCGAACTCGTTCGGAAATCAGGATCGAGCGAGTCGAGTTTGGAGGGCCACCTTTAAAAATAGTCGGGGATAGCGGAGTGCAGCAGGGTCGACGAGTCTCGTTTTACGAAATCGCCACGGAATCGTTTCCGGGAAACGGAGTCGGTCCGGTCGCTCGACAACGGACGAGAGGAAAGCCATGCGTGAAAAAAAAATCTCGCCACGCTGCTCGGACGTGAGCAGACCTGTCGTTGGGAGAAGAGCAAAAAGCGAGTCACACTTCGCGTGGTTTTTACGGAACAGCGCCGCCTCGCTTTTTACGACGACGGCCCTGCTGTTCCGAGATTTCGGGGAAAAAAGGGTTTCATTAATGAAATAGTAGTCGCGATTGACGCTTGTTGGGCGCTTCGAGAATTCGTAGAAACGAGAGCGAGAGGTGGAATCGAGGGAAAAGGACATCGAGTGAAATCCGTTACGCTCCGTCGCGTGTTGTTTTTTTTTCGCTTCTGTTACGGCGAGGGTCGGCCGTGCGAGCGACCTCACCTCCCCCCGACAAGGCCGAAAGATCGAAAGCAGTCGCGATGTGTGTAGATATACATATGCGTATTCCTCCTTCGTGCTCGGCGCCACGGAATCTCGGACGAGACGAACCGAACAAGAGTATCGTGTTCCCATAAACAAGCTGGCGTTTGTACGCGAAAGATGCAGCGCCGCGAGAATCTCTTTTGTCTCTACGGTCGGTGCATCCGTAAATAGAGTTGGTCTTTCGGTCGGCTTACGGCGCTCCTTATCTCGCTCCCCTTTGCCGCGATATTTCCGTAAACATATGCACGGTTGGCGTACAGCCAGCGCGGAACGAGGCGCACTGTTCTGCAGAAATTGAAACAGGGAAGGAACGAGTGCCAACGGAGCGTGACATCGCGTGCGTGAATAGTATAATTGCTCCGCTTAACTGCGACGAGACGCGGGAAGCGCATCGCGACCAAACGAGGTCGAAATTTCGATCCGCTCGATCGAGCCCTCCGTCGCGAAACGCGCCAAATACATACATAATAACGCAGGGGATCGTTTGACGACTCGCTCGAGCAAAGTTAACGACACTTGCGTCAGCGCGTCCCTCGAAAATAGAGCAAGGTATGCACGTATGCACGTCGTTCGAGGAGCCGAGGAAGGTCGGCAGGTTGTTGAACGGCCACCGCCGATCGAGCAGCTCTCCCCTATCGAAACTCCTCCGCGGCAACCTTTCACCTTTCCCAAGAATACCGCTGCCTCGCGCACCGGAGCTTTCACGTCGCTGAATTCGATACAGGAAACGCTTTCTGGTCGCAAACTCGTGGACCAATATTTGCGCGCTCCTCGACGATAGCGGTCGAACGAATTTTTTGTTTTCCTCCAGCTAAAAGCACAAACAACGTCCAGGATTTCGTAACGTTTTCTTCTCGCTGGACGTTTCGTAACGGCGCTGCGCGATGCAGAAACGTCGACGCGAATACCCGCGAATATAACGATGCGTCGCGGCGTTAACGTCGAGGTAAAAAGCCGGGCGAAATCACTGATCCAAAAGCGGGCTACATTGTTCCGGGACGACGAAAACACGTTTGGCGCGGAGATAAGCGTCTGGCCAAGTCACGATCGATAAGCGCCAAGCACGGAGCCAAGAGCGGTGGATAGCGATCAAAGTGGCCGACGAAAATGAGGGAGAAGCTTTTAAAGTTTCGATCGCAGAAATGATACACGGGTCACGCGCTTCGAGAAGCACCTACGGACGATGCGGTCGCGATGCTTGCTGCGCTTAGCTGGATTTCGATAAGCGGAATAGGAGTTACGTACGTGCGCGGAGCGCGATGCAAAGAGGGCGGCGAAGCGACAGATATATCTGGCCGACCCGTTGCCTCCGACACCGATAACAGAACCTGCGTGTAACACCGATAAGATAAGGCAGCCGACAATGCTGATTTTTGTCCACGAGGTTGGTCGGCCGGATAGCGGAGAATAATGCGAACGACGAACGTCGCGCGATAGCGTCGAGTGTTGGAGATACGCGCGCAACACTTTTGCGCGAATCGCGCGTACACTGTACGTACGTACATTGAAATGTAGAACCTCGACGACCTCCGGACTCGAGTCGTAAGGTTGACAATGGTCGAAGAAATCCGAGATACCGATTCATCGAGATACCGTCACGTTCGAATTACGAAACAGAGTTTATTCAGCTTCTGAATCACGCTCGCGCGTCTGAAATTGTGTTAATTAGTTACCGAATCGATAGCGATACGCAAATCGAGCTTGTCGCCCAACGCGTTATCTGCCCCCGTCCCTCTCGACCCGCGCTCCATCGCTCTTTCTTCGATCGTGTCGCAACGCCGTACGAGCCTCGAGTTTTATTCAAATGCGATTCGGGACGACGGAACTCAACCGCGGACTTAATAGATGGCTCGAGCTTGTTGGAAAACAGGGTGAATCGATTTCCGTGACAGGCAGTCGTGGCGTAACGCGGCGCCGGAAGAGGGGGAAACAAAAAGCAGACAAAGTTCTCGGACTGACGTAGTGCTGACCTGGGACAAATTATTACGCGCAAGAGTGTAACGCGAGAAGCACGCGGGCTACGGACAGGCGAGGTTCTTACGCGATCCTTGACGAGCCACGAAATTAGATTCACTGGGCCACGCAAGACGGCGATAAACCGAGAGAAACCGACCTCTCTATTGACCTAGATCGTGGCCTCGGCGTGGAGCGTACAGAGCGTATCGGGAGTTGCTGCAGCAACGCTTCGCGACGAGCTCTTCTCTTTCGGCGAGCAGAACAACCGGCACGGCCAGTTACCGGAGAAGGATATTTGCGGTTGTGATTCAGCGGTGCACCCGGCTGAACGAGCGTCGCGGCAAAGAGAAAGGGAAGAGAGACGAGCCGTGCAGAGAACCGACCACCGCAACGATACGAATCGTCTCCTACAGACTGCAGCGCAACAGAAATTGCTCGTCTCGCGATCAGTGACGCTCAACCAGCTGGCTGATCACTTTCGAATACCGTCGGATCGGGAGAAGAGGTGCACGAACCTGGAACCTAGTCACGGAAACTCGTCGACTCGCGGCGAGCGAGCTTGGGTTTCGAATCGAACGAAAACTATTTATGCATTCAACGACCGGCGAAACGAAACTTTGTACTCGAAAAGTGCAGCGGAAGTTGCGCGCGGGGAACTAGACCCAGTTTCGAAACGATTCGCCACGCTACGAGAGGCAACGGGATTTCGTGGTTTGCGAGCACCAGCGGCAACACCGATGCCAGGGTGGGAAGGACCGTGAGAAGAATAGAGCGGAATACATACACATACGCACACATGTGTTCCCGGGATCGAGGAAAATTCATTCATCTCATCGACGGCGGACAGCGCGCTGCGCTGCTGACCTTATCGCAAGGCTGCGGATTGGAATTCGCGTTTCCCTGACCGAGCAGAAACTCGGCTACGTGTGCGACGCGCTGCAAATACTCGATACAGAATATGCAGTTGCCGTTGCACAACTCGAGGCACTTATTTTTCCTAGGTCGACGCGAACTTTGAGTCCTCCGTGCGCCACGATAGTGCGACAAATCGCTCGATTTCGATGAGTCACTCTCGGGCTGTCGGTTATTCGACCACGAATGACCTCGAGAACTACGCAGCCGTATCGCAGGAACGTGCGCCTCCAGCACGAGCCCGGCCCGCTCGTTCTCTCTATCTCTCGTCAGAGTTTTTCCACGGAGCGTTACATTGTTCGCGAGCCACGGTCGAGAAGGGCAGGTAGAGACCCTCGGGATAACAAAAGGACCAGCTCTGCCTTTCTGTATCTCCATAGAACGCGGCACAGACTTTCGTCATCTCGCTCTACCTGAGGCCAGGGCTTGCCAACAAAGGGAGCAATGCCTGGCGTCTCGACATTTTTTTACCACCCCTCGCTACACCCTTCCCACCACTGCCTCGTCCTTTCCGACGATCCTTAGGAAGGAGCCAGGCGCCCGATTAACCGCATTGTTACATTTTCCCAGAGCCCATTATAGCCGCGCAGTTTATGGTACTCCCAGTCTCTCTCTCCTCTCTTCCTCTTTCGTCCCCCTACTCGTGCCACTGTGACTCCATTGCCCGGGGATAAGCGGTGTTCGCGAAAATCGTCTGCCGCGCAGACGAGATGGAATCGGGAATTCTGCTTTTCGGAAAACAAAGGAAAGCTCTCCTCGACGCGGCGACCAGTCTCTGTAGCATGTGTACAACCGATTGGAAACCCTGGCCATCGTTCGATAGACCGACCCGTGCAGCTATTTAAGCTATTTCAGCTATTTAATTTCTGCCTGGATTATGCAGCCACGGGGAGGCTGGAAAATTCGATAAATCCATCTGCGCGAAAGAAAGGCTTTGCCGCGTCGACTTAATAACCCGATGGTTCGAAAACGAAAGGCAGCTGGTTAATTAAGCGTGCCCGGCCGAACCAGTCCCGGTTTCACTCGACTACTCGCGACCATCGAACGTTCTCTCCCTGTTCCGGTTCAGGGTTGAGAGCCGATCGATTCCCAGCGAGATTCTTTCAAAGAGGATTACGACCAGCGCCCGTGCACCTCGATTCAAGAGCTCCGCGAACGAGCGAGCGAACAGGTTCCGCTGCAGCACGCTCGAACAAGTACCCGCGGCAAATTCAGGGAAACGGATCGCTCGGAAGCGCGACGCGAGTGCAGCGACGGCACACTTAGCATACGCTTTGAAACGGATGCCACAGTCGTCGACCCTTGCTCTCGGGGTTAATCGAATTCCGGTGCGTCATTCTGCCAAGCCGAGTATGTACATCTTTCCGATCTAGTTTCGCGTCTCGCGGGTCTCCTATCGGCGGTCTCGGCGCGAGAAAAACAACGAGGGAGCAAAAAACGGAAGTGAAGTCGATAGGTGCGTCGATTCGCGTACATCGACGGGACGGAACGATTTTCAATTAATTGCGCGCAATGACGCGCGCCGGATCGGCACGGATCACGAATCAGGTTCGCGTTGTATCGCGGGCATTGCGCAACGATGTGGACGTTGCGCGTAAAACCAGTTTGCAAGCGGGCACCGTTCCGTTGGTCGAGGCGCGTGCAGAGAATCGATACAGGTCGTCGCGAATGGAAAATGGAAGCTCCCGGAGTTTCGGCTGGCTTCCGGAGGGTGGTGAGGATAAGGTAACTGGCGAGGTAAGGGACACCAATTGACCTTGGGTCGAGGGTATCGACGGGAGGCAACAGCTTCCATCCGCGCCTCCATCGTCCTCCTCCGACGAAGGGTTGAGTTTCCATGCCAGCACTTTTCGCCCTACCTCTGTGCCTGCGGCTATTTTCGTCTGTCGACCGCCCGAAAGCCTCGGTGCGAGTCTTTCGCTTACTTCGACACCCGAACCTAATTTTAACCTTCTACGGCAGCGCAACCGCGAATCTCGATTCCATCGGACGAGGCGTGCTCGTCCGGCGATTAAAATCGTTCCGCGAACCGGTCGATTAAATTTCGCTTCTTTCGCCGTGTCCAAGCTTCTTGGAAGAAGACACGACTCGTCGGGAGGTACGCGTGTGCCGCGATACACGTACGCGTGTACGGGAGAATCCGATACGCGAACCGCAAACGACCGAAGTTTGCCTGCGATGCTGTCAATTTTTCAGCAAACGTAACGGTGTTTCGATAAACAGACGAGTCATTTATATTCGGCGCGCAACATCCGAGAAGTTTGCTCGGCTGCGTGAAATTCGCCGGCGAACTAGAGGGGGAGGCGGGGGTGGTGTTGGTAATTCACGGGAAACTTTGGCCGAATACAAAGTTTGCCATTATGCTGGATAGCTAGAAATAAGCCAACTTGGCGCATCGTGGGAGACTGAAATTCACGAGTCGGAATCCCCGGCGAAGGCGGAGAATGCGCGTGCACCGGGAATATCGCTGCGGTTGGACGAGATCCGACGCGTCCTTCGAAAGAAAGGTCGACCGAGGGTCGTCGGGTCACTTACAGTGTAAGCGTGGTGGCGGCGTTGGCAATATCTGCCGGCAAAAAGTTGGTCCGCTGGTTAGAAGGTTGCTGCTGCTGTTGCTGCTGATGATGATGATGCTGGTGTTGCTGCTGCGGCGGCTGATGCTGCTGATGATGAGGATGATGCTGAAAGGCCGCCGTTTGGGGGGAGGGCGAGCTGCCCGCCGGCATCAAATTATACGGCTGATAGAGCAGCTGCGGCTGTGCCTGGGTCGCTGCGCCAGCGGCCGCGAGCAAAACTTGCGTTTGTCCCTGATGTACGTGATGGCTATGATGGTGGTGCGGGTTACCCTGCGTGGCCGTCTGCGGGCTTACCGGAAGGACCGCCATTGCCGCGCCTCCTAGCACCGGTGGCATGCTTCTACCTTCGTCCTCGCTACGTTCTCGATCGGCGCGTCGCCTATCTTCATCGTACGAGCCGCACTCTGCGTTGCGGTGCGGCTCATCTCCCGGGACAGCCGGCGAGACCGTCTCGAGATCGAGAACGAAGCGCCTCGCTGCTCGCGATCCGGCCTTCTCCGGAGGGAAGGATGGAACAAAGGCAGATCTCCTCCTCGTTCTTGCCGTTCACGGCGATTCCTGGTGCTGGTCAAGCGCACGCCACTCGGCCGACCTCCGAACGCAATTACCTCGCCAACTCGGTTCACACACGCGCGCACTGTCGCGTACTATTCACACTTGGTGCGTTCAACTGGTATTCGTTGGTTCGCGTATCCTTGCTTCGCGGAACGATATCGATAATCACCAAGGAAAACAAGAAACACCGGCAGCACCCTGCCGCGCACTGCGTGCTGCGAGGAGATCCAATCGTCGTCGCGCGAGAGAGAACTGTACGAGCTACGGGTTACGATCGGTTACGAATCTTGCCGAACGGCCACGAAGCGGTCGCAACAGACGTTTTGATCGACCGACGAACAATGGTTGCGCGATCCGTTTCTTTTCTCCTTCCTTACATTCTCGCGTGCCCGTTACCAATCGATGCTCGCTCGTTGCACTTTTGCTTCTAACGCACTCGCATATCCGCCGCTCAAGGTGCTTCGCGAGCCTTTTTCAACGCCTCGGAGAGAATCGCGAGCGAAATCGAGTCGCACTTTCCTTTCGAGCGAACACGACGCACCACTGCTCCCGTGACCTCTTCGAACAATGGCGCAACGGCGCGGACGTCCGTTCGTCCAAGGATCGTCACCGACTTTCTTGCCGCATCGCACCAGAACGAGACGCAGCCCTACTGGCACCGCGATATCGCTTCCCGATTAGCCGAACACATACTGCACTGTAAATCCAAGCTCGGGCGAGAACGACGATACTGTCTCGCGACAGCGGAGGCTCGATTAATCCTTGGCATGGAGAGACCCAGACGCACGGCGAGGCTTGCACTGATCACTGTCGCGTCGTCTGCGACCACTCGGATACAGGGGAAAGCGTAACGGTGTACGATAATGGTGGGTAGCGGTAATGGAAGAATAATTTGGGGTGGAGAAAAATGAACCGCGTAACACCTTTTCCACGTACACTTGCACACATGCACGCACACCCACAAAATTTGACACACACGCCAGATCGCGACGCGCAGCAAGATCGAGTCGCGTCGAAGGCCGCTACTCTACTGCGGCAACGAGAGAAGCTCGCCCCCTCCCCACCACGGCGACGCAGCGAGCAGACTTCCCCGACGTGCCCCCACCAAGCCAGGGCCGACAACCGCCGTCGCGTCACCCTGTGCTCCCTTCTCGTCCGACACCCACGGTTGCACCTATCCTCCTTCCCGTTTATCCTCCGTCCAACCCTAACCCTAGCCACGCTCCCTCCACCACCCTTTCGCCCTCGCTTGTTTCTCCGCTACATTTCGCAGTTTCTCTCCTCTCTCCTTTCTCTCTCCTTTCTCTCTCCCGCTGTCGGCCAACGTTTCTTCCACGCGTGTGACCGGAGGCGACCGATCGAGCTGCCAACTCGGCACGACTTCTCTTCCCTGGTTTTGCTGCTGCGAACAATATTTCGCGTGCATTCGCGCACACGTGCTCGCTCGCCACTGCTCTTTATCTCTATCGGCGAGCCCTATTCTGGGAGCGAGGGACGGTAACCACGGTCGAGAGTCTGCATCCGCGCACAGGTGCGAACGACATCATCGAAACGTTGCGAGCGTTTCGCGGTGCCGAGAAGCGTATCCAACCCGCTCCCAAGGTGTGCTCGTTCCGTGCACGCACCAACGCACTCGTCTCGTTTACATTTAAGCGCTTCGTTTCCGCCTTCCTCCTTCTTCCCCTGTCTGGCATGCGCGGGTTACGTAAAGGGAAATTATCCTCCACGGGCGATGCTTTAAAAGGGATATCGCCCGGTGTATCGCGCACGTTTCGCTCGGGACTGCCACGATCCATGGCGACTATATCGCGAGCCATAGAAACGTGGGAGTTACCGTAGCGGGCAATCGTGCGACTCGATCTACGCGAACTTCCACATCGAGTCCAGGAAAGTAAATCGTAAAGCGCTCCCCTCGTTGCTGCGTCGCTCCCCGACGTTTCCCACCGCTCGTCCCGATTCTGCTTCGTCCCCGGCAAGTACGCGCGCTTCGAGTCGTCAACTCCGAGGCTCGGAAGGAGATAAGATGCATCCCGCTCGAGAGCGACCGCGAAGCTATTCGCGTCCCGTTTCCAGCGATACCCACGATTTAGTGGGAGCACCGTGCCAGCGCGCAGACGTCATTGACTCGCGCGAAAAAATGCTAGGAGAACGTAGGTGCCACCTTCTACCGCCTCGCGGTCGCGAAGGAATGTTTTCTAACCGAGACAATTTATCGTTATCTATGCGCCCACCCTGAACCGCATGTTGGGCAAACAAACTGATAAGGAGTAAAGCGTTCGTTGGAACGCGAGAGCCGCGTAAATCGGCCAGCTTAACTTGGAATCGCGCGAGATATTCAGCCGAAGGTCGTGCTCAACCGAGACAGGCATTAATTAGCGTATCTGTTGGCCGAAGAATGCTTCTCGAACTAATCACGAATCGCGAATTAGCTCGCGGCTCTACCAAATGGGAGAAGCGAACAGAATCGCACCGTCGTCGGCTGATTTTCGCGAGGCTAGGCGAGTGTCGGTAAACGACGGCGATGAGCGTGCGGCATCCGGGACATTTTTGCGTCGCTGTCACGACTGACCTTGTCGCATCAGCTGTATCGAGCACGCTGTATCGAGCACGCGGTGCTGGACGCGGTGCGGGATATTTATCGCATCTGGCTGCGATATGTGCACGCGTCTCGCGCTGGACCAGGAAAACGCGCGATCGTTTTCCAAGGAAAGTTGCGAGATCGAAGTCGAAAATGCGAGTCGGTGCATTCGTTTCGCCGCGACGGACTTGCGAGCCGAGGTTAAGAGCCAGTGACGTGTTCTAGCGCGAATGGCGCTCGAGGAAATATGTATGCACGTATCGCGATGCCTCGACGGCTGCCCGTAGGCTGCACCGACTTCTATACCTCTATAACCTTCGCGGTAATTGTACAGTTGACAAACGTCTGCTGCGCCGAGTATTATCGTCGCAGCTGCATCGAGTTTCAACGCGTGATCGCTTATGCACGATGGTCGCCAAGTTTGATGGAGCAGCACTCTTTCGATCGCGAGTTCCTCGCTTCATCGAGTCGGGTAAAGAAAACTCGTCGAACGGACGACAAGTGGAGCAAGTTGTTAAGTGCTGTCCGCTTTCGCGTAATCGACTTTCCTCGGCGACGAGGTTATCCCCGATGGAAGTTTGCCAGCAGGCCTTCCGGCCGCTTCTAAATAGTCGGCCGAACGTCGCACACCCATCTGAAATTCGCGGAACTCTCGGCCGTCGATTTCAGGTGCGAGCCGCAGCAATCTTGCCTGCCAAATCTCTTCACCCCGACACCGGTCGCGAGTTGGACGGAAAACGTGGAGCTTCTGGGTGCGGCACGCCAGGAAGCACGATCGCGCCCAAGCCAGTCGCGTAAAAAACGCAGCAAGTTTGCCCATTAAGCAGCCCCGCGCAATCAGCGGGAGGAGCGCCAGCGCGCATTACGAATGGGGAAAAAGAGCTTGCACCGTGTGCACTCGAGGAGCAATGTGTGCACGCGTGTGCGTGCAGTCTCTCACGCGCGCCTTCCCCGCATTGTTGCTTGGTATGGATCGACGACGAACGAGCCCCTTTTATTATTACCATTTGTTGCCGCGTACGTGTTTCCTGCTACGTTGCCGGCACGAACGCACACCCGAGGATAAACCTCCTCCCTTTCACCCGTTCACGCTCCGTCGAGTTGCTTGGTCCCCGAGTTCCCCGCTCGCCATCCTGTTCTTCGCCGACGTACCTGTGGACCGCGAGGCACGGTCCACGCGTAATGACCTATATATCGCGGCCATTTCCTCCGGCACCGACGGCTTTCGTAGATCTTCGCGAAAGCCTGATCCCAAAGTCCGTGCGCCACGCCGCGGCACGTGGCACGCAGAATTCTACGCGACGAGTTTTCCCTGGACTCGGCGCTGCTGCGCGGTACCGTATGTACATTGTACATACCCGGTTGGCTCTGTTCTCTTGGATCGATAAACCGAGTCGGAAGCGTTCGCGTTCGCGTCCCGACGTTGCATAACGACGACGTTAACAATGAATGACGGGACAAAAGAGTTCTTTCGCACGGATTCGCCATTGAGCGGTGGCTGCTCTCGCTAGAAAGGCAGCAAAGGAAACGTTGCCGTTCGACGTTCCCGTATCACCTCCAACGTTTTCTGGGAGCAACCGGTTCCGACAGGTTGGCTCCAAGACCGGTCTCGGTTCGACGTCTACGTTGGTCTCACTTTTCGAAACACGAGAGGTCTTTCAGGACCCGAGCGGAAGCGAATATCTCGAGTTTCAGTAGAGATATTCAGGGATAATAAAGAGGTCGCGAACCCGTACCACCGGCCTTTTCAATTCACTTTTCGGGAGAGTCGCCGGTGCTCGAGCGGGACCAGGTGTGGCCGCGGAACGAGCGCGGGACGGCGAGCCTTAGCTGCCGTGGTTCGAGGAACTCGTCCAAGGTCGTCGCCAGCATTTTGCAAACCAAGCTATGTATCGGAAAACCCCCGAAGGAAACGGTACACCGCTTACGCAAAAGATGCGTCGAGTCGTGTCGCGGAAGAATCGACAGGTGCGGCCCATCTATACGAGTGCGTCCGGGAGAGTGGCCGGTCGAAAAAGTTGCGAGGTGTCGTAATTCGCTGTAGGGCGGCGGAGGGCGACGAAAGCGAAGGCGATAGACGCACCGGGGGCAGGACAGTTAGTCGGAGGAAGCAGAAAAGGAGGAGGGAATGGGAGAAGTGGGAAGGAGGAGGATGAAGAAGAAGTAGAAAAGGTAGGAAAAAGCAGCTCGTTAAGGCATGACCTTTAGCGAAGGGTACGTGGGAGGTTATAATACACTTTAGTGCACGGTTTCGTTTATCGTCGAGAGAGTCGTGGAGGTTTTGTTGCACGATGAATGCAGGTCGTAGCGGACTGTACGCTCGAGTCGGCGCGGCTTCGCCGAGAGGTGGGGAACGGCCAACGACGGAGACGTCGAGGGGAATGCGGGTCGAGGGCCGAGGAAACGAGACGAATAGACCGGAGAGCGGAGAGAGAGAGACAGACAGAGCCGATGGAGGGGAACACTTGAAAAAGAGAGGACGAGCAACGATGAACAGCCGCGCGCGCTGCACGACGGCGGAGGACGACGGAGGACGACGGAGGACCACGAGGGCGGGGGCAGAGAGAGGCACGAGTAACCGAGACGAGAATAGAGAGGGTGGACGAGCGAGCGCTGTGGAGAGAAGCAGAGAGGGACGGAGGGAAACGGGAGGTCAAAGGCCTCCGTGGAGCGCCAATGTGCCATGAGTAACCACCGGCTGAGCCACTCCACGCAGCATTGCCACCGCACCGCGCCGCGACTCTTTCTCTCGCCGTCTCGCCGCCGTGGCCGCCGCACCAAGTCGCCAACCTATTTCTTCGACGCGCGGAGGAACGCGAGTAACCAGTTTGCATACGCATCTAGCGCGAAAAAAAGACCGCCTCGATCGATAGGCTCGCAACTTTCGAGCGGATCGACTACCCCAACGAGTTATCGCAACCTTCGGGGAGCACACTCTCGCTCCTACCCATCGCCCTGTACCGTTAACGGGTCGCTGCCGCTTCCTCGATAGATCAACAGCCGCTCGATTTTCGGAGCATCAATTATACTCGGCGAAACGGTCGAGACTGCGAGCTTCGTTCCCATCGCACGGTTCTGCGCATCGGTCGAGAGGGCAGAGATAGAACGAGAGAACGAGAGAGAGCACGGAAAGGGGGCTAGGAGAAAGGGTTCCGAGATGTCGGGGAGTGCAACTCCTCGACGTCGAAAGAGAAACACGCATGCGCGTTTGCACGCTCCGGAGCGCATTCGAGCGTCTCCCAGGGAAGCGTACCCTCCGCATCGGCGCGCACTTGTGCATGGACGCATTTGCGAGAACATGTACGGCATCCGTCCAGACGCGCCGCGACGTTTGGAGCTGCCGAGTTAGATCCGCGAAAGGGGAAAGGTCACGCGGGCCCCGATCCTATTCGAGAGGGCCTTCGAAAAAAGCTCGCGCTTCGATACGGCGTCGGAGCGGATCGATCCGCCGCGGCATCCAGGTGGATTTAAACGAGACCCGTCGAACGGAGCGGCCAGGCCGGGCGGCGACGTGGCATTTTAGCCAACCGTGCCATTTAAATATCTTCCTGTTCCAGATTTGCAAACAAACGTGGCCCACGGTTGCAGTTTCCAGCGCGGACATAAATTATTCAGCCTACTATACGCGTCCCCTGGTCGTTAGATAGATATCGTTCGAACGACGCGACGGCAGAGTCTTGTTTCTTGCCTCGAGTTCCCTTTTCCCCTGCACGCGGAGCCGCGTGCCTACACGTACACCTATACACCGACAATGAGCAGAAGCACCGCCTCGCCCGGAGCTCCTCTCTCCCGCGTATACCGTTAGGATGGCAGCCAACGACCCAGATCCCCCCGGAGGACCGGCGCCTTCGATCGGGGAATCTCTTTTCTCCCGCCCGAAACGTCTTCTCGTCGGGAAGATAACCCTCGTCCGCGAGACGCAGGATGCGGAGCTTTTCCGCGCGAACGTTCGCCCCGCTCCAACGCGGATGCGCGATCGAGTGTAGAGGAAGAGCAGAGATAGCACCGAGCTCGTTAGAAGCGAGAAGGTCGCGTTCGAGTTTCGCACCGCAATTTAGTAACAATACGGATCGACGATGATAGCGGTCGATCGATAGGTCGCTCGGCTCGTGAATCTCGTTCCCGTACGTAGCCGGGGTAATGACGGAACGTTGCGAACTCGTGCGAAAACCTGCAAGACCTGTCAGCGGCAGCAGCGGGACGAGAGAAACAGGTTCTCGACGAGGCCCGAGCAAAACCAGTTCCACTGGTTCGACGAGTGAAAAACAGCCTCGCGCCTTTTTCCATCGAACAGGTTCAATTTGAATATCGTGTACCGATTATACCGCGGATGCTGTCGCTGCGCGCTACGGGGACAAGGAAAAGAGCACCGGGTCGACGGGGACGGGGGCTGGCAGCTCGATAACTGTAACTGGTTCATGGAAACGCGCTTGAATGAATCTCGATTCGAGCAGTCCTCTAGAAACGCGGGAGTGCGGTGGAATTTTGTCGCGCCATCAAGGAAGTCACCTACTACCTCGAGAGTGCAATTGGAGATGATCGCTGGTCGATCGATTCGTTCGTCCATCCGCGTCGCCTTTCGTCGTCTTTGATCGCAACGTTCTCGCGACGACGACCACGGCCGACTCGAGTCCAGGTCAACTACGTCAGTGACACGGCTCGGTGGTGAGCGGGTAAAAGGAATACCCGTTTGTTACGCGCGACGTTTTTATGGCGCTATCTCCTGCGATCTATGTTCGCACGTCCGTCCGCCCGTTCGCGTACGGGCGAAAAAAAAATGTAACGACGCCTTGCCCGAGTATCGGAAGCACGGCCCCGGTGAAATTCAGCGGCGATAGCGGTGCGCGAACCAGCTGTGCCGGCTGCGACGATGAAGCTGTGTGCATACGGTCGCATCGAGGGGTGGTAGGACAGGGGAGGGAAAAAAGTTTCAGCGGTTCAACGAGTTCGACGGGACGATGGCGATACACGGGTCGAGGGTGGCGAAACTCGTGTGTTTACGATCGTTTCGATGGGTCCCTCCTTTTTTTCCCCTAGCATCCCCCCTGCTTCCACCTTACGACCCTGGCTCCGTTGACTTGTTTCAGGGACGGGTCGCAGCTACCTGCTACCCTCTACAGATGCAACTCCCTGCGCTTGGCGCTTCTTTCGCGCGGGCGAGCAGCCGATCGATTGCCCAGCGATTTCATCGAATGGAGCACGGGGATCCGATTCGTGTCCTAGGTCAACGCAACCGCTAGCTGGACGCGCGCGTTCTCGAGATCGTCGGGCGATCGAGGACGATCGCACGAATATCCGAGCGAGAGGCTGGCCACGTGTATACGCTCGGCCGTTGAAGAGGATAGCGCCGAAAAAGTTTCCCAGAATTGCCGGCAAATCACTTTTTACGATCAGGGCCGATCGAAGCCACGGTCGTTCCGACTTTCTCGAACGACTTTGCGCGTTATAAAACGAGATTTGTTGGCGCGCGAGGGCCAAAGGGGGACGAAGAGGGTCGTCGGCAGAGCGGTGGCGGCTGGTTGCGCAAGCAACGCTCCAAGCTGGTTCCACCAGAAAACCAACGACATTTATTGCCTGCGGTTCGCATCTTCCTCTCTTGATCTGGCGATGCTGGCTTCCCCTCCGCCCTTGCCATGCCGCGGTGTGCCAGGTTCGGTGACTCAGTACCAGTTTTCTTTCTTTTTCTTTCTTTTTTTATCGTGGTCGTCTCGGTATCTTTGGATCGCGAGCGTCTATATGGAACGAAACGAGAGACGACGTTCGCGTGTGCGTGAGAATAGTCAGAAGAACAAGAAGAAGGCGGTTGAAGCGGAGAGAAGGGAAGGGAAGGGAAACGGTTAAAAAAGTTGGCCGGAGCAGGGTCAGTTCGTATGGGGGAACTCCGAAATCGAGTTGCCCGAAAGTTTGCTGCGAGTGCAAGAAGTTCGACGCGTATCTTTCGCTGACACGGCCTTGAAATTTCCACGCGACCCGAGGAAGCGACCAAAGGGAAGCTCCGTCGCACCAGTGCGCTGCGGTGACGAGTACATACGTAGTGAGCGTTTTTCCAGCAGGCGCGAAATTTCATTTAAAAAACAGGATAGAAAAATAGAGCGTGCGAAATCCGTTCCGTGGATAAGGAAAGGACAATACCTAACGAAATCAGTAACGGTAAAGAGGTCTGTGGCGTAGCAGCGGGGTAGGAAAAAAAACGAGAATCTGTCACGGTCAACGACCAGAACAATAGAAACGCGTCTGGCTCGTTCCAGTGAAACGATCGATACGGCTGAAAGAGGCTCGAAATTCCCGGAGCGAATTTCGCAAGAGCAGAGACAGAAAAGTTGTTGGTCGAAACGAGGGTGATACGAAGTGCACGCCCCAGCTTTCCGCAAATGCAGAGTGTCTTCCGTGTTTCGGCTACGGCACGAGCTAGAGAGAACATCGCCATGTTTGGCGCACACCGTCGATCGTTCCATTTCTCTAAACTCGGCCAAGGCAGGGTTGCACGACTCGTACGCTCGTCTATGGCTAGTCATGCACGCCGATGACGGCAACGCGATAGCGCTCCGCCGCGAGTCGACGCAATTTGCATAGGATCTGCAGCCTGACCCATTTGCCCGACGCATATCTTTGCCAACTCCACTGTTCTTTTCCTTTCGCAACAGCGCGCGTACGTTCGTCTGAAATTCTCCGAGGATGGTTATCTGCTCCACGGGTTAAAGACATGCTGCGTCGAACGAGCGCCAGAGGTCCAGCAGCCTCTTGCGAGAGTCAGCTGCTAATTAGCCTTCCGAGGGAGGAAGCGACGCAAGGGCAATTTTAGCGCCGCCTGGCCGAACGAATTTGGTTTAAACTGAGAAGCGAAGCTTCGTATAGGAATGGTATCGAAAGGTGCGACGAGTTGCAAGCTGCGAAGGGAGGGAAGCAACGAAGAGTATGGCGAAAGGGTTGAGCGAGCATCGGGGGACGGAAGAGTGTACAAAGGGAGCGGAAATATCGTTGGAACGTATACATATGTATATACGCAGCTACGCCCAGGGAAGGCCCTCGAGTTTTATGCGCTTTGTGCGCGCCAACGATCGAGGCGAAGCGTTGCCGAGCGGCAAGGGTGGTCGCCGTCCGTTTCGCGAGCAACTGGAACTACGAATCGCTCGAAATCCGTTTCCCTTTCGCGATTTCTACGCTGCGCCCGGATACCGAGCAAGGCCCGAGACCTTTGAAAGAAATTATGGAACGACCGTGGAATGCAATTAAGAGACGCTGGCAACGGTACGCGCGGCCGGAGAGCGGCGTCAAACGCACCGAACTACCTGCAGAAAGTTGGCGAGCAGAGCCGAGGTAATTAACGCGCGCGGCAGCAGGGGAACGGCGTTAACCCGTTCGCCGCCCCCGATCTTTTCACGTACGAACGGTTTCGCTTCTATTACGCGGTGCCGGTTTACGCGTGCACGGCGCAATTCCCGATGAGTCACGCCGGTCAACCTGGCCCTGGAAGTTTTTCCTCGCGCTGCTTACCTCGGATCGGCTCTGCCTCGAGGTTAGCGATATTCCAGATAATTGGGCGAAACTCGTTCGCCCGGGTGCGCGCATAGGTGGAGTCGCGATGCTCGTATAATTCTCGGCCACTTTAGCGAGAGCGTCGGGCGATCGTCCCCAAAGAAGGGAAGGAGGGTCGGCTCTAATTCGAAAAATCCGCTTCGGAGATGCGATGGTTGTCCCCGATAATGGCCGACCCCTGATTCCTCCGGCCATTAGCTGGCAACAAATTGCAGGCAACGTTCCCCGAATTTCCCGACACCGTATAAGCACCGCCGTCGGGTTCGCGCGCGAGGCACTCGAGGGGCGATCGTTGGTCGCGAATCTTCCTCCTCCGATGGCACCTAAATCGCCGACCGGTCGAGAGGAGGAACGAGAAGAGACGAGCTCGAAGCCCCTGGAGGAAAGGACGACAGGAATAACCTGTTCCGTGGCACCGATCGTTTAAAAGGAAAATATCCTGCGCGCTTCTAATTCGCGGTCGGCCGAGTCCCCCGAAGCCAGAAAAGGGTGGACAGACCCGCCAACTACTCCATACGCTCCGATTCGAGGTGTCGCGTCAAATTTATACCGGCCGCGAGAAAGAGAATGGGACAGGAATCGCTATCCGTCGTGGGCAGAGGCCGATGGTCTATCTTGGCGAAGAGGTGGCACGGACGGCGGAGGGAAGACTCGGGCCGGCGGGGTGGAAGGGAGGCTGGCAGGGAAAACCGGTTCGACAGGTTCGACTCCCATTTACCTGACCATGTAGCGCCTACCCTCCGTTCGGACATTATGTATTATGCAGTCCGGCTGCATGTGTAACGCATAACTATGCTGTGTATCCGGCGAGCGAGGAAGAAGAAAAATTGAGAGGGGACCGGGATCGAGAGAAAGGCATACCGCAAAGGTTCGTGGCGCGCGACGAAAGCGGACCGTGCCTGACCTCCGGGCCTGGATCTTCACTCTCGTCCGACAGCGCTCGATCTTTCGGCCTGTCGAGAATCGCGGAAGCTGCGTACACGCGTGCCACCAGTCTCGTTTCTACTTCTCGAATCGATTCGAGCAAAGGAATCGTAGGGCTGCGAATTTCTGGTCGAGCGACCGTTCGTCGAAATCGAAAACTAGCTTCGAAGCGTCGGAGGAGGCCTACTTTCCCGGGCAGGAAGGTTTCCCGTGAATTCCCGTGAAAGATGAAGCGGAACGATAAGTTCACCGTTACGTTAATCGATGCTGCTAGTCTGGGCGATGCGTCTCGAGATTAATTTGCCCCAGAAAGATGGTATCGCCGCGCCAATTACCGTATCCTCGGTCAGCCTCGCTGCAACCTTTTCGAGCGCGTCGAAAGCGTCGAGGATCGTTCCTCTTCGCTTTACGCGTGACACTCTGCACGATCTCTGATACAACCCCACTTGGTATTCCGTTCGGCGAAGCAAGAGCGGCGCTCGCGCAGGCATTCCACTGAAACGTGCTAGGCATCGACTTCTGTCCTCGTCCGCTCGCCAGGCTTGTGTGAACAAATTCGGAATTCTGAACGCGTGTTCCCACCGGCTCTTCGAAACGGCAGAAGGGATCGCGAGGATTGCCGGATGAGCAAACTTCTTCGACAACTTCCGCCAGCCTTGGAAGCTGACGCGCGGCGGCAATTCTGCGATCTTCGCCAATGCGAATAACCGCAGCGGTGAACCAATTTTAAGACGACAGGCGGGTCGCCGTAGCGTTTGAACACGCTCGTGCTTCTCCAGCCCCGAAAGAAAGGAAGGCAGGAAAGTTTGCGAGGGGACGAATTGGTCGCGAGGAGAGCCGAGTCGGACGAAACTGGTCACTCCAGTTTCTTATTTCTTTATTACGATTTTTCGAATGTTTTTCTGGAAAGCCCTACTCACGCGGCCGATGCTTCCACTGTTTCACGAACTACCACGCACGGGTCGAACTCTTGCGCAAAACCGACGAAAATTATGCGAATCAACGGCCTTGGCTGCGATTCTCGACTTACTTAGGGACCGCGTCCTCCTTCCCAACGCCCCGACCTTCCATTTGCCCCAATCGTTTTTCCACCCACGCGTCGCTCTCCGAATCGCCTCGTCTTCTCTTCCGCCGCTCCGTTCGTTTCGCGCGTCCGCGACGACTTTTCGATCGGCCCCGTTCGTGCGCGACGACCTCGATGCCAGGCTGCCGGGTATTTTTAGAGGCACAGCGTTCGCGTCCGCGGCGTTCTAGCGAAAAGTTTGATCTCTCCCGATGCCGGGGCCAAAAGGAGGTTACGGTCGGACCGACGTCGCGTTCGTAAACGCCACACGTATCGCGAAGAGACAGGGAGGGGTGTATGGGACACCGAGATATTCGCTGTCTCGCCTTTCAAAGTCTTCGTTTGCGGGCGTACCCTTGGCCTATCCATCGAGAGTGTAAGAGGTCGGCGAGCGGGTATAATATACGCAGTTCCGGAGTTGAAAAATTTCCCAAAGTCCAGATTCCCATCGGACTCCTGCCCCAGGAAATGCAGCACGCGCGACGACCAAGTTCATTGCGAAGCTGATGAAATTGCGGCTGCGCGGCGCTTTATGGCCCGCTTCGTTTTACTTTGCCCGTAAAAAAGAACTCGCGGGTCGCTAGAGTTATAGAATTCTTTGAGAAGGGCGCGAGAATGGAAGCGACTCTTCTGGTCGTAGCGTTTCCGATAGGAGCGAGAGAAGAAGAAAGGAAGAGTGGCGGAGAGTGGGAGAGAGAAAGGGAACACGCGGCTTCTAAAAATACGTCCTCGTGTGTACATAAGTACGGTGCACCGGTGCATCGGTGCACGCCACTCGGACAATTTTCACGGGAGCAGAGTCCGGTGGATCTCGTTACCGGTGGGTGGCGGTCGTTCTCGTCGACGACGCACCTCGCGACAGGCAGGCATCGCGTGTGACGCCCGCTCCGTCGATTAGCGCGGTCCAAATAAAGCGATGCTTCGGCGAACGGAAAAATCGGGTCGAATCGGGTCGCCTCCGATTCGAGGTGCGCGTACTCTGTCAAGAGCAAGGTCGAGTCCTCGAGAATTGCGCGGCCGAACGAATCCATGGAACGCTCGCAGATCGACGAGCTCTTCGACGGCAGGGACGAGAGGAAACTTGCGCGTATCTCGACACTGTTCTTTCGACGATGCAATTGAAGCCACTTCGTTTCGCTGATTGTTGCGGATCGCTCTGAATACGAGCGCAAGAGCGCGAAGGTTCGCGTGGTCTTCGTTGGTAATCATATTTAACTCACAATGACTCACTAGGTTGAGGACCTTTACGATCCACGCTAATGGACTCGCCACTTCAGCCACTAGGAGGAGGAACACGCGTAGCCAGGAGCGCGAGGCGAAAACGTGCAGCCGACGAATAGAGAGTCTACGCGCGATGCGTTTTATTACTTTCGGCCACGCGAATCTCGTTGCGCGTTCTTCCACTCGTGAAAAGACCCGCGGCGAGGAAAGGGTCGGAAGGTGCGCTCATCTTTCTAATGGCCTCTCGAATTAGACGCGACCGCTTCATTTTCCTGCTCCCGTCTGAAGGATAGGTCAGGTCGTTACTCCGGGAACTTTGGCGTCCCATTGCCGCCCGACAACATCTCCCCATTGTACCGCGAGTGTTTCCGGGCCGCGGAGAGAAGCTTCTCGTTGATCAATTAAGCGATTATTTAAAATGGAGCGGACGAGACGACGATTCGCGGCGAAACGATCGAAGACGACCGCGGATCCTCGAGTCGAGCGGTGCGTCGCCGGTTAGTGCGCCTTCGCGATGCGGCGTATAATTTGCCGGCGGATTCGGACACGCATTGACAAGCAGGTACCGATGGGTAATTACGGGTCGGGAGAAAGGAGAGAAAGGCGAGAGGCGGGGCGAAGAAGCAGCGAGCAGACAGATTTTGCACGAATGTGCGTGACCAGCGTGCAAAGCGTCCGCGCTGATGAACGTGTGCCGCGTAACAAATAGCGATCGTTGCCTACGTTTCGCCCACTCGGCCTTTGAACGCGTCCCCCGGTCGTCGGGCGATAACGCGATGACCTCGAGATAAATTGGCCGCTCGCGGTGCTCAATGGCATTTCGCATGGAAGCGACGCGCTACGCGACAAAAGGAGAAGAAAGTCTGCGCGCGATGGGCACCAATTGGTTGCGTAACGCACTCGCTCGAATTATCGACGAGGCAAAAGGACGAAGAGATCCGACCGCGCGTGACTCGCACGATGAACGCGCAATTTCCACCGCCAGCGAAAGGGGGCAGCGATATTGAAAAAGACCAATGGACGAAGAAGGTGAGGTCTCGGGCGAAGGCAGCAGAGGTGCGCGACCTTGTCCCAAATTGTGAGTTGCCGCCGCCGCAGTCGTCGATTACCCGCGTCTACGCGGAGAAAGGTCTAGCGATTCCCCGACCAGCCTCGTTCCCCGATCGACCTAACCCAACGAAGATTCGTTCCTGACCCCTTCGTGGAATATTCGCGGGCATTTGGTGTTCCCGGATCCGAGAGCGACGAGATCTTTGGCTGGCTCGATCGGAGACGCAACGTGCGTTCCTCGGCCAGAGGAGAAACAATGCGACGGAAGTCGGCGAAGACTCGCAGCTGCCCGCCGGAAATGCATGCAAGCGCACGCATGGCCACTTTTTCAGTCACGCGAGGGCGCACAAAGAACGATCGAAAGGCTGAGAGGTCGCGCGAGAAACGCTGGTGCGCGCAGCTGCCTCCGGAGACGCTCCAACTTTCTCGTGGGCATTGCGTTCTCCGCTCGAGCAAAGTGCACGCAAGGTGCGAAAGCTTCGGAACGGCTCGGCAAGCTCTTCTAGCTCGCGGCACCGTCGAATCGAGACGCGGACGATAGATAAGAAGATGAACACTCACCGTAGCATCCTCTCCCTCTCGACTATCTCTTCGGTGGTGGGCTGGGCAGGTCCGAGCATGGAGTGCGGCAACGGTGGATACCTTTGCGACCTCCAGAGCATTTCGGAAGCAACGGCGGGATGATGGTGACCGGGCGGCGGAGCCGGACTCTGATAGCCGATCGGCGGTGCGGTGGCGGCTGCGGCTGCGGCCGCCGCTGCCGCAGCTGCCGCGGCCGCGGAACTAGGTCCCGCGCTAGGTGGCGGCTGAGGGTGGGCCATCAGTAAGGATGTGTGCTGGACGCTCTGCACGTGCCAGACCCTGGCCGGCGTGGCGGCGGCCGCTGGGGTCGAGGAGCTGGTGGTCTCGTCTACGCTGAGCGCGGAGCTCCTGCTGCCGCTCCTCTCGTCGCCGGAGCCGGCGCTTCTCAGGGAACTTACCCCGCTGTCGGAGCCGCTGTCCCCATAGGTTCCACTCGCGGCACCGGCACCAGCCGCGGCTCCGACTGCTCGAATGCCGACCACCGACGGCACACCGGCGAGCACTCCGCTTCCAGGAATACCGGCCCCAGCCTCCACTTCCATGAGGCCGGCCTCATCGCCCCCCCTCGATATGTGAGACTGCTGTTGCACCTCGAGGAGGCTCGACGAGGCCAGCTGATGATGATGCGGTGGCTGCTGGTGTTGCTGGTGCAGCTGCTGCGAGGCTTGGTGGTGGTGTAGGTGGTGGTGCTGCTGCTGCTGATGATGCTGCTGCTGAGGGTGCTGCTGCTGCTGAGGATGGTGGTGTATCACCGGACTGCCAGTCGAGTAGCGGGGCTGCTGGTGGTGGTGCGGCGGTTGCTGGTGATGATGATGCTGCTGATGGTACTGCTGAAGGTGGTGGTGATGGTGTCCAGCGATCAGCGGTGGCGGCTTGTTCAGCCTCTCAGCTAAGATGACGGGGCTCTCGTTGTGCCGGTTTCGTTCCTGCTCCCGCTGCTGCTCCAGGAGCAGGCTCTGCCTGCCAGAGCCACCGCCGCCGCTGCTGCTAAGCGGACTCAGCCTCTCCAGCACGGAGCCTGAGTCCTGACTGCTCGACTCCAGCAGCTCGACCACCGATTCGACGCTCGCCGCCCTCGCGACGCTTACGCTGCACGCGCTATCCTCTGTGCCTAGCTCGGTAGTCAGCTCGCTTCCTCTCGCCTCTTTTTCCTCTTCCCGCTCCTGCTCCCGCTCCCGTTCCTCGCTCGCTGGATCGTCTTCCCGTTCCTCCTCGACGCCTTTGCCCTTCGAGTTGCCCGCGGCCTTCAGCAGCGTCGCGCCAGCATCGAGGAGGACGCTAGCTTTGTCCCCAACCACCGCCGAATCGAGCAGCGATCCATTCAAGAGCACCTGTTCCTCGCTGTCCCCTCGATTCTGCTCCACGTCCGCTTCCCTCCGCTCGAGAACCGTGTCACCTCCAGGATCTACCTTGTTCGGAGGTGGAGGTTCCGGTTCCCTGTCCCGCTCTCTCGACTGACTCTCCTCGTTCTCCTCGAGCTTCTCGACTTCTCCCTCGGCTCGGTCCTCCCGCTTCCTATCCTCCTCCTCCGTTTCCTCCCGATCCGACGCGGCTTCCTCGCAACCCCTTCCTCCTACCTTTCTCTCGGACCTGAGTTTCCTTCCGATCGGGCTTGTTCTCAGCCTCTTGGTCAACGGATCGCAGGGCTCTCGAGCCTCGTCCGCGTCCTCGGCTCGATCCTCCCCCTCGGATCTGCTGCCAAGCCGTTCCTCCTTCTCGACCGATTGCACGCTGCTCGAGTGCTCGAGATCCTCCGACTCTACTTTCGTTTCCTGTCCACCGGGCCTTGGCCTGCGACGCACCGGCCTCTGAGACGGACTCTCGATCGGGCTCTTTACGGCGGTTCCCCGTCTCCGTAGCTTCGAGGCGCTACTACTCGGCGCGATGTTCGCCTCTTCCAGCACTGTTCGCTGTATACGATTGCTGGGCCTGCCGGACGGTGGGCCCTTGTTTTCCCGGTCCTCTTGTCGCGTCGATAGATTACTCTCGTTGTCTTTCTCTAGCCTCTCGCGACTGGCACCTTCGCTCACGCGTCTTCGTCGGCTGTTGCGGGCGGTGCTCTTTTCTGAAACAACGACGAAACATCGGGTCAGGCGTTTGCGCGGACAATTTGCGCGGACAATTTGCTCGCGGATGAAACAGGTTGCCGGAAGACCTCGGGTCGAAAGAGGCGACGAGAACGAAAGGGGAACAACGAGCCTATGGTTAAGCTGCGTTGCTAAACGTGCAATTACGGTTATCGAGCACCGTGAACCGCTCCGAGTAGAAGGCTGTCCGCGTCGCGTCCCTCGTTCAATCTCTTCGATCAAGGTGGATCGATTCGATGCAGCGGGACGCGATATCGGAATCGCCGAGTCGACGGTCGTTGAGGCAATCTCCGCAACAGCCAGCGGTTCGCGAACGAGCTCAGCTTTGCGAGCAAACAATGTCCCGGCTCGACCTTCGACGGGACAGGGTGCTCTCGTCCCATCGACCCGGTTCGGATCGGCGATATTCGATAGCGGCGGAAACGCCGATTCCCGGGGTGCCGGAAGTTCGGCTCGGGTTCGCGCCAGCACCGAGAGTTCGAGGATCTTCGGTGGTGACTCGAGCGGCGAACGATTATCCGTGATCGCCGTAGAAAATCGTGGAGAGGGAGAATGGTAAAGAATGGCCCGGGAATCTCGCGAAAGGGATGCGAAACGCAGCGATGAAATAAGAAGGTAGTAACGAGTGGCGAGGTTAAACAGACCACCGGAGAAATGTGTGCGCCGAGGGGAAACGGCACCGGCAACAGCAACGAAGCAGCGCGTGGAAGAAGAAACGGACAGGTGGTGGAGGCAGAGGACTGAGCGACAGCGGCGGCGAGGAGAAGAGACAGGAGGGAGGGATTTATTACCGAGGATTTACTGTTATTACCCGGAGGGGGAGAAGCACTCGTGCGGCCAACGGTGGTGCATGCGTGTGGTGCGTTTGTCCGATGCACAGGACCTCCGTGTACCTAGAACACATGGACGGCTGCGTTCCGACTGCGGTTTCTCCGCGCCTCTCTTCTTCGCTTTACATTTTAATACGCCCTGCCATTATTCCTGGGATGCGAGGCGCGAAAGCATCGACCGCGCCGATGAAAAACTTGGGGCGACTACTGCGTCGAGCGGAGCAACAGATAGGACTGCCCGTTTCATTTGTTCCTCGGTGCAACGCGCAACGGCGGATGTCCAGGACGCGGCTCTGAAAGCCACCACCGGGTCGGTTCGTTCTAGTCCGCTGTAAACCGGAACATTGGCGCTGATTGCGAGCACGCTCTCAAAGGAAAACGAGAAGCGTGCCCGATCGAGAAACTGAAATTCGCTTAAATTCCGGCACGGCGCAGGTTCGAACCGAATTACGTTTGCCCGGATTTACTTTTAAATTGCCTCGAAGTTGTTCGGGCATCGATTAAATGTTGGAACGCCACGCCCGATTCCGCGGTAGCAACTCTTCCGTTCGAGGGGCGAATTTTCCGAATTCCGCGGGAAGCGGATTCTCCGTATTTAATTCCGACATTCGCGACAGCGGGGCGTAGGGGGTAATCCAGAACCGGAATAATCCGGGCAACGAGTGTCCAGCAGGAAATAAAGGAATTCTCGGATTGACGCGTGTCAGGTTGGCACGGGATTGCGCGGTGGCGAACTTGGAGGATGGAGAAAAATGCAACGCGGACAGAAAATGAATGTTTATTCGCGTTTCTGATTCGCCGTGGAATTTTTCCCCCTCAACACCGGGGTCCTCGACGACGTTTAAACGTGCGAGACTCGGACGAAACGAAAAATAAGGGCAGATGCTTGGACACCGTGCGATCGCCCTTTCCCCGCTGGGGCGAACAAAAGCGGTCGGTACTCCGCTGAATGTCGACCAGCTGTAGCCCAAGCCTCGTAGGAATGTGAAATTGGACACGGTCGGCCGAACCTGCCGGACATTTAAATCCTTCTTTAAAATCCGAGAGTCGCGCAGGTAGCCAGTTTCTTCCCTGCCCTTTAAAGTAGCAAATGTATTCCTGGATAGTCGTCGAGGCAGCGATACGTAGGTCGGTGGACACGGCCAAGAGAGAATAGAAAGCACCCGAGAGGAATCAGAAATTGATTTCTCGCGCCGCTTGCGTCTCGTCTCGCGAGGCTATTTTCATGCCGCTCTATTTCCGCCGCTCTTCCCTGCAGCGGCCGAGAATCCCCCGTCTGTTTGTTGATAAACTTATTTCCAACGAGTGGGCAGAAATTTCGCGCGAAAGCGGGGGAAAATGGCGATCGGGGGGCGAAGACGGCGAGAACGACATCGGGGACCGGTGTAAAAATAAAAGGCTTGGCTCCCAGCCAAAGACCTCCGCCTCCTGCTTTTCTTATTCTTCGCTCGAGACTCTCGCAGGCCCCATGCCAAGCCACGCGCCGACTGCGTCCAGCCTCGCCAAATCGTCCTCAGTTCCCGCAAATATCCTGCAAATTTCCTACAAATTTCCTACGATTTTGCCCGAACCGGCCCAAAGGTTTCGTTCCCGCGACGGGCATACGATAGTCCGTCGGGGGAAAAATTCGCGTCGCTCGAATTAAAGTGGAACGACTGTTGCAAAGGGTCGACGGTGGAAACGAAGTAGGTCAATCTGGCCGAGCGAGTTCGATTTCCTTTGCCTCCGTCTCAAATGACTCGTGCACGCTCGTCGAGCAACCGTGCAATTACTAGGGTGGTGGCCTGAATTCTACGCTTATTTCGTTCGAGAGAAGCGAGACGAAAGACATTCGGCGAGACTGGTCGTTTCAGCCGGCGACACATTTTTCCCGTTCGCGGCACGGCGCGGCAGGGACAACCGCGGTGCCGATAAGTTCCTGAAAAAAAATAACAACCGATTCCGTATGGGCAACACGTGACGAATTCCAGCTGCCTGCTACGCACTCCGACAGGAGATCGCCTCCCGGTTTTTTGCTTCCCGGCGGCTACTAGTCTGTCGCGCAGCTCCTTTTGTTTCCCCGACTCGGGGCAAAAAACCGAGACGACCCGCGAAGGGAGCACGCAACGTTGAGCATCGCGAACTCCGGGGGGAAAAAGAAAATTAATCCGCGTCGAGCAAGGTAATTGTCGTCCAAATGAAATTTTTCGCGATTATAGCGTACACGTTTCCTCGTCCGGCTCCTTTGCCTGTTCCCCGCGTCACCGCCGTGGATTTCCCGTCGATGCGGCTTGGATAGGGCGCCCACCTTTGGGACGCGAAACGCGCGTAGAATTTCCGATCCGAAGCGTAAGATCCGCGGGAAACGTTGAACCCGCTGCGGTTAATTCTCGTTCGACAATTCCGACGCCGCGAAGGGGTTAACGGCACGAGGCGAGGCGAGGTGCGTTCGCGGTGGATTTTCAGCAGAGGCGGAGGCGAGATGTCCCCATTGTTTCTGAATTATTTATTACTCGTAGCTTGGATCGCAACGATTGAATGGTCAGTGAGCGGATGTGACGTGCCTGCGGTCCAAAATGGCCGGCTACGATAATTACTCGCGTGTTTACGACCGATAAAGCTTGAATGCCCCACCTACTACACGAGCCACGGAGTGCCACAGTCCTGTCGAGGGAAGAGAAAGCAGGGTGAGAGGGAGAGATACACGTTCCCGTGTTAGTGGCCGCACAAAATGTCACGAGCACAGCCCTCTGCTACACGGCCGAGCACGGCGAGCACTTCGATGCAATTCGATGGCTTTGTCCCTGGTTCCCGTCAGATTTTGGCCGACCTGCCCGCGCCCTGCACGCACTGTCGTCCGACTCTTTCGCAACTTTGTTCGCCGCAGTACGAGCAAACGTGTTTGCGCTCCGGACTCGCTGGGGAATCGTGCGAGCGGCCTTGAAAGTGCAACAGTAAAAAAGCGATTTTATCAGCGGCCACGGTACGACGACTCCGGAATCTGTGCGTCAAAATCACCGGCCGGAACCTATAAAACGCGTCGCGAATGAAAAGTGCCTCCGCACGATTCGCACCACGCTCGCTGGAAATCACGCGATCTCCGTCACCGACAAACGCGCATTTACCTGCAAATCGAGCCCCGTGTCGTTCGAGTACTACTCACGCGCAATCGTGTTTCATTAATAAATTACAAATGCCATCCTTCCTGCTACCGTAATACATCGCTTCCTATGATAATCACGCCGAGGAGAAACAGCTAGATCGACCGCCAATAGCAATGGAGCGGTGAATATCGCCTCGATTAAAGGTACGCGCACCGTGGAATATCCAGGCGTTAAAAGGCAGCTAGGAAAAGAGAAAGCGTTATATCGTCCGTTTAAATTGTCCACCGTGAACCTAGTAGAGTTCGCATCGGTTAAAGGATTATCCCTGTCGGCGGAATGCGAGTTTTCGATTTCAAAGCCGATCGGTCCAGTCCATTTGTTATTCGCGATTCGTTTGAGACTCGAAACCGTGGCACCGTTTAATTGGCCGTAGCGTGCAGGAAATCGCAACCGCTCGATCGGCAGTCGTTATTAGCTCTCTGCTTTATAGGGGGGCTGCAAACGCGGAAATGGGGAAGGGAGAGAGAGAATGACCGTGGGCATATGGAACAAAGCAGCTACGTGCACACTACCTGCAGGCTGACCCAGCCCTGCAAATATTTCTCTCCCGGGCTCGAATCGATCTGCAGGGTGTCCTCGACTTTATCGTTTCCTGCTGCCTGCGACCGACGCGACGCATCATGCTACAATGCGAGCGACACGCTGCCTCTGATAGCTATCCGTGGATCGATATACGTATAGGTACCAACGCCGGCCTGCCTCCTCGTCACCGGGAATACCACGTGCTTCGTTTGATTCACGCTCGCGTTTCGTTCGAATAGCTTTCAACCACGCGTGCGAATTAAAATTCACCGCGGATTCCTTCCCCCGTATGGAACGCAGAGGCCAGCGCAGCGCGCACCGTACCGAGAGCGAGCGAACAAAAAAATGGTCGTTTCTGAGGAGAACAAAACTGGAGCAGCTCTTTTCCGCCAACGTCCAACGATAGGAGGGGAAACGGTGAAAAAGACAGAAGAAACGCAACGACGGCACAGGAGGATCGGTGCGATACGCCCGTTCCCCGAAGCACAGTTATCGGAGTACGATCGTGCGTGGCTGAGCGCTAATTGTATAGGCGGCGCAGCCGAATCAACGATTCCGAGAACGCAGCCGTCTATCTCGTCGGTGTTGCAAGGCAAATACAGCTGTCCGTTCGACGGAGGGGTCATTAACAGGCGCAAATGAATGACAAGTACGCGCAAGATACTCGCGGAACACGGCTCTTCGCCTCCTTCGTCTATTCGCTGTGCAAACGTAGACGGAGGCGAGCCTTCCTGCGGCCCTGAGACGACGGACGGGTATCGATACCTGGGCCCTTCCAGAATGCTGACTCGTCGGCATGCGACGAGGAGAGCACTCCTGCGAGCTATTCGTGAAAACGTAGAAACAGTTCGAGGAAGAAGGGACCGAGGAAACTCATTTTTCACGGAATCGACGAGGAGTCTATCCGGTCGTCTGTTAGGGAAAGCATGCTGTCGTGCTCGAGCAAAGAAACGGAAGAAGCGGAGACGGGGCTCCGAACGGCGATCTTGCTCGGGTCACGAACCGGTCGCATGTTTTGCTTAGGCTGCCTCGACCATTATATTTTATTGTGTTGCGCCGGTGACGTCAGGGCCAATTGACCTCCCCTGAGGCCATTTCGTGAGTTTAACGCGAGCCAATGGCTCCGGGTATCGTGTGGGTGCATGCGTGCGTGTACACGTGTATACGTGGCAGTCGTTATTCCTGGACGAGACAGTTTCTGATGTGCTTTGCGGTCGAAACGAAACGGGGCGGCTGCCGGAGCGGCGACGGGGTACAAGGAGCAACAGAGAACGGAGTCGTGGGCCACTTTAACGTCGCGTCTCGACGCCGGAAAGTCTCCCTTGTTTTTTTCTGGAACTGCGCCGACCCGACTCTCTCCACCGAGAGGAGAAGCAGTCGTTGGATTCAAAAGCTTCTCGGTATCGGACGCGAGCGAGGCTTCGAGCAGAGCGGAGCTTTTGCCAGCGTCCCCGCTGCGTGGAACGAGGGATTCACCGCCGGTAATACGCTTTTTACGACCACTTCGACTCGAGGCCGCACTCCTCCGCTCTGCTCGATACGCTTCGATTGCTCTTTCGATGCCTCCTCTCATCCAGTATCCGGCTATAGGTGGCTGTTGTTTCAACGGAGCTTTTCGAGGTGCTCCGAACTTTGATGGACGACGTTCCGTCCTTCGAAAGGCTGACCCGCGCCGAGAACGTTCAAGTTTAACGCGCGTTTCATTCTTGCTAATCTACCCTCCACCCCTCCCCGTCATTCACTCGTCACCCGTATCGGTACAGCTAGCGATACAACCTGGCGATAACGGAATTATCCTATCAGTTACGGTTTAAATAAAATGCAGGCTTATCGCGAACACACCCACATCGTTGAATCAAGGTAGGCGTCGAGCACGCAACAGCCCGCCCGATACCTTTCGTCGAACAATTCCACTCTCTGTAACGTCGCGTTTAAAAGGCAGACGAGAGTTCAAAAATCTCACACCAAAACGGAAAGTGACTAATTAAAGCGCAATCGGCGTCTCGACTCGCTCGTCTCGAATGGAAATGGTCAAAGAGGGACGGTGACCTTTGATTTTTGGCTCGATGGAGAGATGAGTCATTGAGTTCTAGCCTAGGTGGGTTGGCACCGAACACCGGATACCTGGACTCGGCAACTAAATCGAGTGCAAGCTAAGAGCAGGTGAACTCTCCGCAGAGAATCCTTCATCTCTGACCGCCCTCCGACTCTCCAGAGTCGATCGATTCGATTTCGATACGCAGATACATACCGCAGACGGCTTGGGGCGTTTCCTGTTTCCTGCGGAACGATACGGACGTTTGCCGTGTGCAACTGTTGGTACGCTCGCGTCTCGACCAGCCGGCTAATTAATTCAGCTAATAAACGTCGCGGCTTCGAACAAAACAGGTGGCAGACGCTGCATACATAGAAATAATTACGCTGCGTTGGTCGACGAGGTTGTTCGCCACTCCGTTACGGTAAATGATTCGCGCGATTAAACGAGAACTTATCGCGAAAGACGCGTGCGACCTTCCAATCAACCGTTACGAATGCGACGAAAAATGGGGGCGATTTCCTCGCTGCCCTGCCACCCGGGTGCTCGTTCCTGTGCTATCCTCTCAACCTTTCCTCTCGCTAATACCGCTGGGTCATCCTAAAAATATCGTGGCACGTAAATTCGGCGAAAACAAGTTGACCTCGATGGCGCGCTACATCCCGCAGCGAAGCGTGGTGTGGGTCAGGAAATGCGGAAGATCGAAGCGCGATTTCCACAGTCGCAAGTAACGGCTGTGCTGCAGGGAAGCAGGGGAATGTTTTTCCTCTGCGGACGAAGAGGGAGAAAGAGAGGGAAACGGGAAACGATCGAGAAACGGAGCAAAGCGAGAAACAGCGAGAGAGGCAGAGTTTATGTCGCGACCGGATTATCAAACAGGGGCGAATACGGGGAGGATGGCCTCCGCGCCATAATTCTCGGGCCAGCCGTCGCGTCGCGGTCGTGGGTGTACTCTCGGTTAAGGTGATTTCGCCCAGCACGTTCGCGTTCGAGCGTGTTGAGCCACGGGTACACAAGCAGGCAGACGAGTGCACGAGTCACTGGAGGCGATCCGTGTCTGAGATATGCAGTCCGTCAGGGAGAACGGAGCAAGGGGGACCAGGGAGACAGGGAACGGGTGTTGAACGAAAAGAGAAAGGTCGATATCTCTGTTCCGCGTGCTCTTCGGGATCTCTTCCAGCGCAACGGGAGCGAGCGAGCAACGCCAGGGGAACGAAGAGCGCAGAGGGATAACGTGGCAAACGGAGAACTAGCTGAACCGGTTTGACGGACCTCGACTGGTTTCATTAAACTCCGGTTGTAACCTCCTCCTCCTCCTCCTTCTTCGCCGGCCGGCTCGTTCCGTCGTCTCGACGCCGCACATACTGCATACACGCGCACGGGGGCGGCTGAAAAGCCGTCCGTAGCTCATTTGTCGTTCCCGAGCGGACCCGAGCCGAGTCGAGCCGAGTCGATTTGCCTTTAGTTTATGCATCGAATGCGCGCGGTCGTGCAGGCCCAGAAAGAGGTAAAGGGCAAAAGGAAAGTCCCGGATAATTGCCACGGTCCCGTAATGCCCACGCGCAGTTGCCATTCCTATCCTCCACGCGCCTCCTCTCGTTTCATTTTTCTCTCTGGGCAGACTGTCGTCCTGGCCTGCAAGTTCGTTTTCTTTCTCGCGATACGTACTTCGGTCGACGGCTTTACGCGACTCTAGAATATCCCGTCTCGCGCCACATTTTCGCCAGGGTGAACACATTTCGGAGTCAATGAAAGCTGAAAACGATCGCAACATTCTCGAGGTTTATTTCCCGGAGGCATTCGCCTCTCTGCTTCCCGGCCCTTCCGCGGCCAGGCTTTTTCTCCTTCTCGAAGCGAAAGGGTGCTCGGAACGTGGCCGGGAGAGACAGAGAGAGAGAGGGTTGCTTGAACGAGGGATTCTGCGAACCGTGGGACTGCGAGCCGTCGGATCAATACACCGTCGAGTAATTGCGGTGTAACGTCCGTGGGCAGAGCAACCGTAGGGAGCGAAGGAGCCCCTCCACGCCTTCCACCGTGGCACCCTCCTCTGAAAACACGTCGATATGCACGCAGATATCGCGCGGGTGATTCAGACGCGATGCTTCAATCGAGATAGCGATTTCGTTTCTCCTCTCTTGCCCCATGCTGTCTCTGTTGCCGCGCACAATCGCGCTCACCCTCGCCACTGCATTCGGTTCAACCGCCTCAGTTGGTTCCCCGCATTTTCGCTAATACCGTCGGAAAATTTGCCGGCCTCGAATTATCTGTGGGGGAATTTCGCGCAGAACTCCTTACCCTTGGGAGGGAGAATTCGGGGGAAAAACGGGAAAACGAGTGAAAAGAGGGAGGAAGCGTGCATCCAGCGGCAACGGGTACGTCGTACACATACGCGCACGTATAAATAGACGAGGGATCGTTGGAAGTCGAAGGCGACGGAAAATCTTGGCCGGTGGCCAGACGTCGCGGGATAAATAATTTATCACCATCGCGTAAACGCGAGAGGTCGGGCCAACTGGTTCGTCCGTTTCGCCCAACTACTTATTCGTCATTGTCCACTTTCTCCTTCCCTCGTTTTCCTTTCAACTTGGCCAGCCTGGCTACCTCCGCGACGAGAGACGGGTGCATCGTCGAAGCAATCATTGGAATCCGCCATTCGCGGCCGAAACATTACCCCCTGCTCCATCCCTTTCGCCAACGCGAAGCGTTTGTTCGGCTTCATTCCCCGGGACGCGTCACCATGAATGACGATAAAAGTGGAACGCGAACGTTTGAAATCGTCGTCGTAAATTTGGATCGTTCCTTCGTGTTTCGGGGACAATATTTTATGTATCCCATTCCATAGTATATATTTATGTTTCGCCGAACAGAATTGCAGAGTGCTCTGTCTACTACGCGGCCGTGCCGTCCGATCATCTCGCAATTACTCTTGACCAACTTTCGGCTACGACGTTCGAGCGATTATTTCTCCAACCTACGTGTATTAAATCCTCTTATTTTTAGGCAGATACACACGGCGTATTCGGAACGAACAAATAAACCTCGCCATTTTGGAATTCGCGTTTGCGTGCCCTCATTCTACGTCTCCGAAACATCGCTTCGCGAATCTACTGGATACCTGCAAATTTTTCTGCGACGCGAACTTTCTGGCACCAACTTTTTATCGGAACTCTGCGAAACGAAGGCGGGTAATAATTGTTTATTAACGCGCGCATTCGCGTTTCTGTGAGGAACGTGGCCCATACGCGCCGCCGCAAGATCGTAATTAAGATTTCCAAGCGAGGTGCAAAACAGGTTTTGCTCTTAATTACTGCACGCAATCAGATGGATCAGGTTTCTTCTAGCAGTCGCACTCAACAGACGATCCCGTTGCATTTCAACGCCATTTAAACACGCGGGCAGATTCCTTTGTACCACGGGAATGGAGTTTGTCCGATTGGATATGCGTCGCCGCGTCTTCGATAATTGCGAACGATATGGCGTGATCGGGGCAATTGCCAAATCGACCGCAAGCATTTCCTAGAAAACACGTGGCAACGGAGAAGCGAGAAAAGTCTGCGAAATCTGATGCTCGCGGAGGACCGTATCGAGGAACGTGGCGTGCTATCGCGCTTCGCCGTGATAACCGAAACTGTTATCGCGCTCGTTGCTTCCTGGAGGGTCGGCAAACCTTAGCGAAGCAATTATTTCCGCGGAACAGAGAAGGAGAAGGGAAAAACGATGCGGCAGCATCTACGTACGTATATATGTACATGTGTACATGGTTTCGCCTTACACGAACTGTGCACACGTAATCGGATGTGCTTACTCTTCGCAGAAATTCAAGGCGTGTCTCTTAAAGCGAACCGCATTATCGCGGGCAGAAATAAAATCCTAACTTTTTGGCCGAACACCTGGGCATTTTTCTTCGACTTACTAAAACGTCTTGCACGTCGGCGTTCGGATGCTCGCATTCCAGCAGCGTTTCCTTACCTGCAACAGAAACAGAGGTCTCCCGTTACTCGACGGTTCGAAAATGTCCACGGGGCAAATTTATTAGTCGAAAATATCGGGCCAATGTGCATGGATAAGTGTGTCGATAGTCGATAGAGGGGCGGCTAAGCTCGTAGATAATTTCGCTGGAAAAGCAGGGATTAGGAGTTGCGGAGGGAAGGGGTGAGTTGGAGCAACGTGGCGGAGGCAACAGAGGGCCGCCACAGAAAGCCATTAGCACAAGTTCGACACGAAAGTTGGAAAGTTAACGAAACTACCACGAATCGGTCGTTGGTGTTGGTATATCGTCGGGTTATAGCAGAAGTTCTGTTAGCCACTGTGACGCTCTATATATACGCGTGCACGGAGAAGGGCGGAAAACTTCATGAAAACTCTCCATCTCCCAGCGGCGAGAAAACTTTTTAATTGATTTTATTTAGTCGTCTCATCCCTTTCCCCGCTTCCACCCCTCTCTATCGCTCTCCCAGCCAATACCACAGTGCGTTAATGCGGCGCGTCCTTTCTCCCTGCCTGTATTTTTACCATCGCGGAAACTATCCCCGAGGAACCTCGTCGATTTTACTCCCAGCCTTTGATTACCGTGCTCCAGAAAGCCATTCTATTTCCAGAGGATTTGATCCACGAAAACGCGTCCCCGTTTCATCGATATCGCGCAATGGAATTTACAAGTCCATCCATTTATATTTCCATAATTAATCTCCGGCCACTAGAACGATCAAGCAGCACAGATTGAGCGCGCGTTCAATGCCAACTACAGGAATTTCAAGATTAACACGCCCATCAATTCAATTTCTTTCTATATCCCCTTGCACTGTTTACCTCCTACTATGAGCACTGAAGCTTTAATCTTTCGGGGCAAGGTGCGATGTTTCGGCACGATTCACGTGGACAGCGACCAGGACGGCGAGCTTGTTTGACCGGCACAAGTGCGAGGAAAAGTAGGGAAAAGCCCTAGCTTATATCTTCCTTCACGATTCTGTGGAAAAGCGAAGATCCGCGCACGCGGGCGCAGTCCTTCGCACACGTGTCCCGGTGAACAGACATCGCACAAGCGATGCTTCCCAGCGAGCAGCACTTAGGTCCCCCTCGTTCACCCTTTACCTGGTTCGCTCGCTCGCGTATACAGTTCGACGAGCCCCGGCACACAAATAGTCGAGCCGGTTGAACCGTGTAACGGATAAACGTGTGCGTGTACATAGCCGGCTATATAGAACTCCACCTCCACCCTACGTGCCCATATAGATACAAGCCCGGTTCCGAGTAGCGTGTCTGGCATCTTGGTATATAGCATCGTGGCGTGGGCTCGCGGCTGGCATGCATTATTCACGAAGTATGTAGTCACAAGCTGTACCCGCTCTCCCGGCTTCAACCCGACCTACCAATGGTAACGACGAGTCGTGCACGGCCACACGAATTCGCTCCGATGCAACCTGCAAGATTGAGCCTTCGCCTCGAAATCGACGCGTTCCACCGAGCCACGTATCTTCTTTTCTCGCCAGCGTCGCAATTTCTTTCTTCCCCCCTTGCACAATTTCCGTGGACTCGAGCGCTCGTTTCGTCCTTCATAAACTCCGGCAAATTCTCCGAATCTTATTGACGCAAAGAGGATCGGAAAAGGTGGAGGCACTTTACCACCGCCGCTCGACAATTTCGAAAAGCCCCGCTTTATTTTCACGCCGCGACCACCGATTCGCGTGCTGCTGCCCCGCAATCGTTTTATACACGCTGCTCGTTATACCGTCAATTATAATTTCCGCGAGCTTTCGTCGCCTGTTCGAGGAACTCGGAAGTTAACCGACAACGAGGTAAAAAAACTGATGCACAGCGGTGTATTTATACCACAGCGCGGTGTCTACCTTTCCTGTACAGGTATCCGCGCCCAGCTCGCGACGCCAGAGAGCGAGAGGTTTGCTAGACGGAGGTAGACTTAATTACGCTAATGAGTACGTTTTGACCCAGCTTACCTTGCTCCACTCTCTTTCTCTCCTATAGCTTTTTATTGCCTCGAGCAGCAACGATACCCTATCGCTAGTCGCTGCACGATCTCCTAATTTATTAAACGTCGCTGAACGGGGACCCACGGTCACTGAAACAGGCTGGCGTCGGGGTTTTTTTTCTGTTTCTTTTTTACCTCAACTTTTACTTTCGTCAGCTCGTACAAAATCTATCCTATAGCCAGCGCTATCAGCGAATTTAATTGCAGCATAAGCGGCACGAACGGGAAGCTCGCTAAATCGTGCCGTCTGGATATTCCTTAATGAATCGAGGAAAGAAATTATCGGTCGGACGTGGCGATCGAGCAAGCATTTTATCTTATCGGAGTGAGTCAATATTCTTATTTGATGAGGCAACGAATTATTTTATATCTTCCCCTTCTCCCGCGTATTTACACGGTTTCACGTTCTGGTATATGTGTAGCTGCAAAGTTTCTCGGAACGGATCTATCGAATCGTAAATTATAAACGAGCGCGTCGAATTATTACATAAGTCCCTATCGCTGTTTATCTGCTCCACGGCTTCGTAATCGCTCCAATTTCTGTGTCAGCCAGAAGCGTCCCGTTTTCTCCACAAACAACAAAAAATCTATGCGCGTCGGGCAACTCTAAATATGGTTTATTACGCAATTTATCAACGATCCAGGGACGGTCGCGAGTCTCTACGGAACGGGCCGTAAATTTCCTAGGTCCGTTTCTATTCTTACGGTTCGAGGGGTAAAAACGGCGACGATTCAGAATAGAACGGTGACTAGCCGATACGTTGCTTGTCCAGGAGGTCGGCCAAAGAGGAGGAAGACGTGTCGCGTTCGATTACGCAAGGAGAAAGTCTCGACTGCGAAGCGAAGGAAGCACGGGTCTTTTGCGAGTCTACTTTTGTCCCTTGACTATTTTCTTTCTATTGGCCCACGATCGGCACAGTTCGTTCGAGAGAAAGGCGAAACACGAAGGAGGTGGAGAAGGAAGAACAGAGATAAGAGCATGCAAAAAGAAGCGGAGTGGACATGCATCTGCTGGACATGCGTGTAAAATCCGCTGCTGCGAACGTCGATCGCAACGAATCGTGACTGGAATCGTCTTTTCTCCCGTTCTGACGTCTCTCGTTTCCTTAACTCGTTGCACGTATGCACGTAACTCGCTGCCATCGTGGCAGCGATCGCGGCCGCGAATAACAACGATGTCAAGAATGTCCCAATTGCGAACGAGCGGGTAATTTTATTCGACTTTCCTAGCACGATATTCCAGGGTGGTTGCCGGCGCTACGCGATCGATGCATAGCGTGTCTTACAGAGCCAGCTCACGGCAGCCTGGTACTTTCGTGTTGGAATTTAATTAGAAGCTGACGCGCAGAAAACTATACCTCGGAGGTATGCGTCCCGGCTATCGCAAAGCGTGGAGCACGCCGATTTACTTTTTGCACGATAAGCCAAGCGTGACTCATTGTCGATTAGCGAGGACAAAGTATAAGGCGGACAGTCCGGAGAGTAAACGCATTTTTACGGGTAACGAATTATTTTATATCTTCCCCTTAAAATAAAACGGGTACTGCTTGAATAGCATCCGAATGGAAAATTCGGACGCAGGGCGCAAAGGTTCGCTCATGCACGGCCAGGAACAAGAGAGGGCTGCCCTTTTATCTGGCCGATGCTCCGTCTGTATTCCAGAACAAATTTCCAAGTTCAAGGCTCCTCGCTACCATCGAGCTGCGTGCACACTCTTCCCAACTTTCGTATCTGAAAGTTTTAAGCGACCCGTGGATTCCGAGACATCGCAGCGATCGCTGAAAGGCACCCTCGAAGCATAAAAGACACTCGAATCTTTCAACATTTAAGGGCGAACAGTCGGAGCAGAAGGCGGCCGCTTCGCGCTAAAGAATTTTCACGGAAATGGACGATATGGAATGCGCCTTGGCGAGCGGTCTGGGTGCATAGAAATTATCGCCGCGACGATTTAAGACCAGAGTCTCTACGAAACAAATTCTATACTGTCGCGCAGAACGCGCAGCCCAGACGAACCAAACGAATAAATTGTCCGTTGAAACCGTGGTGTATGTTTGGTGGCTGTTTTCATGCGAACCCACGCATTCCGATGGCGCTGAGAGAAAGAGAGCGAACGAATGCGTTGCGGGAGCCCGGCTGTTCGGAAAGGCGAAGAGGGGACGGAATGACAGACGACGCGAAGCCCATTATGTATCCCGTCTGCCCCAAAAATAATCCTCGCGACTAAAAAATATCGAAAGCCTAAGCTGGGAGGTATCCAAATGTTGTCCCGTTCTCCGCTTTTCATCGCAGGCCAGCAGCTCGAAAGTTCGCGTTCCTCCGCGCGAGAAATCGGCCAGGCGAGATTGGAAGATTGGCGCGTCCAGCGCGCATACGTACGCGCGGATTCAGTTTCAGCCGAGGACGAGACGACGAAGCTAAAATTGATCTCGGCGAAGGGCGCCACTCTAAATGGAGAGTAACGGCCATACCGGACTTACGGCTTCCTCCGACTCTTCCTTTACGCCGTCGACTATCCTTTCCAGCAGACCTGCGCGCGTATACGCGTACCTAACCGAACACCGCATAAGGATTCAGGCCAGGCCTGGCCATAAATCGAGGCGAACGACTGCACGATGTACGCGCGGCGAATACCGCCATTAAATGGCAAGAGAGCGCGCGAGCCGGCTCGTGTTCCGCAATTATTTCGTCGAAGGACGACCGCTTCTGGGTTCCCCGGGGATCCTTGTTCCGTCCTCGTGCTCTCGCTGCGTGACTATGCAGAGCGCGCCGCGTTCTTCTTTGTAACGCAGGACGCGCAGGATTACGAATTCCCGAACGGGGAAAGGGGGGGAAAAAATTGCACGCGATACGCATGCCTGACGACCCAGTCGAAGCATCTTCGCGGGCCGCCCTAATGTCTCTATGAGAAAACGATCGTCGATGAATCAGGGGACGGTGAATAATTGCCACGGCGATTCGATGCTGTCCGTTCTAGGTATCGATTATCTCCGCTCTACGAACGAAAGCGGTTGCTCGGGCTACGTTTCCCATCGAATGCGATTTCGCGTACGCGTGTACGCACCTAGGTACGCGACAAGCTCGTCATCGTCGGGCGATGGTGCAATCTCGATTCCGAACCGGTTTACAAACCCTCCTTGTTAGCGACCAGAGGTATCGACCTTCGACATTTGAAATTCGGTTTCTATCCATAGAATTCAAGCGTACGTGTGTAGCTACTTAAAGGGACGCGTATCCCGAGCGCATTTAAATTCTAAACAACACCTGCTGCTTTTCCCGTTTCTTTGCCCCGAAGGAGCACCATGGGAGGGAGAACGATGGAGGAGGTTTAACATTGCCCCGGGTCCCGAGGGCCTGCTTTCGTTTCGTGCTTCACCAAGCACGCACGCTTCATTCTAAAACGTAGGCAGAGGCTTCGCGGTTTCTTTCAGCGACAATCGTCCACGACGAAACGAGACGAAAAGAGACGAAACGCGAGGCACTTTCTATGCTGCGTGGCACCTGCTCGGAGCACCTCGTCTCGACGGAAAGTGACATCGTTCGATGCGTTTCGTGCATTAACGCGTAAACGTATGGGGACAGCTCGTGGTTGGGCCGGCGTGATTCATCTTTGGTACCAAAGGACACGCGAGCGACGAGCCAGGTGGAATTGTACGCAAATGACGAACGTCGTTGGCATACTCGTTCGCTAATGAGCGACGGAACACGTTTCATACGCGAAGGTTAAACCTGAACGATACGGGCTCGATAATCAACGAAAACGATCATGGCGGTACCGTTTTTTTGTTACGGCGACAGCAGCTTGTCACTTGTTCCTTCGCTAATGCTACTTCAAAGGCTTCGCATCGACTTTAATCGGTTCGAACGACACGAAGAGTTTGTGCAGCACATTACCTGAGAATCCGGACTAGATTTTCAGCCGAAGGTAATCCGTTTTAGTTGCAGTAATCATCACGTCACAAAATAAGCTTGCTTTCACTTAGCACAATCCCGACGACACTGATGCACGCTCGACGCTAATTCGCTGGACATCTGCTTCAACACGCGCGTCGAAATTCACCAAGCACCGACCACGTATGTACTTTGACGATTATTGGCGGAGAAAAAGGCCGAACGCGTCGGAACGAGTAGCCACGCACCTCACAACCACTCCGATTTTCGAGAAACTCCAGACTGTAGGTTCGCGCGTACTCACGAGCTGCCACGAAGATTTCCGGAGACCAGCGGCCGTTCACGATCGCTATCGAACAGTTCCGAAGGAGTTCGCGCGAACTTCAATCGCCCGAACACGTATTTCAGGCCACGATCGAAATTGCTTAACTTTTTTTCAAAGCAAGCGATGCTCGATCGATGCTTCGTCTTCTTCTTCCATCTATACCTGTGCCAAAGTGCCGCGGTACTCCAGCGATCGACGATCGATTGGAGGGTCCATTTTCGAGAAACGCTACGGTAAACGCTGCAGATTTCAGGCGTCGGGAATCCACGAACGATCCACTGCACGTTGCATCGCAAGATTAGCGAATAACTTTGTCGGGAAAAGAGGGAAAATCGGCGCGACAGCGAGAGCGGTTCGAGGAAGCGTAGGGACAAGTGCGGCGGGGTCAACGATCCTCTTTGCGCTCGCGTCTTTTAGGCAGGTATCGCAGAAAGCGGTCGCCCCGACCCAGGTGAAAGAAAGGGAAGAACGAAAACACCCGAAGAGAATCGCGTGGTGAACTGGAAGTAGCGAACCGGCTTCCAGCGTGCCACCAGTCGGCGTTTGCTTCTGCGCAAGGATTCGTGCGCAAGTTCAGAGTCGCACGAACGTGAACTGCAACTCCAACGAACGCCCGACCGGAGATAGATCGTGGACGGACTCGTCTTGCCTTTTTCCGATACGGCTGGTTAATCGATTATTGCGTTGAGCTGCGACGCGACCGCGGCAACAAGTCGGAAATATGCACGCGTATGCAGAAAACGTAATCGTGACGGGACGTCGGGACGCGAATCGAGCGGAGTCGATTTTGGAGAGAGAGAAGAGTGCAATTTCAATTGATGCTCGATAATTCCAAATCAAAGTTTAATAATTCTATCGCTACCGCGGATCGCATCCGATAGTTCTCATTTAAACGGAGGGCAATTATTTTCATTTTCGTGTTAAACGCGTTGCCGATCTCCGTGTCGTTTGTTATACGAAATAAAAGGCGCGAAGCAATTATCGTACGTTGACGCCCGCCTGTCCTCGGCGAACGATACTCCAGGACAATCGAGAATGAATGATTCAGTGACGGAATTGCGGAGCAAACGGGCTCCCCCATAATTGCTGTCCTAATTGAACGCGTGCTGGTTTTGCGATATCCGATGCGGCATCGGACGCCTTGTAACGCTGTAACCCTGTACCGTCGAGCAGATACCGTAAGCTTTACGAGTCACGTTGGAATGAGATACGCTCGTTTATGCGGCACGGGTGGCCGGATAAGAGGTATCCGTTATCGCGGTTTTTACGGATTAAACTTTACGCCAACGAGCTGATAGCAGAGGGGATCTTCCACTAAACGCGATATTGCACTTTCAGTGCCAAGCTTCTTTGCGTCTGACCGCTATCGTTTGCGAAGATTCTGCGTGAGATTGTGCGCAGCGCACCGTCTCGCACGAATATTTCTGTATCCGACGAGACGCCCAACATCGAGTCGACTTTTCAAGCTGCGGGGATGCAAAGATAAAAGTGGACCAATTTCACCGAACTTCGCTTGCTCTTGGTTCGATGGAAAACCCTGCAAGTATCCGAAGAGCGCAGCGACAATGAAACGTACCGCTGCTCGTTACTCGCGCGAGTTACGCAACCGTGATATTAACCTGGATTTCGCGAAACGTTCCGTACTCTCGCCGCGACAGACGAAGCGGGAGACGGACGGAAAAATTCTCCATCTCCATCGTTTGCGTGAACCACTGAGAACGACCGGCACATACGCGACCGAAACAATTTTTTCTGGGACTTCGCGTGACTCGATATCACGGGCGCGTTTCTGTCGACTTTTTTCCCGGGCAGGTACATACTTACACGACCGAGCGCATAACGTTCGCGAGGGGCGTCCTCGTGTTTCAGTCGCGCGTAGAACCGGTTTTTTACGGTTACCGCAGGCTCCGAACCCGTTTTCGCCGAATCTGACCGCACCGTGTTACTCTCCCTCGACCGGATTCAGACCGCCCACGTTCCGATCGATCATGATGCTGCGAGTCGACTGCGAACCATCCAGCAGATCCAGAGATCTCTAGGGAGGGCGATCCGGCCGATGTGCTCGCCATCTTGCTCCTTTCAACATCATCGTGGAGGAAATATTTGCCCCTTTGTTATTTTCACCGCCGACCAGAAAGCAACCTCGGGTACTTATGTATTATGCATACACGTTTGCCGGGGGAAGCATTTGTTAGTTCTGCAACTGCAACGAAATTGGGCACCGGTGCGAGAAGCCTTGCCTTCGAAAGAATTTCCTCAAACCTCACGGACTTTGGTTTACCGTGTCAAATGCAATACCTTTCTAAGCGATTTAAAGGTAAATGATGCATCGTTGAAATTCGTTGAATTTCATTGGCCCGAGCTACCTGGAAATTTCCTTATCGTAGCTACCGTCATCGCCTTGCGTTCTTCGACGTTCCGTGAGCGCTAGATCTAATCTTTCCCGGGAGGCGGGCCGAGGGGATTATGTTTGTCGCGTCGAGGAGCGGGCGTGTAAAGGGTAACCAGGTGAAATTGAAGCGGAGACGATGGAACGAGGCAACGAAGAATTCAGGAATCGATATTCCCGATTTAATTTGCTGCACAAAGAAACGGGTCGGGGAAGGAGAGCGTCGGCAAGGTGCTCGACAGAATCTTCTTCGAGGACGTCGTCGTCGTTGTCGAGGAAGTGCAGAGTCGACAGGTGTGTAATTCTAAAACCACCTTGGTCAGTGGAGTCGGCATACCTCGTCAAGGTTAACTCCTGTTCCGTCTTGAAATTCCATCCATGGCAAAATAGGTCCACGCAGTCGACCCGACACCCGGGTAGGGAGAGGTAGAGGGTGAGAGGGAGAAGAAGAAGAAGCGGGAGACTCGATAGGTAGGAAGGGAAAGCGAGCAACCGAGATGGCTACTATTCTTCCTACGTCCTCGTGCCCCAGGAATTCTGGGTTAATGGCACCGCATTACGATCGCGTGACTTTAGTCAGATATCTCTGCCCGCGATCTGGATAGCAGTTGCTATCCACGGTGGGGGTACGCCGATTCGCTGGCGGAAAGAGGCACAGGAGGAAAATGACCGAGCCGCGTGCTCCGATCGATCGATGAATATAATGCTGGCGGGGCTGAACGTCTCTATGAGAACGTTGCACGATCGGGATTCGATCGGTCGATTTATGGACCGATCGTGACGCGCATGCGACGATACGACCGAGTCACGATGGAAAGTGGCTCGTCCTATTTGCTATGCGTTCACACGATGAGCGTGATACATCAAGTTTCTCATGCGTCACGAACGTTTCCTTGTTAACAGCATGGATCGTCCAGGAGAACTGCAACAGTTCTCCGAGAGACCGTCCTGCTCGTCGACGAGAACTCGCAGGATGATCAATTCTGCCCGACCCAGCGCTTTGCTTGCGAACGAGGAGCACCGATGCGTCGCGCAAAGATAATAAGAGCATCCTCGCCGTCCCTGCTGCATTTTAATGCATTCCACGTCCCGGTGACTTCGCAGGGGACACTCGAGACTATGCCCTCGCTCCTTTTCCACAGCGAAGGACATACGAGCCGGGTCGAGTTGCTCGGGATTATGTTTCTCGCACGTGTGTACCAGACGCGACCGGACCGGGTATCCCCAGGGTGGCTTTCCCGAAACAATCGGAGACGACCTGGCCTCTGAACGCTTGGCGCGTTACCATATCTTCATCGATCGCCCTAAGGTCGACTGGTCCCTTGGCACTGCTGCTGGAAAAGTGCACAGCGAGGAGCCATTTCGGAGCGGGGAGAGTAAAGGATTGGAAAGCGGTTCTGGCGTGCATACGGGGGCCAATCGATCAAAGGCTTCGCGTTTCGGCGAACCTTTGATTCGAACGGCACCAGAAGGACAATGGCATCGCGCATCGTTTCGCATTTAGCTTTAATGGCCAGGTCGGTTACACATCGACCAGAAATCCTGCGGTATTTCTCCGGTTCGACGAGGGGGGAACGAATTATGCCGCCCATTTAAAAACCGGTTCGCTTTCTCCCCCCGCGACTCAACCCTCGTTTTCTTTTGGTGCTTTGGCGAACAGCCCAACGCCACTCTGTGGACAAGGCCGATAGAACCGAGGGATGGGAGGAAAGGACGAACGCGAAGTCGCGCAAAGCTGTTCAGAAACGGAAGGTTGACCGACTATAGTCTCGGCGAGTTTCACGAGACCGACACAGGCCGGCTCGTTTTACCTCGCGCAGATCCTCACTAAATTAGCAAAAATTCAGGACAAAGATTACTTTAATGGTTACCTATCGCGCGGTGAAAAAATGAATAATAACAGGCGCAGATACGCTGGCGAGACTGGTTGTCGTTAACGACGCGACGCTGGGTTCGAATCGTTTCTCGGGGTCGTTTTTCAGGAGACCCGAGGCCTCGGCTCGTTACAAAACTCGACTGGCTCTCCACAGATTTTTCCGTCCAGCCTGCGGAACGGCAGGTGGAGTAGGAGAGCGACGGGAGAGGGAGAGAAGGACGAGAAGCAGGACGAGGAGGATGTGGCGGAGAGAGAAGACGGGGGGAGAGGTTCACTTGCAAATCGCTTTACATTCCCCTGCTTCTCGGCTCACGTCTGTTTTCCTTCTTCCTTCCATTCCACGTTCTTCTACGCGGAATGCAATTACCCTAATTGCCGGCACTCCAAGTTCCGCGTTGCGTAAGGGTGGTCGTTATCGGCCACTGCGAATTACATCGTTGAGCAGCCAGCACGAGCACGCCGCCGCGCCAAGATCAAACCTCCTTTCCTTCGCCGTAGAAATTCGCGTCGAAAGCGAGTCCTTCCCGTGCCCGTGACTCGGCGTGCTCGAGCAAACCGGAGAACGCGTATTCCCCTCGGTGCCCTCGGTGTATTCCCCTGTACCGTAATTTGAGTTTATGGTACCTCGGCTGTTGATGCGTTTATGCGTATGCACGCGGTTTAATACCGTTCGCAAGGGAGCACGAGCAACGGGGTTCAAGGTTGCTCCGGCGATCGTGCATCGCAAACGAATGTACTTTGGCATTACCTCCTCGCGTCGAGGCGTAGGTAACTGTTTTTGGGACCGGCGGCTTTTGCCGTGCATGCGTTCGGAGCGTGAATGCCCAGGTGGAGGAGCATCGTCAAGGTCGTCGACTCGTCCAGCTTCATCGGGCCGAGCGATAAAAGCGCGCTGCTCACGCGAGGGACTTGCCGATGCCACAGTGATCATGACGAATGAGCTGGACGACGGAGCAGCGGAGGCATTAAATAGTCGCAGACGTATTACGAAGCTGGCAAGGTGCCAAGCGTTTAAGAGACCCGAAACCTGTTTCCGGCTGCACTGTGAGCGCCTCCTCTTCCGTCGGCGAACGTTTCTACGCAGCAGCGTCCCTCTTTGTAACGGAACTAGGGCTGAGGAAAGGACACTCGAGTCGAGGACGATAGTCGATTGGAGCCCATCGAAATTTTTCGGGTCGTTTGCTTCCGTTTCGCAACGAGCGCCATATTCTTTTGCTTTCCCAACAATTTTTCCTGTCCTACGCGCGTAGTGCGAGTAAACAATTTCGCGGGGGACAAAGCTGCTCCGATTGGAGCGAGCATCAGTTGTATTCGAACCCTCCCGCCCCTGCTTAAAATCTAAGCGACCGTCCAAACAAGCAGACCCGCGGTCTATCCTCCAGATCTATCGAAGAAGAGACTGGCCTCGGTATATACCTGCTCTATGGGAAAACAGGTTCTCGTGTGCATTGACCTCCTATCTCCTATCCACGCGAGTATGCATATGTGTATGTATGTATACTTTAGGGAACAAGAAGGGCGCCCCATTGGACTTGGAAGAAGATGGTCGAACAGCGGACGGGTTTTGCGAGCTCTTCGTCAACTACGAAACCTGTCCCGGACCTGCCTTCACGTTGCTCTTTCGAAATCCGCCGCGACAGCTTGCTCTCCAAATGGAATAAAACCAGAAACGAAGAGAGGACGATGCTCGATCGATCTCGGGGCTGCGAACGACATACGAGACACCGGAGGAAGATAAGTGGGACGATGTATGCATGTAGAATTAGAATGCGAGATAAGCGGCGGGGAGGCGTCGACGCTCGATCGCGTTGGTGAAAGTCAACCGCAGCGGCGATACGAAGCAGGAAATAGATAAGCCGATAATACTCGGATAACGCGACGAGCAAAAATACAAACAGATGGGCGCAGGAACGTACCTAGTACGTCAGCGGCAACGAAAATTCGCTCTCGACAATCGCACCGCCTCGGCCACATTCCGCGGTCCGTCAACGATTTTTGCACCCCGATCGTCGATCGTCGTATTGTACCCGGAAACCGGCGATTTCGTTGCGCGCTCTCGTTCGAAACGATAACCCCTCGAACTCGCGCTATTTACAGCAAGAAAGGCAGGGTTATCGCGACGATACGTTCGGTTCATCGCAACCCCAGAACCCCGTAGAATCGATCCACAAAATCACGACGGATAAAGCCGACAGATGGACAGATCTTTTGTTTGCCCATAGACCTGTGGCGTGGCGGCCCGTCGTCCTACTGCCACCGCGGTGTCGAGCCCTTATCCTCGTTCTACTTTCGTCCAAAAAAGTCACGGCGATGGGAAGCTGTCGCGGTCGAATTTTTCAGTTCGCGAGTGCCCGTGCCCTGTGTGCATCGGGTTCGAGAGATTCGTCTCGCTGCAGTCCACGCTGCTTCGTAAACGGGAATTGCTTTATTATGTTTGTCGATGATACGAAACGACTTATCGGCGCTGGACTTTGGATGGATACATGGATTCAGCGCTTCATACGTTCTACGAGCTCGTCGACGAAACGAGGACGCGCGACGACGAATACCGAGACGCGATTGCCAGCTTTATGAATCGCCGTCGCGATAAACCGAGCAGATAGCGCCCCGTGAAAGGGTCAAAGCTTGATTAATTAGCTGGGAAATTGACGGAATCGTCGGGCACGAGTTATCGCGAAAAATTTCCACTCCGTGTCAAAAGCGCGGGACGCGTTTGTTCGTAGGCATGCGTAAGCGAGGGTTCGAAAGTACCAGAGTGCTGTGCAACTTACCAACCCTGGAGAATCGTGCGATCCTTAGGGGGTAACGAAGCGTTCGATATTTACCTGAAACAAAAGGAGCAACGTTACTCTACAGCGGCACGGGCGCGAGCAAGCTGGTCGATCGACCTGTCGATGGTCGGCCAAATATTGCCAGCCGTGCAAAAGCATCTGCGATCAACTACAATCTACTTTCAAGCTTCGCGCCCGCTCGTCAATGGCGAGCCCTTTAATTTTTTTGCGCGAAAGAAAGTCGCGACGCCCAGGATATTCGATGAATGGAGTTGCGCAAAAAAAATGCCATTAATGCCTAATGGGACGAAAGTCGTAGCTTGCGAAACAAGCTTCGGAATTCTACGAGATCGGAGAGAGAAAAAAAAGGTGTTCCCGTCGAAGCGCCGAGGGGCGATAGAATTTCTCGTTCGAGAGCGGGCAATTTTTTGGCCCCGCAAAAAATGTTGCCGGTGTCCTTGCAAGGCGGAGGGAAAGGGTTGGCGGTCCTCGATGAAAGGAGACGGCCGAGTCGAAGCCGATGGTTCTTTCCTTCGTAGGAATGGGAAACGACTAGACGGACAGGTTTAACGGTCGTGCCGCTCAATATGCGCCGACGGAAACCGCGGACTCCGTTTTTTACTGGCCCCCACCTGGATCTCTTTCGCGCTCCACCATCCTGCCGTCTCAGTCTGCATAGCCGTTCCCCTCGACGGCGCGGCATTCTCGAGCCTATCTCGTTTACTCGTTCAACACATCATTATCAAACCGGTTGCTGCCGTTGCTGCAGCTGCAACGTCGTGCCGCGGTTCTCTCACGCTCACCTCGTTCTCCAGCCGAGTCTCATTGAGCGGTGGTTCGATGCTTTGGAAATCAATCTTCGTGACTCGCCGAGTCGCCAACGGAACGCTCGAAACCCCGATGACCGACCAGTCGCTACCTGCGCATTTCCCCGGCGGGGCTTTTCGCAACGCATCCTCGGATTTGCGAGTGGCGGCAAGAACCGGGTCGTGAGTGTGAATTAATTGCGCGCATCCTGCGACGTTACGTGGTTACGAAAAAGGGGAGAAATAGAACGGCGAGGATGGTGTACGTACATATGTATGTATACGCGCAGCAATCTGATCGCCTTGGCTGACGCACTCTTGCCGCGACTCATTACGGCATCGAATCGCGCAATTAGAACGACCGAACGGAAGCGGATAACAAGGTCATTAAGACGGTGAACGTCGTTTCGCGGGAATGGGGAAAGCCTGGCTCGATTCAAATTCGCCCGCAAGGTTGGCCAACGTTGCGTAAAAGTGCGCTTCTCGCTCGAAACAATCTCTACTTTTGCCCGCCGCGGCCGTGTGAACACCTGAACACTGGCGCGACGCGTGCTGTAGGCAACGAAACCGGAAACGGAGGGGCCACCGAAACGTTGCAACTTTTACCTATGTACATGCACAGCCTCGACTATTATCCCTTCGACAGGTCGATGGACCGTTCTGAAATTTGTCGACCCCTCTGCCCCGGATGCTGCGATACAGCTGTTCCAAAGATCCAGGCGTTTTCGAGTTACCAAACAAGGCGAAGGAGGGAATTTCAGCTCGGTAATTCAAGCAGCCCCGTATAAATCAGCTGTCAGGATTTTTCTTTGCCGGGCGGAAAGAAAAACGGCCCGAGGAGCGGTCACCGGGGTAAAGGCAAGCGGGAGGAACGAAACAAGTCGAAGAGGGAAAACAGCTAGGCACCGTGGGGAATGGTTGAAACTACGTCAACGAGATGCGACCTCGAATTTATGTACGAAACTTCTCTACAACCGGGACGCTGGTAAGAACGGAACAGACCGGAGCCGAAACGCAGAACGCGGAATGCTAATGAAAAAGTGTGCTACTTTGAATTCGCTGACCGGATTGTTCAATGCGAAAAGAAATAACGAATCGGCGACGTGGAGGAAAACGGGGAATCGGTTAAAATGTTCGGACACGAATGTTTGCCGAGCGTGCCGAGTTTAGGATCGTGGAGATTCCTTGCCGCCTTCCTATTTTGTATCGCTGCTCGCGACGTCGTTAAACGTCGCGAAAAGGCGACAGACGATCGTTTGAAAGGTGCACTCTAGAGTTGTGCAATTTCGTGTTTCAGAAACACTGCTCCGAAATTCAGTCGGAAGCGGAAGCGGAGCGAGGCGGGTTAAAAATAAACTATTCTGTATTCTCGTGGCTATCCAGTGCCTATTTATGAAATTGTATCGCCGTCTTGATAGCTGTAGGAACGACAATAGCGTTTCAATCATGATTGTCACAGTCGTTTCGGGTAAGTATATTTAAAGCATTGTCTCGTTCGTCTCAGGAGCTTGACAAACTCACGTTGCTATATTCAATTACAGCCGAGCATCAATTGCACTGTCCATTACAGCGTTCCAGCTCTGAACAGGAAGAATCTGCTTGTCCTCTTAAGAAAAACTTCCGGCAAATATCGTGGGTCAGCGGTGACGCATGTGTCAGGCGTTCGATGCACGCGGAGGCAGAAAAAGACAAAGTCTCTCGGAACAGACACTGGCTAGGTTGGATGGCTAGAATGGAATGGAAGTTGTTGGACGTTGCTCGACGTAGACGACGCGTGGGTTCGGTCTCGAGGGCGCGACGACACAACTCGAGTCGACCGGCAAGAAAACGAGGCAACGAGTCGATAGTCGAATCGTTTCACTCGCTTCGAATTCTGCTCCGCAATAGGGATACCTACTCGCACAGATTTTCATCGATGCGTTTCACGCAACGTTGGGATTGTGTTTTTTTTCCAGCTCGTTAGGGACCCTTCCGATTGATCCGAACTTTTCAAAGTGGGAGCTCGTCGGTCTGTACAAAGCTGACGCGACCGAGGCGTTTAAATGGAGGCAGAGTTGCTTCATGCCAAACGAGCAAAACAGACCGGCAAAGCCTCAACCTCGGAATTTTATCGGAACACCGAGAATCGGTAACGCAATTTGCGTGCGACGAGTTCGATATTTGCGCACGAGTCAACGCCGCATATAAAAAGTGTATATACGCAGGGGAGCGCATCGTCCGGTCGGGGGTGTTTGCGGGTGCCGCGAGCAACCCCTTTCTATAAACACAGCGCCTGCTCTGAATGAGCATACCCCTCTGCACCCTGCCCTCCTTCCTAGCCTCACGTGGCAAGGCTGTGCGGTAATTACAATGCACGAGGGGTTGTCGGAAGGGGGTTGTTTCGAGACGGCGTTATCGACCCGTTTCCCCAATCCCGTGGCTGACTTAAAGAGGATCCTCTGGAAGCACGACACCGTTCCTTTAATAGCCCCGCTTTCGACCCTTTCCCCTTTTGCTCTCCGCCCCAACGAGCACCTCGCCAAAAATTCGAACCAAATTTTCCAAACCGGTTACCCAATAAGCCGACCGCTCAAGCGCGCCGTTCCTTTTTCTCGCTGCTTCGCGCCACTTATGACCGGTTTATGAATCGCACGAGGAGAGATTAGTTGCACGGAGCAAAGAGAGGGGCAGAGCGGCGTAGGAATGACTTTCAAAGTAATCTATTAATACCGGCAATACGCGTCCAACATAAATTACGATACATTAATTTCGAACGCGACGCGGAAATGCTTTCCGATTTCCTGACAATGCACAGCGTTCCGTTTTCTGTTAATTAATTTGCCCGTGCAGCGCGGCTCGATTCGTTCGTGTCAGGGGCTAACGCCGGGGAAAAAGAACAAAATTGGAAACAGCGCGGCGATCGTAATTTGTACATGGAATTGCGCACAATGGAACAATTCGTATTGTTCCAGCAAAGGAATTATTTATTCTTCCCAGCGGGCGGCTCGATAAATGCATATTTAACTCGCGCGTCGAGGCTAAATTGTGCGCGAACGACACCCGTTCTACAAAGATTTCTTGGCACCTTGACTCGCCGCTCGATCTCCCTGAACGAACAATGAGCCGTTTGCAACACTTTTGTTCATTGATGCCAAGCGCCCGCCAGTCGAGAACCAGACGACACGCAAAACACGAACGTGAAAATAGATACACGTACTCTGGCTTTCTCGCGGCAATTTTTATCAACCGTCCACGCATTGTCCATCCTTTGTTGCGCGCTGCGTCTTCGTAGCAATTGTGCAGCGCGAAAAACGTTGCTCCGTTTCGTCGATTAATCATCGGTTGCGTAATCGCGAAAACCCGTTCAGGCATACGGAACGGCGCAATGTTACTCAATGTTCCCTCTCGTCGTAACGAATCGCAACTTTCTCTAGTCGTAAATTCCACGAGCCCCTTCTAGATTCCAAGGCCAGGCCGATCGGAACACCGAACCGCCGTCTGCGGCTCAGGGCACACTGATTCATAGCTTATTATTTTTAGGTAGCCCGCAATCCTCGGTATCCTGCGTGGAGTTCTCGTCGTCGGTGATCGTTCACCAGAGAAGCCACGTCAATTTCCTCTATCGGTCTTCGTTGCTCCGATACTCTACCCTCGGCTCCGAAGGGTCTCTGCACGAGGAACGACCTCCAACAATAGGCTGACTCACGCCGATCTGTGCAATTAGGACAGCCTTTTGTGCGTCCCGTGCAAGCTTTTCTGCCCAGACTCGTGGCGCGCGTGCACTATCGCGTGGGCGAGAAGACGCATCCCACACGACGGAATTCTGTCTCACTCGCCGTGCCCTTTGCGCTGCTGGGACTTTTAATCGAGCTCGATGGTTTTTGCAGCCATCGCGACACACGGGGGCAGCTCGAATGCTACGATATCGCGGCGAGAAATCGTTCAACCGTTCTCTTTTTGGAGCAAAGTTATTGCTTCGCGAATAGACTTTCCAGCTCGCGCGGCGATGAATACGAAGGGGGCAGGGGACGGGAGCGTGGGACGCCTCGGACGGGGCAGAATAATTCATCTCGCGTGAAATTATCGCGCGGCTATGGAATTCATTGTTTTTCCGTTCGCTAGTATACCACGCGCCAGGTATCTTTTTCCAATCGCAGGTGGAACTGCGATGGACGGCCGGAAATGAGACAGACTTCCGTGGAAACCGAACGTCGAAATGGAGACGCGGGCGGTGGAAGAAAAACAGACTCAATTAACGTGATTTCTGCTGCTGTTTAACAACGGGGTCTATTTTTGCTCGCGCTGAAACGGCGTTGCGTTATGAAACACATTGCACTCAGGTATGAGCGCGAAAACGGTGGGCGTGCCTGACTCGCATCGTCGCCCGACGACGCACGCACGCATAACGCACGCAAAAACGTGCGCAGCTGCACGACTCGTGTGCAGATGCATTTAGACGGCCGACGCGGCGATACGCCCTTTAACGAGCCGCTTCGGCGTCCTTTCGTCTCCGCGACATCGTTATCGTTCGCGTCGCGAAATTCCATCGCCTTCGATTTATCGACCAGACCCGGTTCGGTCGACCCCGACCCGAACGCGACCCTGCTCGACACCGGTGCCGCGTCACCCGCTACCTTTCGACCGGGCTTTGCGCTCCTCGTTGGTCGACGGCGGATAGAGTTACAAGATCTCCCGGGCGTTTCGTTGCATTCCGTTCCATTGAAATGCGTTCATCTATTTCGAGCAAGCGGTAAGAAAGACAGGCGCTAGACCTGCCGATGACTCGAGCGATCGGCACGGCGGCGTTTCACCGAGTCCGAACGAAAAGAGGAGGACGTTTCTCTCGTCTTCGCGGGCATGCCTCCCTGCGAGTTCCCCGTTCGTCGACCTCGTAAACCATCTTACTTTCCGCACGGACGCCGAAAGCAATTCTGCCGCTGCCGCGCGGTTTTACGACCGAGGATGTTTTTAGTTTAGAAACGTTTCCTCCACGCCGACATCCCGACAAGCTTTGCAGATTCCTCGAAAGAGAATCTCCGGTGGAATTAAAAAGAACGGGCGAGGGAGCGAATAATCAGCGGGAAGCAGTAGAAAGGTGGAAGGGAAATGCGCGTTGAAAGGATTAAATCGGTCGGCTGGACGCGGTTGTCGAGTCCAATTACCTACCGCAGACCGGGGGAAAAATCGGGTGCGCGTGCGTCCGCAGAAACGCCGATAAATCCGGACAGAAATGTGACATCTATAAGAATAAAGCGACACCCGGAGAGAGAGAGGGCCGTGCACGGATATATCCCATCGGAGCAAGACCCGGATGTACGGGAATAGCGGATCGCGCGAAATCTGGACCGTGTCTGCGTGCATGCGTGAGCCCAATAAAACCGGGACCAGGCAGGGGAAAAATTGGCGACCTGCCAGCCGGAACGAAGCTAATCTCACTTTCGGTTTTGCGTCGCGCCTTCCCACCGACGCGGCCACCGTTGCCTCTGCCCACCTGTGCAATTTGGAATTCGATCGCGCTCGTCGTCGCCCCTGAATTTCGCGGTAGCAGAAGGACTTCTAGAGGCGGGCAATTTGTCGGCTGGGGAACTCGAAACAGAGGGAAAGAAACACCAGCGTGACTGGCAACGCTCTCGACGATCGCGAGGCGGGGGAACGGAGAAATCAGGAGGTGCTCGGTTACGGACTCATCGATATCTGTCCATGCACCACCTGCTACTCGTGGCAGCCATCGTTGGATCGCACCTGCGTGCACCTCGAACCCTGTTGAACGAGCACGCAGACGGTAGGTGTGCGTCGGCTGGAATTCAGCGACGAACAGCTGCTCCAAGGGACAGCCTTTGGCTCGTTCGACCGATTATGCAATCATCGTGGAACCCGAGGGGCACAGAGGAGAACGGAGGAGAACGGAGGTGCGCGTAGTCGCCATTTAAACCGAGACTCGTGGTGCCCGTAGTTCGTGGCGAGTAGACACCGATGCGATGCAGTCTCTGTAATTGAAGACCTTGACGCGAGAACCGAGCAAGTCCGATAACTTTGAAGATCTAGACTTGCCCGGTATTTACACCCAGATCTTCAATTGCTCTTAGTTTTACGGCTGATTCGAGGAGAAACATTGTTGCATCGCTTCGCGACACCAGAACGGTCGGACAAGGGAACAGGGAGAGCTCGATACCTCAAAGAGATCGTCGCTGTTACCCGAGGATTGTTACGGTCTACCTTGAAATAGAAAGCTATTCGCGTCAGCGCCATAAACGCGATTTCTGCAGTAAAATTTCGTCAACGGCGCCGAATCAGTTTCGCGGCTAAGCAAATGCGACTGCGAGAGAAGAATGTTCTACAAGGGTCGAGAAAAGCTTGCTATGCGCATTCCGGCATCTTCTTCGCGCAGGAAGAAGCAACTACTTCGACAAAGTTTTGCTGCAAAGTTGGACGCGACGTGCAAGGATCGAGCTCCGGTATCTCCGAGGAGCATCGTGTCTGGGAGATCGGGAAGTCGCGGCCCACGGATTCCCGAGGCAAAAGTTTCTTAAAATCGCTTTTCTTTCGTCCGCGGAGTTCTCTCCGTCTCGCGAGCGTAACTTCAAATTGTGTCTTCGAGGGCGCTCGACACGAAGTGAAAGTATGAAATATCCCTCGCCAATTGCTCGGCGTGGAAGCCGTTCCGCGTCGGAAATTTTGATTAGAGTAGCAAAGGTTCGCCCCGGGAGATAGTCGAGGATACGGGTTAAGCGCATCGATTCAGGAACGATAACGTGACCCGGCTACAGGCATACCAGGGCTGGTTCTTACCGGAATACGGTCTCGAGCCAACGACGTCATCAATATTCGTAACGCGAAGGTGCTCCCTGATCGTTGGCGATAAAATTCCCTGGCAGAAAAGCTCGACTAGTCGAGCCAAAGTGGATAGAATACCGGGGGCTCTTTACGATCCCTTAAAAGCATCGGTTTCATAGACCAAGAGATCTCGCGACGGCTCGTAAAATCCGCAAGATCGATGGTCGTCGTTCCATCGGGCGCGGAAAATTGCTGCCGCCGTTGCGAATCGGAGCGGTGATGAATCGGTAGACACGCGATCATTAATTGGAAAAGCGTCGAAAAATATGGATCGTGGAATTATTTAGATTTCTGTATAGAGGAAAGGGGTGGGACGAGGGATACCCTGCGGCAAACGATTCGGCAGAATTCCAACTGGTAAAGGGAATTTCGGGCAAACGCGATGGCTGGTACACGTATACGTAGTTAGGCGAGCACGACGGCGACGGGGCGGTGCCGGGTGGAATCGAGCGAACGGAAAGTTAGTTTGCAACAATAATTATCCGAGTTCTGCAACTAGTGGGCGAAACGAGCGAGCCGAGGCTGAAGCGAAACGAATATAAGCACCTAATTACTCGGCTATCGTCATCCACCTGTGTACAAACAAGTTCACAGCCACCGCGTGTTCGTTTCCACCCACGCAGTTAGCGGCAATTTTTCCCGTCACGGAAGTTTCGAAAGATTTATCTCGCGTGTCGTGCTCACGCGGAACCCACAGGCGCAAAATCGTCGAACGGGGGCGCAAACTCGTGCGCGAAATTTCCGACCGAAATTCCGGTTAATCGACGATCTCATTTTGTGCCCGCCGCATCCACGCGAATCGATACCCTGCGGCATTGTTCAACCTCCAATCGGCCGTCGAGCCAAACTTTCCCTCCAAGTAAGTCCAATTTAATTAGCGCGAAGAGCGATAGAAAAATTGTTGCGGACGGGATCGCCACGTTGTTTGCGCGATGCTCAAATTGTTGCACGTTCGGGCGATGGGTTCATTCGGAATTCGCGGGTCGTCTCGCGATCGGTGTTCGTTCCGGTCGAGCAATGCGAAACTCCTTCTCACCCTTTGCTCTGCAGCTCTATGCTTGGCTCCGATGTTGCGCAACTGCGCACACGTGAACGTGTATGCCAATGCGGCCGATATCGATCTCGAAATTATGCATTCGCCGGACGGGCGCGACGTTTCCTACGCGCAGTCCCGTCCTTTGCCTTTCGTCCTGTCGTCAAAGGAATTTCGGGACGGAGTCGAAAGCGCAAGATATTCCGACCGGAGTGTATCAGCCAACTTTTTCCAGGTCGTTTGCAGGCCACGCGGCATTCATTGGCCACCAGATGCGGCCGTGCCGACATGTGGTTCGGTAGTTTGCAATTCGTGCATACGCTGCGCGCCTAATGCCGAATGCACGCATGTATTACGGAAATGCGACAGACCGCCCACGTGCCGCTAAACGATGCTTGTAGCCTGCCGTTCGTAGGGTTCCCTCGATGCCTGCCCGCCTATGTACGCTGCGCCAGCGAACTTCGAAGCTGGTTGATACGGAAAGTCGACGGGCAGATGGGAATACGTCCGGGACCATTTTAGCACGACCGATTATGCAACGGGCCCCATTAATCGGAGCCTTCAATTTTTCTGCCGATATACGCAAAGATCGCCTAACGAAGGCAGAAGCGAGCAACCGGCATCGGCTGATTCGATTTCCAATAAATCTCCACTCGCTATTCCCACGAGTACTTGTTGGTTCTCACGGCGTGTACACCCTTTCCAGACTCGCAGAGCCGCGTTTCTACTTCTTGCTCGAGCGAGTATACGCGAGGAGCGACGACTGCTAGCCGAGCGGCTCGACTTTGAAAAGTTGGCAGACGAGAAAAGAGGGAGAACAAATGTCGACGACTTGCGACCAGGGTTGGCAAGCTGCCAAGCAACCTGTACAGCTAGTAACAGCTATCAATCTCGTTTCCGCGCAATCTCCGTTCCTATCGTTCGTTTCTCCCTCCGCTTTCTCGTCTCGTCCCTTGCCGCTTAGAATCGGTGCACTCGCGTTGACCCGCGTACCTGTGGTCCAACGCAAAAGGAATTTTTCTACCTCGCAGCAGCCGCGCCGAAAGACACGAAATTTCCACGCGGACAAATAAGAAACGAAATCCATTCCTCTCCTATTTTTTGCCCGCGATTTCTAGAAAATATTATCGCCCAGCACAGACAGCGCCCGGTCTCGTGGCTGTATTTTCAGCAACCGTGTCATCCGGTTCGCGTTTTACCCGGTGCGTTTATTTTCGGAGGAAACGGAGGAAGAAAAAGGGGAGAAAGTCGCGGCGAAACGAGGAATTACAGCGACGCGAGGCCGCTTCAAAGGAATCCACGTTACTTTATTAGCGCGTGCCTGTGTCTCGTAGCTCGTGGAAAGAGAGATCGCGGCGTTGAATCTCTGCTCGCGAAACGCTGGACTAGTTCGCGGAACGACCGTATAAATTTCGTTGCTTTCCACGCGAGCGGAGAAAATCGACCGACGCGATGCACGAAACGACGCGCTAAAAATTTTCTTCCTTTCGGAGCAGAGAGTTGTTTAGTCGGTGGGGGGCCGAGGAATGCGCGACTCGAGCACATCGCCCCGATGCTTGCTATTTTACAAGTTCGAGAGCAATTTCGCGCACGGCCGAGTGTTCTAGAGGCTAGAGTGGACGCGGTGAAAACGAGGATGAAGAAATGGAGAAGCGATCGTCGTCCCGGTTATATTCGTCCCATGACGTAAGGGGACTTTTGCGATGCACTCGCGCCACTTTCGACTTCCCCCTGGTTCTGCGGGGATACGCAGACGAAAAAAGCGTCGCCGCGGTCCCCGATTCGAGCAAGTTTGCTAGTAACGCTGATAACCAAATATAAATTCCTGAATGGCCCCGGCAGGTTGCATCTCGAAATAAAGTTTTCGAAGAGTGTCGTTTCTTAATAACAGCGACGAGAATAGTCGCCCCTCTCTTGAATCGCGGTGCCTTTCAATCATTTCCCGAAGCAAATGCTACCGTGGAAGCAAGTTCTGACGGCGACTACAGTAATTCCTCGATCGAAAAGCCGGGCCGCGACGAAAATTGAATTGCAGTTGCAGTTTCGGCCGCCGAGCACGAGTCGCTCCTTTAAATTTGATGCTTCTAATACGGGACAGGTATCTCACTTATTCAGACGTTCGCCGCGCGAGGAGCATGCAAAATACATCGATCTTGAACATCGACGGGGTGATTTCAATTTTCTAAGGGCATCTAAGATTGGATGGATATTTAATGCTCGAATTCGGAGTAATCGGACGCGCGACAGATTTGGCCTGGCATCGAAATATCTATAAATATCAATGAAAGCAGATTGAATCCGACGACGCCGGAGCTCAGTTAATCCAGAGAACAGGAAGGGATCGCGACGAGCGAGAGATGGGGAAAAAAGAAGCGAACCGTAACGCTGGTGCACGGGATTAAGAAGCGTTCGTTCCGGACAAAGACTTTAGAATCTCCGGTCCGTTCCATCAATATCAGGCAGCCTCTTCGCTCCAGAGTCAGCACTTCCTTCCTGCCTGCCTGCCTGAAATCTCTGCTACGAGCTACCTACTCTTTTCTTCTTCCCCCATCCCTTAAACCAGAGGTTCAGCCAGACCTGGTCAAACCTGTCCCTTTTGTTTGTGAACCGGTTCTTCTTGTTTCTTCGAATCATTTATTCTCCTTGGCGCGCTTGTCTGCCTCCCCAGATATCTTACCATCCTTCCCACCCGGCTTTCTTTGCCTTTTTTCCCCTCCTGCCCCTTTGGCTTCGCCAACCCCCTGCCCATTAGTTCCCGGCTCTCGTCCTATACTTTGTCTCTCGAGCGCAGTTTCTACCGTATGCCTATGTCCAGAGAGGTGCTACATTTCGCAGACTACCCTACGTCTACACGCCCTTCGGACCCGGCCCTCTCGTCAATGAACGCGGCCCTCCCATGTACGAAATCCCCTCGCCTGACCTTCGAGTATACATATGTATACCAGGGCTGGCGAGGCCACTATTAAGACCCTACTTGTACGTTCGTAGATAAATTCGCCCCTGTTTTTCCTTCGTTATTTTCATTTCTTTTGATCGCAACCATAGGCGTAAAATTGGCGTGCTTACCTTTTTCTAGATGCTGCGAAACGGGGCTGTGTATCCTAGGCGTTGTCTGCAACTGTGCGGCGTTTCCAGGGCGACCTCGGGGCCTCCTTCCTGGCCGTGGCTGAAAAGTAGACGGGACCAAATTAATTTTGACAATTTCGATCGCGACGCGTTGTCGGACAGTTTCTACAAAAATATCGCGACGCGCTCCACTCCTTTGTCAGGGATTCGGATTTCCCTACGGGCGGATGATCGTAACGCCAATCTTACGGTTTTGTCGTCGCTCGTAAAGTCGCGCCGCGGGACACGTAGGCTAACTTGAACAGGGTTGCGAATAAACGGGGTGGCAGGCGGTCCGTGTCTTTGTTCAAGTGGCGCATTTATTACCGTAGATAAACGCGACGGCACGGGCGACAGCAGAGATAAACGCCGGCCCAGCATTCCGTATACAAGGTGATCCGACACGAATCTATTATAAATAGCTGCGAGACCGCGCGAAAAGTGTCGCAGGTGTATCCATGCAAAATCCGGACGATTGTCCGGACGCAAGCTTTACGAATTTCACCTAGCCAGCGTAAAAGCGAGCAGCCTCGAAGTTTATCGGTGCGGTTTTGGGATCGCGAGGTGTACAGCGACGCGCAAACGGTCACCAGATACGCTGGGAGTAACGAGAAAAAGGAACCGAGAACGAAGGCAGGACGTTGGCGAATTTACGAGCGTGGAACGGATACGCTGCTGGACGATCGTCCGGTGAATATTTCCAAGGAATAAAAGCTGCGAGAATGGAGGGTCGGGTCGGCTCGGGCCCGGTGGAATTAAAAGTGCCCGAGACTATCCGAAAAGGCGATCGGAAACTGTCTTGGAGAAATTTTCGTCGACGAGAGACGGTACAGAGTCCCGTGCAATTTTATTTAAACTGAAATGGAGGAAATGCTGGGCCGGGGGCGCGACCTCTCCTAGTCGGAGCAGCAGAAAAGACGACTCCAGCCTGTTTTATTGGGAATCGAGGTTAAAGTATCTGGCACGGGACCAGGCATTTCACCTAGGCAGTCGCATTCCGGCGGATGCACATGGCCACGCACATTATGCGGCCCTTATGTTGCCTTGTGTGCCTTCCTCGCATACCGACCACTTCCCCTTATGTAGCTGCGGCCGCTGATGTACGACTCGTGTACACACAGGCAAACATTAAAAGCGGCGGCCGTCGTCTACACAGGGGAAGCTCATGAAATAAATATGTATGTATGTAGTTTGCGTCGCCGCTCCTGGCTTTGTACCGCTTTTGCTGCCTTCGCCAGTGGTGTGGCTGCCTTCGATATCCCGGCACAACTTTTGCCCCCATGTGCCAGGAATGCAGACGTTTCCATGCAAGTGGGGCGATCGAGGAATTCCGGCCGACGAACTTGTCAATGTTTCATTGCGCTCAGGCTCTTTAGAGAACCGTGTCGATCGTTGCGTTACTCTCGCCCGAGATCGTTCATCCATTTCAAGCGACAGAGAAGAGTCAACAAATTCGCGTTGCAGGTCCACCTAGGTCCAAGGTTGCATTCGTTCGCATTATCGTGCCGTGATCCCATTAACTCATCGACGAATCGTCTGTGCTGCTGGTGGCGAGCTCGCTCCAGCCGGATATAGGCGGATAGCTCCTTCTTTTACGGTGCATGCCGATCCAATTAATAGCAAACAGCCGAGACTGCACGCGGGATTTTGAAATGCAAGGACGAAACACGTTTCGGTGCCTGGTGGCCGACTGAAGACAAACTTGAACTGCAAATACCTCGAGTGCGAATCAAGTTTACGAGGATACGGTTAATGGGGCGAGCTGCGAGGGAACTCGGTGCGCGTCTTCTTCTTCGGGGGATTCCAACTCGGGGAACGATGAAACGTTCGTGCCCCATATCGCGTTAATTCACGGAACGGGTGCGCTTCAACCAAAATTTTGATCGACAGTGTATGCAGATATGCATGCTCGAAGGGTGCCGTGGTAAAGCTGGCTGGCTCACTTGTTTACCGATTTTTGCCGCCTATCTTAGCGGCCAACCGGTTCTCCGGATACCGGTTGCACTTTCCTGCCTATAAACTGGTCCACCCATGCACGCGACCCCTCTGCCCCGCGTACGCTCGCCATTTTACCCTGCCCAGAAACCACCACGAACTTCGTCGCCTGGTTTCTTCGTTCGTCCTCTAGATGCTTTGCGCGAATTTTTCATCGACACGAACGAATTTGCTCGCGCGACAGCGAATCGAAATACGAAAGGCAATCGGCTCCGTGGAAAGCGTGGTGCGGTGGCGAACGAATTCACGTATGTACACGTATAACTGGCGTATCGTTTGCGCAGTTCTGACATGCGGCAACAGCCGCTACAAGTGACGTGACTCGTTTTATCTATGCGCATACTTGACTCGCATGCAAGTCAAGTGTGTATCTCGGCGAGGTATTGACAGTCCGGAGGGAACCGTATGTTCGGTTCGTGTACCTTGACGCGCGATAAGCGACAACGACTGATAACAGAGAGCGTTTATTCACGCTTATTAGCACACCGTTGCGTTGCCTCTCCGAGCCTCGCTCGATCAGACCTTGGAGAACTCGTGCCTCTCGAAGCTTTCAGGAGAGCGAAAAATATGTACATACACCGTCTTCGTTTCTTTCGTTTGGCAATTAACGCGGCCGTCAGATATTCGCCCGAGAAGTTTCAATGAGAACACGGACTGTGTCAATAGACGGTGGTTTTTTGCACAGAAGTTTTTGCAAAAAAATATGGACGGTGCTTCTACCGAGGCATCTGGCATCTAATTCTGCTCGCGGTGCACGTGCCTCGCATCGACGAGCTCGTGCTGGATAATTTCGTAAAAATAATTACGCGGCCTGCAGGTAAAAAAGAAAAGGAGGGAAAAGAAGCGAAGAAAGAAATACAAAGGGAAAACTAGCACGGCAAGTGGAGGCAAAAACTTTCGTTTCCGTCCTTCGTTGAAAAGTGGCGGCGCGACTAAATCGAGCCACCACGTATACGTATTCATGCATAGTACATGCGTTCCCGTCGTTTGCAAAGAGTCGCAGACGCGTTTATGTAGACATTTCATACATATGTACGTAGGCACGTATGGAGCGGTGCTCGGCACATGGCCGATGTTCTATATATAAGCACGTTTCTATGTAAACGGTGTGTGTAACGCCAACGGACCGGCAGATATTCCGATCGATCGTACCGGGTTATCTGACTGCCAACGAGAATTCATTTTCCCTTCAACTCTTCTCTCTTTCTCCCTTTCTCCTCTCTGCCTCTGTCTTCTTCGCACGACCGCCCGCCAGCTCGCGCTCCCACACACCCACCCTTTCCCTCATTCCACCCCCCTTCGCCTCCGTATACCGCTTTACTCCCTTCTCCAGTCACATCTCTGTTCCTCCTTGCTCGCCCTGTTTCACTCTCCTTCCTACACGCGTATATAATGGATCTCCGTGCCCAGGTACACTATCGGTCAAAAGTTTGCGCAGCGTATCGATAAGAAAGGGGTTGTCGAATTTTTCGTGTCCATCGAAAAATCGATGCTCTCGCTTTATGTACGTATACCTTTCGATTAGACGCTCTTTGTTACGTTCCCTTTGCACGGCTATCCAGGCTTTACCATTCCACGAAAAATCTCGCAAAGTTTTCTCGCGCCACGCATTTTCCTACGCATTCCTGTAACTCGCCCGATCCTATTTTCAACGTCGTTCTCGTGTCCTTAGTTGAAACTGTTCAACCTGACCCGATAAAAAAGCGATACGGGCCGATTGTGCTAAATGGGGAGACTCGAGAAATCTTTGAAGCAGTGCGCCTCGTTGTCGCGCGTTTAACGAAGGTCAACAGCTTCCGACGAGTCGAGCATTTCTCTCGCACCGCCGATCGGTACTTTCGTGCCGGATTACGCGTCGATTGGAAATATTTAAGGGACAAATGGATGTAGGTCACGCGTGGTTTGGATTGCGAAACTAGAGCTACGATTTTCGCAAATCCATAGCGTTCGCGGTGGTCGGGCACGAATGCTCTTACAGCTCGGAGGAACCGGGCACGTTTACAACTAATTACGAATTCCCATTGTGTAAGAATCGGGACGCGACTGGAATGCCGTACGAGGCATGCGCCACTCGACAGATTATATTTCAAAATTGTTGGTACAATTGGCACGGCGGAGCGAACAACTGTCGCGATAATTGCGCTAACCGTGCCGGTTGCATCGGTGCCGGCTGTTTATCGCGAAGGTACGACGCGAAGCAGGCCGTAATTAGGAATTTCGAGGGCAAACGGGGGGGGGGGGGGCGAACGCCGAACGTTTCCATTGTCAGCCGGCAAACTAATTCCAAGTTGTACAATCTCGTCCTATTTTCCGAGCCGCTTGATAAGGAAATCGCATTAAATCCGCCATTAAAGGCGGAGGTGGCAATCAGAATGAATCTTTAGCGATGGAACACTTACGTCTCGTGGCGCTGGAGCCGTGGAATTGATACCAGTTCGAGCCGGTCACTGTGCTCCACGTTTATCCATGAAAAATGGCCGCGCTTGACTTTCACTTTACTTGACACAGCACACAATCATTCGCCGAGCACCGCTGGTTACAATGAGAACTGCGCGCGATGCGTCACGAAAAAAAAACGATATGCGTATACGCAAGTATTATATTGTTACGCGTACTACCGTTCTCCGCGATTCAACGTTAATATCCTGCGGCTGCAGGGGCTCCTCGTGCGACGCGGTCCATCGCTGCGAGCAATCGTAACTCGACGTTCGCTAACCTCTCGAAGCGAGCCTGGAGAAGTCGATCGAACGATTCACGCGACGCAACCGAGAGATACCCGACGAGGGCCAAGTGCGCGAAACGCGTTCAAATTCCGAACGGATTTAGATCCTCCGAGCGCGATAAATCGCGGGCGACTTGTTTCGAGACCGAACGGATGGCGAACCGCGGTGCTCGGTCGGGAACGCGGTGACGCGTCGTTTTCGCCAGCATTACGGCTGGGACTATCGCCAAATCGAATTAACGTACACTTCACTCGCAACACTTTGCGTCTACCGCGGAAACTCGAATTTCATTCGGTTCAACGACGAAACGATCTACTCGCCACTCCGAAACGCACTGCGACCGCGGGCCGAACAATGTCCGACTTCGGCGTGAAGGTATTCGCGTCAAATATGGCTGGTCGTTGGCAGACTTGACGCCTTCCCAAGAACGCACCTGTGTCGTACGATGCGATAAGAGGAGCAGCCAGGTTAAATCGGGACCCTCGAGCGAAACCCTCGAGCCTGACACCTCAGCCCCCGCCCATCGTCGGTGTTCGCGGAGCCGGTAAACGTCAAGGAATTTTCGCGAATGTCGCGTGTCGCGGACGCGCAGCAAACTTCAGAGCAAAGCGAAGGCGAACGCGAATCGTCGATCTCCACTCGGGTCCAGCTCTCCGATCCGATGGTTTTCACAGTGCTTAACCTTCTTCCTCGTTCTCTCGCCGGATTTCGTACTCTCGAAGCTTCCTTTCACCGGTTCCCGTGTACTCGTACCTTTCAAGCAGCGCAACAACACTTCCTATTTCGCTCGCTACTCCGATCCAGAGAAAAAAGCACAGAACGAACGGGTAAACGCCGGCACGACGCGTCACTACTCGTACGCGCCGATACGACACAGCGGCAACAATAGAAAATCTTGAGTAGTGGGGCGAGCCGCGAGGGTGGGGGCACGTTCACCCTCCAGACGACGACGGCGATCCGACAAGTGTAGAGACAAAAGCGCGCCGACGATCGGACACGAGCTGCGATACGCGCGGCCCGCAGTGCTGCCGTCTACTGGTGCTCCGTGAGCTTCGCGGAATCGTCTCCCCCACCACCGCCCCCGCGGCCGGGCGCCGCCACTCCCTCCTCGCGCTGCCGCCGCCGACGCCGCCGGACCGGTGCACCCCTCCGCCCATCCGCCCCGATGCCACCCCTGCCAGCCTTCGCCCTTATCCGTTGCCACGACCCCCATCTCGAGACCCTAGGCAACGAGCAGCCGCCTTCGCAAACTAGGAGCGTCACGCGAGCGACGATAATATTGCAAACGTGGCCCGCTGATGCATGCTCGATAAACTCTCGCTCCTTTCACCTGCCTACCCCGCGCCCACCCGCTTTCTCTTTCCACGCGCCCTGTTCCATCGCTATCTCCCCCGCTTCCCGAGGATTCTCGGCCGGGTTTCATCAGCGGATCCAACAACGTTCGCTTGTATCCCTGGACTAACTTCTGCGTTGTCGAACGAATTCCGCGAAAATGCTCGGGACGTTGAACCTTTCATCGTTTATCGCCAAGCGGCGCGCGCGAGTACTTTGTGCCAGGCTCGGAACGATCTCAGGGATCGATGGTATCTGGAGCGAGTTCGCGTCGAACAGGCTCATCTCTCGGATCTGCGAGAGGGCCCTCGGTAATATCACCGCGACGCGGACGCGAGCAGAAGCCGAGATTGCGCGCGGAAATCCATTGCGAGCCGACGAACCGCGAGCGAAACGGCTACCCCTACGCTTTGCCGGCCACGGCTACGCGAAATTTATTGGCAATCGAAGGCGCTCCGGCGCGTGTGTGACCTGCTCTTTTTCGGCGGCGATCGCTTCCTCGGCGCTTGGACCATTCCCAGAGAATTCCGTTGGCTCGTCGTCAGAATTTATCGCGGGCTTAAATTCCTCGTCCGATCGGCAATTACGAGCGAATCGACGAAACTTGTCCGCGATCGGATCGCGCGCAACGAGGGGAGAAAGAAAGTTCGGATTGAAAGGGTAAATAAAACGGATCGGCGTCGGTTCAGTCGTGCGCGAAGAGAGGCCGCTATGCATAGGCGATGAAACGCGGAAGGTAGGGCGAACAAGTCGCGGAGCGTGGCGGCTTTATTTATGCGGCTTACAAAGTATCGATCCGGCACGTCATTCGGAGTAGTTCGGCCATCCGGGGACTTTGTTGTTGGGAACTGAAACTTTCCGAGCGGGGAAACTTTAGCACAAACAGGTGGGACGGGCGATGAAGGCCTTCTGGCGCCAGCCAATGCTACGTGCCTCCCTGTGTGTGCGTGTACGTTATCCACACAGGAAGCAGGCCACTGCACGAGACACCCCGGGGTAGGGGATAGGTTTGTACACGTGCACCTCAACCCTCCGCGCGTCAACAATATTGAGGGAGTCGGCGCGAGGGAGAGGCCACGAGCAACCCTCCGCTCGGAGAGATTCAAGGAGAAATTGCGAGGGTCAACCCCATCCATCGCGAGATGTCGAGGAGTAAAATAAGTAAACGATTCTGTGCCTCGCGATTATAACCACCCCTCCGCTCCGCGAATGCACGATCTACCCCGTTCGCGAAAAGGCAGGAACGATGTTCCGCCGACCGTCTCGCCTATATCCAACGACGAAGCGTGGCCATCCCTTTCGCCGAGGGATGCTAATCGGACACGCGTGAGCAACGAGGTGCATTTAGAAACGCAAATACAATCGACGGTGGGTTCTCGGGGCGCAAAAAGAAATTTCTCCGGGTTACCTCGAGCCGAATAATTTATTCGAGAACGAGTAACCAGGTAGGAGGGAAAGAGTGGGGCGAAACGGCTCGTGCGGTCGAACGGTATCGCAATTAATTTGCATGCCATTTTCTACCGAGCATTTCCGCCCGGTGCTTCCTTTTTTCGCCCTCGCATCGGGGAATTTAATGAATTTTTTTCCCCCTGAGCGTAATAGTTCGATGCCGGTAGGAGGTCAGCTGCCCCCCTTTTTCCCGGCCTCGACGCGATTAAACTTTCATGAAACTTCTGATGCAAATTTAATTACCGCGCAATTGAGTCGCGCGCAAAGGAACGAAGCGTCGTCGGCCGTTTGATCGATCGGAGTAATCGGGCGATAACGCGCACCTCCGATTTTCGATTTCGACGAAAAATGTTGCCGCGTTGACCTCGTCCTCGAACTCGCGATCGGCCCGATCGATACGATCGGATGCGACGATGCAGCGATGCGCTATTAATAAGCGGAAGCATTTCCGTCGAAACGGAACGAATGGGAAAGTCTGTCGCCGTGGACAGCCTCGATAACGATTCATGGTCCCGACATCGCGATCGTTCGCGTGTCTCGCAAACGTCGACCCGGTCCTGGATGCTTAGATAGGCACACGTAACGGTGTCCAACGTAAACATCGTACGTATATTCGTTTCACGGGTCGACGAATCGTCGCGCCGGGAAACAGCGGAGGACGACGCCGCGCCGCGGCGAAACAGCAGACGCATCCCAGGTAGGGATAAGTTGCAGGAATTTCGGATAGTTGGGGAACGAAATTAACCAATTTGCCGGCTGATGTTTTGCGTTAGCTCTGGCCGGGCAGGGATGTGTTTCGCGCCAACCACCAGCCACCCCCACCTTCGTCTCCCCCACCAGCCTGACCTGCCCGAGAATCAATACAGCTACCGACCGCCGCCCCAACCCCATCCAGCCAGTTACCCCTGCTCCACCTACTTTCCACGCTACGCATCCCTTTTGCCATTCTGGAGTGCCGATTCCCATTCTGGGTTCGCAGCTTCAGCCCGACTCCCACTCTTGCCACTCTGCGCGTTTCTCTTCCCGTCGCTCTAACCCCCCAGGCCTGCATTCTTCCAACCCCCGGCCACGTCCCTCTTACGTTTCATCCTGACCCAGCGTCGCCGGCCTTTCTCTCCGCTGCAGTCCCGCTTCCGTCAAAGGCGCCGCTCTCGCTCACTCGATCAACCCCTCGTCGTCCTCCCACGTGCCACGGGTCTCGCTCGTTTTCTTTCGGCCGCCGGTACGGACTCGGCCAACCACTCCTATTGGCTGAACGACCCTCTAAAGCGGCTACATATCCAGGCGAGTATAAAGATGAGACGGGGTCGATGAAAACGGCAGGGAAACCTGTAGTCGGAAACGGGGAAAGGGTCGAACCGAGGCAGAAACAAGAGGAAGTTTACGAGGCGAACATTCCAGGTGAGCTTGAGCGAGACCGAGGGAGATTGGCGGTCGGCCAACCCTCTCGTCGCGTCCGTCGGGGTGTTTGCCCGATATTTGCATTCGGATAAATCGCATCTATCCACCGGGAGCGTTTCGAGCTCTCGGCTGCCGGGACGTCTGGCACGTAGCGACGTCGCGCGTTCTATATTTCAATTGACCTTTTTCAATTCGCCAAAAACACTTGAACGATACAACGACCTCGCGAATGTTTCGTCCGAACCCGTTCGCGTCCATTCCCACCCGAACTCGGATCCCTCGTTGCCCGCGCCCCCGATTAGGAGAGCAGGTGCGACCGGTTCGAGATTCGAGGGAGTCCTCGAGTTTCCCCCGACTAGCGGGGAACGCGTTTAATTGACGACTCGAGTTCCAGACCCCTTTTTAAAGAAGCTGTTCGTGGATTTAATGAGAAACACGAGGTGCGAGAGGTGCCGCGGGGAGAACCTCCAATCTCCCTCGGCCCCCTTCTCGAGCACAGGAATTCGAGCGTCGTGTAGACCGAGTTCCATCGCGGGACTCGATGTTGTTGGGGGATCCCATAGAGAGGAACGGAAGACGGAAATGCGAGCGAGGATTGTACTGTTATTCCTCGGCGCGGAGAAGAAGCGAGACAGAAGCGTTTCTAAACGATTCCTACCGTTTCTATGTACACCGAGCAGCTATCCATGGCTATGCAATCTCGCTCCTATCTCCAATTTTTCTTTCTCGCCGAAGACAGTATCGCGATTAAACGATACAAAGTACTCGAGTGCCTTAAGAATTTTTGCCGGCAATAAAAGTATCGCCAGACTGATCGATCGAACGAGTTCCTTATTAAAAAGATCGCGATATCTCGTTCCTCCTAGGGAACTCCACGAATCGATCGGGCAAAAGTGGTATCTCTGTCGATGAGCCTTTCAGTGAATGACGCAACTTTATCTCGCCTCTTTATCGCGGCAATACGACGAGACGGAGCGTTCGAATAAATTACCACGGAGTTGAAAAACAAATCCGAGACGGGCCGGCTAAAGTTTGGAGATAGGTTTAAACTACCGAGCTCGCTGCTAAACTTCAAATTCCATCCGACTTTGCGCCGAATCTGCGAACTAGGCAGACCTCTCCTCGACTCTGAACTGTTGCTTCCTCGTTTCGACAAAGCTCTGCCTTCTGCAGCCAATCGTGAAAGATTCGACGGGTGAAATATCGTGCTGTTAGACCACTCGAACGTATTTATATTCAAGCTCGGGGGATAAAGCCCGAGGCTTACGTGCCGAAGGTCACGAACCAAAGTAATTTCAGGGGCTGATTCCATGCGAATCGACCGGCTGCTATAATCGCGGGCCCGGGCGAATGGATTTCGCGGAAAGAAAATGATTGATGAACAACCAGTTCTCGCGGCGGGGTAAAGCTTCTTTGGCATTAACGAGATTGTAAGGTCGGGAGGTAGAGAGAATTCAAAGTTCTTCGCGGAAGTTTCTTCTCGGGGCACGAAGAAATTTCAAGGAGGGAACAACTCTACCCGCAGACGCCGGCAACTCCGGCCGCGCTGTTTTCGAAACTCTCGAAGAATTGCTCGCTAACGATTGAAAGTTTCGGGTCGTCCAAACGCCGAGGACAGGGTATCCGGGGTCAACGTTTCGGCCCCGCTGGAGCCGTGGACCGAGTAACTTTGAAAAGCTGCTTCCGATGCTTCCGTTCCGTCCCTTTCGAGTCTGCCGCTGCCGAGTCGTGATTACGAAATCTATTACGGCGATTGTTTGCGCGTTGGATTCGATGAGAATTTTGCCCCGATTAGGCAAGTCGTTCGTCGGCTCGCGATGCGGTTCGCGAACTTTCCAAGCGTCGAATAGATTTCGCGAAATGGATACACTCGTCGAATGTATAAGTAAGTAAAGTTCGTTAGAAATAAGGGAGATCGGAAACGGTCGATGACGGAGATTGTCCGTTCGATGGTACAGTCTTGCACGTTCGATACCGTCTCGTCGAGAAATTGAACGAGGAGGACACGAAGAAGGTGGAGCAATCGTATTCCCGACGAATGGAAGTCGGCCGCCAAGGTAGCAACGTACTCTATTCCCAATTCCTGAAGGCTCGAGGGTGCCGCAAACACGACTTTATTGATTTTCCGCATTAAAGGGAAGCAGCCGGTGTGCCGCGAACATTCGCATTGCAACGTCAAATGGACTCTTGGCACGTATGCTTTCGCCCCGCTTCAAGGACGTCCTCGTTCGAGCTTTTCCGTCCGGGATTACTCAGCCTTCAGCTTTTCCAAGACAGATATCCGAACGACGGGGAAAAAAATAAAAGCGTCGCAGCGACACGGTCGATTCGAGGTAGCGGGCGATAAGGCGATAGCGCGTCGCCCGACAACTCGAAAGCTCCATCGCTTATTATCTTATTATCTTGCAGGTGCGAAACGAAAATGACGCCCAAGGACGGGAGAATGTTCGAGTCATTCGCAGCAAGTTTATTCGCACGCTGGAAAGCGTCCACGTTAACCAAGGTGATACTAATTTTGCACGAGCCACGTATTTATTTCGACGAGAGGAAATAAACGAGAGATTCGGGGCGCGATTCTGGAAGGGTATTAATCGAGCCAACGGTGCATCGAGTCGTCACGGAAGACTCGTGCTTCGTGCAGGTAATTTGCGGGCTCGATAAAAAAAAATTCGTCCCCCACCACGCGTACCGCGAACATCGAATTACACATTGCGTGGCGCAGGAGCAAAGTGTATCAGTTTTCACGTTTCGACTTAAATAGAGCCGAACGAGAAGCACAGCACGACACGCTGTTCGCGCCGTTTATTATCGTAAACTGCATAGCGATTTAATAATAGAACGAAATTGAATTTCACTCACCACAACAAGCGCGTGCGTCAGAGCAGTCGATGACCTCGACCTCCTCGGTGTCATGCCAACGACCTCGCCTCTCATGATGCTCTCAACGACTGTGGAAAAACGAGTAAGCTAGAATTGCTACGATATTCCATGGGCGATTTCTCTTTAAAAAACCAAAAAGAATCAAGAAACATATTTTTGCTACGCAGGCAAAGGGAGGAGGGAGCTCTTTTAAGGGGATGCTGTAGGAAACAGCGCGTCAATGAACGTTCGTCGGGTACACCGATGCGCGAGACAATTCTATTTGTTCTACATGTTCTACTTGTTCTACTTGTTCTACTTGTTCTACTTGTTCTACTTGTTCTACTTGTTTATCGAAGAGATTCGTCCTGAAGGTTATTGGTTAGCTCACCTCCGTCGCCAATCAGCCGCATTTGTACTAAACTTGGGTCCTCGTTGTGATCCTCGAGAACTGTGTCGTCGGTAACGGTCAGGTCCTGAAATTGCATCGCAGCCAGCGTGAGAATAACCAATCGAGAATGGTCGAATCGTTCGGGCCTTTCGATTTTAATGCAGCACAATGTCTTGCCGCTTCGGATATCATTCAAACCAAATATACGACTACGTTGCATTAAACATTGCGCACGACGATTCATTGGGAAGAGCTACTTTGGCAGCAGCCAAAACACTGCGCGTGCAAAGCTTCGAAGGCATTTAATGGCTCGATTCTTTTCGGACAATGTCGCAGCAGGTAACTGTTGACGAGGAAAGCATCTTTCATCTTGGCGTCAAACTTAGCAATAACCCCCGGGGACGTTGATTGAAACGTCAAGCTAGTTTCGAGCAACTATATATCATCCTCTTGCGCAATTCATAATTGTTGCGGACAGATGTTTCGCTTCTACCAAGAGTTGTCTGTGTTTTGGCATGGAGCGTCTGCCAATTTAAGTGGTAAAACGGATCGCGACCACAGCTTTCCCAGTCAACGTACCTAACCGGTCCCAGCGATGCGACGTTTGCTTTCGCGCGAACAAACTCAAGCGAGAACATTTTCGTCCGACAATTTCGAACGGGCTCGCTCGAGTTGCAGGCCGCGATAGTTTGCGTCTAATTGGGCACACATTTCCAGGGGTTGAAAGAAAGCGATGGAAAGCAAAAAAAGAGAAAAAGAAATGAAGGAAACAGGAAGGAAGGCCTCACCTTAGTGGACTCGTTGTAACCAACGATGACGGCAGTGTACCATTGCGTGGTGCCTTCGGCTCGATAGACCTCGACCCTGAAGCCAACCAATACACTCGGCGTGGTTAGCAGGATTCTCTGTCCATCCTGCATCTCTGCCCATCGTCTGACGGCGCTGGCCCAGGGTACCGAGCCCTTCGCCAGCTCCCAGTCCTGCTGCAAGAACAACAATCGGTTGAAGCGTCGTTAAATGCCTCGACCGTGGAGCATCAGCTTGTTGGCTCGACGATTAAAAAAGAACACCGTTCGCCGTCGTTTGCCGAGACAGAATCCTGTCACCAAATTCTCCAAGATGATTCCATTTTTCTAAACAGGCTCGTTTTGGTCACCGTTTTCCCTAGCACGTTTCTCACGAGTGCAAGGTGTGCGGAGCAAACGTTGCGTCAACGTCTCGTTACGTCATGATCCCGCAGTTACGTCAGATGCGTTGCGCAATCGCGGCGCGGAGAACGACGGCGATGCACGATAATGGCAATAATGCGACGGCAATTATAGCGTTATTAGCGAAGTGTCGAGGTCGCTTAAGCGCTTCCCAGCGGCCCGTTGGACGTTTCGTGGAGCATCAGAGTCGGGCGACGAAGCGGATTCCCGACGGATCCCTCTTCGAGGCGTCCTCCGCGATTCCGATAAAAAAACCCTCGACATAGCCTCGCCGACAGCGGCAGAGGAAAGGGAAGACGCGAAGGCTGGGTCGCAGGGCTTTGCCAAGGACCGTTAGGCGAAACGGGAATATGTTGGCGCCTCGCGTTGGCCGTTCTCCAACGTTCAGCCGAGGTTGGTGCACGCGGTGCACCGACACGAGTCACCAAACCGGCAGCTGCCGCGGTAACAAGAGCAAAGAGGCTCGAAAGCTTCGCAGGAGCCACGAACGCTTCGGACGAATCCACGTGTTCGCTTCTTTCCGGTCGTATGTACGCGTTGGCGCGTCCCCACGGCCCCCACGGCCCCCACGACCCCCTCGGTGCGCGTGTAGATAGTCCATGCGCCACGAAACAGCCGGCAGAAAGAACCCGTTGCATTTATAGTTCAGGGTCGGCAGACTCCTCGCTCGTTTGTGGCCCGGTCGATCAATTCCGTGCAACACGGTTCCCACCCTCTTTCTTCCTTCCACCTTTCTTCCGTTCATCCTTCTCGCAGCAGCGCGCCACTTCTTTTCTTCCTTCGGTTCTACTTCTCTTTTTTCCCGTTACCCCCTTTTGCTGCTCGCGTTTCCGTCTCGCCCTCGAGACTTCCCATCCTCGCTCGCCCGCGGCACTTTCCTCCGGCCGTCGGCTTTTTCTTTCTCGTTTTCCTTCTCTTGCTCGCAAACATTGCTCCCAGCCGAAGCATTCCACTTTTGCACTCAACTCTTCGTCGCTGGCTCGGCCCCCTCTTCGCGGAACAGGTATTCTCCTCCCCGACAGCTCCCACTCGTCGCGCGTCCCCCTTTCTTCCCAAGGCTCTTCTCTGCTCCGGCGGCGCAAGGAAAGTTTCGCCGCAGCCATCAGAAATCGATAATCGACAATCGAATGTGCAGTGACCGCCGAGTATAGTCGCCCCGAGAAATTATGCCCAGCGCATCGGGGGAATTTCCTTTCCTTCGATCCCTCCGATATTTCAAATATATCGCGGTGCTTCTGTCGAGGGTATCGAAATCCGGATGCACGGGATGCAGAACTCGTATTCTTCCGTTCCGAGCCAGAGGAGCAGGTGCGTACAGAATTTCCGCTTTTTTGCCGCAATGGGGCAGAGACCGTTGAACGAGATGCGCCATTTTCTTCATCGACTGTAATTAATTCGGCCGGTAATCGTGTTCGATACGTAACGAGCGAAGATCGTCGCAGAAAGCTCCGCTGCGGCTGATCCTGACCGGCGCGGCTTCTCCGCGCAACTCCAGCCGCGCGTGGAACGACTTACAATCCTCGGAAATCGGCGAAACTTTTAACGGCACAAGTTCCGCTAGTTTAATTACTTGGAAACAATTCCCCGCGTCCACCGCCGCCAATCGATCGCGCGTAAAAACTTCTCGTGCACCCTCAACCCTGCTCCTGCCACTGGCAGAGAGGGAGATCCTTTTCGCACAAATGTTCACGCGTCTATTGGACTTTTGCCAACTGTTGCAAATGAGACTTGCAATCATTTTCTCAGACTCAAGTTTCTCGCGAATTTCTCGGGAAAGAATTCTTTGAACCATCTACGGAGGCAATCTCTGGTACAGATCGGCATCTCCGAAGAGATTAGTCGCAGACGCGGGAACGGTCGCCCAAGGGCGGTCGGGTAGGTCAATAGCCTCGGAACTTGACTCCAAGTTTCGCCGGCGGTCTAACGAAGCAAGTTTTCAGTCGCGAAGTATGTACGCACGTAGCTCGGTTCGTTGGAGAAACTTCCGCGACGCTTAATCGGTCAAGAATCCTCGACATATCCGCGGCAACGCGAAAGCGTCGAACCGGACCAAGCATGTACAATAATACTCACCGTGAAGGGCTTCAGCTTCGAGTAATCGACGAAGTCCAGCCTTCGGTCTTGCATGAACTCGAGGGGCATCGCGTCTTCCGGTAGTTCTGCGCGTGCCACCAGTGGATGAAACGTCTGCAAATGTATTAGAATCGTGCGACGATTAACGTTGGCTCGCTCGGATTTTTGGCGGGTGCGTGTAGGGGGGAGCAGCCAAGCTGGCTATGCATCGAACTCTTTCAACCGAAATCTCCGTCGCGTTCGAGGCATCGAAACGGAGTCGAGTCTTAAGCGACGAGAGAATAAGCGGCGACGCCCGCGGGGGATGGAGTGGCAGATGATTAAAAGTTTCGGTTAGCGACGATTAAAGGAAAAGGATCGATCCATGGAGGAGGAGGAACGGAATGGATACGTCAGTCCTGCTCCGATGCTGCGAACGCCGTCGACGCGGTCTCGAACGGCCCGTATGCAGAGCAGCAATACTCTGAGCGCGTTTCATCGAGAATAGAGACTCGAGGGGAATCGGATACGAGCGACGGTGAACGAGAGGACGAGAAACGATGCGTCGCGGAGGGTTCGTTAATCGATACGGCAAGCTGGAAAGTCGGAAAGTCGTGGATAAAAGGGGAAGCGAAGGACGGGGCACACTTACTAGAGCAGGCCAGGCGACCGTGTTCGCGACAGCGGTGGCACCCCTCAGGGGTTTCCCGTTGATACGATGATGGTGATGGTGGTTATTATTCGCGTGATTGTGGTGATCGATGGCGATGAGGCTGGCATGCCTGGGGTCGGGTCGCTCGGCCCAATACAGACCCTTTTCCACTAAGAAGAACGAGAACACTGCGTCCCTGTGCGGCGATAGCCATTCTCTTCGCTGCCACTCTACGTCGTCGTATTCTACGAGGATCTGCAAGAAAGATGTGCGTTCATGTTGCGAGTTTCTCGGACACCAGGGTTCGATGACTTTCGTCCGCCTACTGCCGTTCAATCGCGCTTTGTTCTGCGTTCCGCGAATCGCACTCGTCGCGCTATCGCCAACTCTATCGGCGAACCTTGTCCTTTCGGCCTTATTTCTATTTTTAGTCCCCGTATCTATTCTAAAGCGCGTTATCCGCAGATTAAAATTGATCTCTGACCTACATTCAGCCTTACATTTCACGGTTTCCCGCTTTTAAACGGCGAGCAACGTTTTTCCTCAAAGTCCCCGACGCGCTCGGGCGTCGAGGCGAGGAAGAAAATAAGAAAATATGGGAAGGAACGAGCAGGGAATAGGCGCTCGATATTGGTCGATACAAATCGTAATCGTTCATAAATCGCGAGCAGCAACGGCCGCGTCGAGTGATCGATCGAGGAGGTTACAGTGAACTCTCAACCTAACCGGTGCTTCGTTCCCGCGATAAATTCGACATCAGGGAGCAGCAACGAAGGTGCGACTGCTAATCAAAGGTCTAATCGAAGGGCGAAAGTGTCACCGTATCCTTTCACGATTTTACGAGGCATCGAAGCCAACTTACCTTCCCGTTACAATTCCAATTGCTAATTGGATAATTTGCCTGGTCTATTTAACGCGACGCCCGACTGCAGTTTCGGAGCCAGGGTCGACCGAGGCGGCCGCTCGTCCTTCGTTCGCAAACGAAAGCGAGTCCCGTCCGATCGACATTCATTTGGCGCGGCCCAGCGAAGTCAAAGGCACGCGAGTGACCCTATGCCTGTGCGACGCGTCGGCCAATTAATACATAAATCAACATTAATAAGCGCTGCTAGGTCGTCGAGGCTGGAGCTCGTCGGATCGCTCGATTCGCTCTCAAGGGGATCCCTGCAGGGTCTACTGTTCTCTTTCGTTTCAATTTCTCCAGCAATCTTTCGGTCGCCCAAAAAAATTGAACGAGCGGAGCGGAAAAATTAAGAGAGGACTATAAGAAAAACGTCCTCCAGCACCGGTGAAAATAATGCCGCGTCTGGCCTTGATTTTATCGAATACACGGTCATGCGAATGCCCGCTAAAAGCGGGCTTGCTAGTTTCGCATCTCGCCGGCAGACGGCGACACCTGTCGGAGCGGCGATCCGTAATGGCCGCCAAGTTTGAAAAGCTCCGCCTCTGAGCAACATTCCGGGACCGCCCGAATCGTTACCAAGGCAACCGATTGTCGGCCATTTTGTTCTCGCGACCTACCGCAACCTTCTCCTACTACGGCCGCCACCTTCCCGCCCCTCTGCGGCCTCCACCTTCCCACCCCACTACGGCCGCCACCTTCGACCGCGATTTACCTCGCCCCCACCTACTCAAACGGCGCGCCGTCGCGGTCCGTTTCGTGTTCCCCTCGTTCCAAACACGGACCGAAACCAAACGAAACGGTACACGCGTATACTGTTAATCCTTCCAGCGAGAATATTTAAATTTTTTCCTTTCGGTACTTTTCCATTGGATACTACGGTCGCGTTGCAATTTCGCCGTGCAATTAGTTCATCGTTGCTTCCTCCATCGTTGGATCGTTCCTCCGGTATTTTTCATCTGGAAAGTCCACGACGATATTGCAGAAGAATCTCTGCAAAATGAACTTGGCACCGCCGGCTTGCTAGTTTAGCGTTTACAGTGGAATCTCCAATAGGAGGACCGTTGGTCAACTTTTGTTGAAACTTTCGTTCCTCTAATCGTTATCGTTTCAACCTTCCAGCCTCGTCGCGGCGACCTGGGGCGCGCAAAAAAGTCGCGCTGTCCACAGATTGCACAGTACAGAGTACATGTAGCCGAGACGCCTCTATTTGTTCGGTTAATACTCGAGCAATTATGTATGCCCCTGTGCTCTTCAGTTTCGAGCCGGGGCTTCCCGCGGGACGGCGAACAGGCCGGCGGTGCAGGTAGCAATTTTCTGGCTAAAGTTCGAAAGCTTCCAATGTATCGCACTATAAATATGTCTTGGCGCGTGGAGGCGGTGCTCGGACGTTCTCTGAGGTCGTTGCAAGCATTTTTAAACCATGCATCACGTATCTGTTTACGTAGCATTTTAGCTGCGCGGCGAGCAGGAACAATGGTTCGCGTTGCACGGAATATTCGTGCCCGTTTAATGTCGCTTCGCGATCGACCCGTATATTTCTGTCCAAAATCGATAACGATTTTTACGCCGCGAAAGCGGAACACTTTAGATACGACCGCGAGGCACGTTCGCGCCTCGATTCGCGGCCACATGTTCTCCGGAAGAACGAGCGATCGTTCCAAAGAACGGCGATGCGTTTCACCACGGTCCACGGATTCGATAATTGCGAGGACTTCGGGCCAGTGGAGCGCGGGAGCACAAAGAATTTCGATCGAGGAAAAATTTCTGGCGGGCAGAAACTGGAATGGAGTGAAGTCCAGTCGAGTCGAGTCGAAAAGAACGAAGCGTCCGTCGATGGCTCGTTGCGCAAGACCCTATTATGGATTACGTTAGAAGCAACTCTCTAGTTACGAGCGCGCTCTTTTATCGTTTCGAGCTTACGTTCACTTTCACGCTGCCCTTTCGCGACATTTGCGATGGTTCTTACCTCCGAGGAAGCTTCTCAGAGAAAAAAAGAGTGGAGGAAGGATAATTGGCGCACGCGTGGATCGCCGAGGGAAGCGAGACAAATCGAGTCCGTCGTGAACTTCTCCAAGAGTTCGAACTGCGCGAATGGAAAAATGGGTCGGAGGTGCAGAGAAACTGGGTGGCGTTCACAGGAAACGAGGGACACGGGGAAAGTTGGCTTCCCACGACAATCGGGCCGGTATTTCATTTGCGCGAGGTATGTACTTTCAAAGGGCGGCTTGCGTCATCGTGACGTTTGTCGATCGAATATTGGTTCCACCGGCGACAAATAGTGGAAACGGGGACACGGGAACAACGGAAATCCCGTCCATTCGCGGGCTTCAGCGCGAAGAAGTTGAACGCGCTTTTCCAGTTGTACACGCTGAAGCCTGTCAGCTTCTTCTTCCTCCCCCGCCCGTTTTTCCTCCGCCATGCGTGCATGAAAAATGGAAAGCGGTTCGGGACAATTGGCTTCGGCGACCGACCGTCGTTTGAAAATAGAATCCCCCGTGAGAGATGACGAGTTTGGAAGACTGTTACGCTGCCGGCGAAGACTGCACGAGTCCGCCGAGGGGAAGAAAACAGCGACGATGGTTCGGATCGGCTGATGAAAAGCTGCACCGTTCCATGGACATCCAGCGGTTTCAGCCTCGCCGTGCGAGAGAAAGGACGTTCCGCATTGTTTCGATCCTTCGCGTTAACAACGTCCCCCGCGAATGCGTGCAGAGGGGTGGCGAAAAGTCGCAGCCCATTCTTCCCCGGGTCCCGGCTGTACTTCGCGTCCGCCGCTGTCCCGAAACCTGCAGTGTGTCATTAGTTTTGCCTTTATTCGCCGCACGTGCTCGCGGCTGCGTCGCCGAACAATGCTGGAAAGCACGCTGAGAACGCGAGCGGCTCTTCGCGTTCAAAGAACAGGTAGGTACGTATACGCGGGTACAATGCACTCCGGCTCTTCTCGCATCTCGATATTGCTTAACCCGCCTATGCACCGGCTCGACTCCGCGAAACCGTGAGCCCGTCCCACGAAACCGACCGGTATTAACTGGGGCACACTCGAATTTCGATACCTACGCCTGACATTTATTAGACACGGGACTCCCTGGGAATAGCTTCTCTGGTTCCTTCGGTTTCTCTCGCCGACTCCAAGATTTCTTTTCTAACTGCGATTCCGACCGCGAGTACCTTCGTATCTCTCTGCGTGTACCCGAGATAACTGCGATTTCCCTTTTGCTGCTGTTAATTAGCTTGCACGCGAAAGAAGTTGGTCGAGGCATGCCAATTTGCTCGCACGAGTATCGGTGGCTCGATCGCGGGGCAATCATGACGGTCAAGAAAGCTCGGTGGAGGATCTCGGATCTCGTTAATTTTGCTCGACCCAGGCCGCAAGTGGAGCGGCCGTAAATAAAGTAAAGGTAATCGGGCCGAACGCATGCGAGGTGAACGCAATTAGTACGATCGCGATTCGCGTCCCACGCTGTGACTTGCGACCAGGTGAAGATTTTTTAGCAAAGGGCGCGGACAATTTTCGCGGCGTTTACTCCGGATTTGCGTGGAAAACGGCGCGAGGGAAAGGCGTTTCGTCCAGCAGCGGAGTCTGGATCTATTTGCTTCCCTCGCGCCGTATCATTACTGTTATTTAACTCCGATAGAAATCTTGACAGCGCGATCTACGATTTTGTACGATAAGTACGTTTAATAATACGGAACGCGATGCGGTTGAGAAGAAAAAAACCGCGGGTAATTTCAATCCTCCTTCCGTTGCGTTATCCCAACAAGCGAGCGGCAATTATTTCGCGATACGTCTTTCCAACGGGGCTCCCGGGACGCCTGGCAAAATCACGAGACCAGCGCGTCGAGGCAGCGGCACGGAAAATTCGAGGAAACAAAAAAGTGCAAGAAAAAATGGAGAAAAACGAAAGGAGGGAAAAAAGGTGGAGGGTGTAGGAGGGCGCAGAGGGAATAGAAGTGCGCAGTAATACGCACGGTAGAAACGAGATATGTGCGCGAACGAGCTCTCGTCGAAACGTGAACCCTATTTCCCCGGGAATTACGAGTGGGCCTGGGGGTTGGGGTGGGGGACGGTTACACGAGGGAGGCGCGCACTTCTCGACAAAAGATCTTTTTTTCCATTCCTCGTGGCGTCGTTAGGTATCAGCTTCTTTTTCCAGCAGCCTCCCTCCGCTCGACCCTCTTTCCTCGTCGCTGTTTCACGTTCCTCTTTGTCCCTGTTTCGCAGCAGCGCTGGCTTTTCATGCAAAAGCTCGCTCGTGTATTTTCGCGAAAATAGGCCGCGTGGAGAGGAATAGTGGACGAAGGGAGAGAGAGAGAAGGAGAAAGAGTGGCGGCTGGTTGCGGTGACCTCTTTCTGGCCACCTACAGCTAGCTGGGTGGTTGGCCGATCGAACCGAGGCGGACGCCTGGCAGGTGCTACAAAGGGTTGCTTCTTTCTGCTCCTTCGCGTGCTTCGCGGTTACCCCGATTTCAGAGACAATCCAGAAGCACGAATTCTTTGAAAGGCCGCTGCTCGTGAAAGCCGCGTGAATTATTTCCCCGGCGTTTGACGCTCGATGAAATTCCAGCTAGATTTTCTGGGTCCGTGCAGGCTCGCAAATGTCAAGCACTCCAGAAGCATGAAACGTTCGGCTAGGTGTACTTTTTTCTTCTTCGAAAGAAACGAGCATGTACTTCGAAAGACGGCAAGGGCCGTAGGATCGATTTCGATATTTTTACGCGGCTCGGCCTCGTTACGTTTCGCGCGAAACGCCGCGGAAATTCGTTGCAGCACGTCCACGGTGAGAAAACGGCAAGAAATGTGTTTGGAAATCTTGGTAACCTATATAAAGCGGGAACGGAAAAGAAGCAGAAGCAGCTCCTCGATGGAAGAGAAAGTGAAGCGCATCGAACGCGGAGGGACGAGCGTGGAAGACAAAGAGGGCAAGATATCTAGGAAGAAGAAGGGGATGGGAGGGGAGGCGAAGAGGGAAAAGGTGTGGGTGTCGTGGAGGAGGAACCGAGGGGAAAGGGAATGCCCCCTTTTATGCTGCTCATGTACGTATGTTGTGTCAATGTGTGAGAATACCACCACCGGAAGTTGGAGGCCACCGCCTGACCTTGCAGCGGTCGGTCGGTTTCAACTCCGGCTAGCAGCCCCGTTCAACACTCGATTATAGGTATACCGGGTGTCTCATGAATGTGGATGAGCACGGGTCACGGGGAGTTCGAGCAAAGGCTGGACAAGTTTCCTTTGCCCCGTCATGGGACAGGCGAGACCGCGCATTCGCTCGGAAGTTACCTTCCAGTCTTCGGGAGAAACGTACCGGGACTGGTCGTGTTTCCTAGACAATTTTCGGAACGCCTCGCACGCTGGAATCGTGAACGATTCCACAGAGATTTAAGTAACGCCGTAGAACAGGGGAGGTGTATCGAATTGCGCGAGACTCGAATACCACGTGCGGGGAAAAAAGTTTTTCCTTTGCGCGATGCCGCCAATACTATTGCCTCGAGCAGGGGATCGGGGACGAAATTTTGCCAGGCTCGCAAGATCGGATACGGACCCCTTTAACATCGACTGAAACTGTAATACGGGCCGTTCAAGCCGATAGCGCAATATTTCTTCCGGTCGATCGGGATCAAACGTTTTCCACGTCGATCGGTGTCGGAAAGAGTTTTCCAATTAGAAATTGGACGATCAGTCGCGTCGCGTGTCTAAGGAACTTCGAGCTCGTTAAGTATCCAGGTATCCAGGCAGAATTTTGCTGTCGTGTCTTTACTACATCTCGCTGTCTAATCTTATCGTGATTTTCATTACGCGACAAGTATTATCTGACACGTGACGAGTCTGATTAAAATTTACGCGTTATCTCATTTCTCGTGAAATCAGAACGCTTCGATTCGAATAGGAACGAAAGAAGCTTAAAAATATTCTTCGCAAGTTCGTATCTCTGTTCTGTCGAGCCTTCCTTTCTTCTCGCAGCGTGCTGGCGGTCGTTGAAACGTGGACGCGCCTAATGAGTTTTCCAATGACGTATGTTTAATAAATTACCCCTGGCCGGTGTTTCCCATGACAGAGGCCGCAACGATGGTGCTCGACTGAATGGACGATCTGATATTTGCGGGGGATGGAGAAGCCGACCTTAAAGGGGATACAACGGAATTGCCAACCCTCCATCGAACGAACAAATTCTATCGAATCGTCGACTACTGTTACTTGTCCGCTTATACGTCCCCGCGAGCATTTGCTGCTCCACTTTTCCATTTCAAACACGCTAGAGCAGCCGTGGTTTCAAGGAACTCGGACGAAGAGGTTGGAAAAAAATGTCAGCGTAGAAACGGTGCGCTACAGAAAATTGTAATCTAGCGAAGTAGCGTGTATACAACTAATGAAGCGCCGAGAGGGATCTTTGCGCGACTCTATTAATCACTCCCAATCGAGGATCGAACGGAGGGTGAAAAAATTGCGTGTCAAGGATAGAAATCTTGAACGGACGAGAGCCGTAGAAGCGAGGCACGATTTTCTGCGGTGGCCGCGATGCCGAGGCCCTGATCAGTTTACAGTCGAGGCAGGCAGAAACGCGTCTCGTTGCGGGAGGTTTGATTAAAACGAATGCACCCGTCTTTGGCCAGTGCACACCCCTTTCCTGTACACCGGCTGTTACCCAGCACCCTCCAGCCCCCTTCCGCAGGCCACTCGTCCTCGAGTCCACCTCCGCGACAAGCTTTATCGGGCAACGCCCAGATAGGGCTCGAAATATCGAATCTTTACCCCTACCGTGCCATCCATCCCTTCAAGGCCTACGACCGCCACGGCTATTTTTAGCTTTCCATATTTCCATCTTCTAGCAGAAGATGCCAAGCGTCGTCGTCCACGAATACCCACGCGCCCTTTTCCGAAACGATTTCACCGATTACGCCAAGGAGAATTCGGTGAAACTTTTCACCCAGGACACGGGACACGCTCTTAGAAGTTGGACCTTTCGCGAGTAGATGCGAAGCGAACGTCTGCTCGGCCAGGAAGCTCGTCCGAAATCACCGAGCTCCCGTGGTCGGGTCTTTCGATGCGAGGTCCCGTTTTCCCCAGCGTGAAGTCGCCATCGTCTCGTTCTGGGAACAGTCCTTTCGCAGAAGCAACCTTGACTTTTCGGCCGCGAGCGAAAAAACGTCGCACGCACATCTGCTGAATAGTAATGCCCAAATGAGTCACTCTCGGCCCGAGACCGAACCTCGTGACTAACGACTTGTTTACAACGCCGCGACCCTGTTCCCTTTTTTTCCTCCACCGGCCGGTGAACGAGGTCCAGTAACGGAGGCTTTACCTCAGGCCGGCGTACCTGCGCTGCTCGGGAGTCCTTGCAATTTGGACGCGCGTGCATTCCACTGGCGACAACTGAAACTGTACCCCCGTGACGCGCGAAGACGTCGAAGAAGGAAGGGACGAGCTGTAGCGACCGCGCGATGGAATCGGTGGACGCAAAGATGGAGAAAATAGGGAAAATGCTTGGCACGTTTCTTTTGGTTGAAAAACGACAATAGCGAAGAATGATGTCCGCGGGCGGGACGAGAATAGTTGAGAAAGTGTACCTACTCGAGGGAGCTGGGACGAAGGGGTTAGCACACGTGCACTGTCCAGCTCTATTTTTATGTGCAACTCTTTCGAGATGGCCCTCTGCGAGCTACGTGGGAGTCCCTGCACTTACTACTCGGTCGCGCTGCTCTTTAGGAAAGTATCAGCGGCCAGTGGGGAGAGATGCGCTGCTGCCCGATTATCCGGAAACAGAGAATGTTCTCACGAATCGGATGAAAATAGTTTGACGAGATTCTGGTACTCGAAGTCGCGGGGAGGGTCGTCCCTTCGGTGTTCTTTCAATTTTCAAAAATTGTTTCCGCTCGAGCGACGTTTGGAACGGGTCGCGAGAATGAGCAGCGGGGAACGGGATAGAACCTATTTTCCGGTTCGCGGTGGATGGTGTGTAACAAAGTCGAGGGTAAAAGGGGCTTCGTCCCTTCGTGTCTGATCGACGCCTTTGATGGTCGCCATGGCAACTTGCCTCTCTTTCTTCTATCTTCTTCTTCGGATGCTCCCTGCCTCGTGTACCTTTTTCTCGCTCCTTTCTTTTCCCACCACACACGCACCCGCCCTCCCTCGAATATACGCGGGCAGTTTCGTCTACACGGTGTCGCGCAGGGTCACTCGAATGTTGGGGAACTCGTAAAAATTTACGAGCGCCCGCGGAACGGTACTCTTTTAAATTGCCTGTCGGTTTTCCGATGTCTGAAGGGTATTCTTCGCAACTGGATCACAGACACGAGCTTCGCTTAAACCCGTTATCCTGCACCCAGTGCACGGGGACAGAGCGTTCGGTGCGTGGGAAATTTACGATTCGGCGAACGGCTTGAAGAATCAGGTAGGTCGAATTCGATAAGTTCGCTCGGGAGCAGGTAGCAGGTTCGAAATAGAAGAACAGGTCGGTCAACGCCGGTTAACCCGGTGCGCGAGTCGCTCGAATTGCCTCCGCAAATTGCCTTTCGTACCGAGCTAATGAATTTGGTCGAACTCAATCGCCAGCTGGATTACCGTATTGATTTTGTAGCGAAGTAATTCAAGTTACCGCGAACCTAGCAGCGATGATAATGAAACCCATTCACGGTTCACGTGGGCCGATAAATCGCGAGGGTTCGATTTACAAGAATACGATCCATCCGAAAAAATACCAGCGAGCTCCTCTCGGTCTGTTTCTTTGCGGCAAATGAATCTTAACGCCAAGGGTTGCTCCATTATTGCCAAGCTGATTAAAGATAACATCCCCTACTCGTTAACGCGTTAGATGGTTTTCAATGCATTCGCCACTAGCAGTCGTTGGGTTACCGGTAAGCTCCTACCATTCTTCCTTTTGTCTTACGATTGGAAAAAAAGCATAAAAGCTGGCCCGGTTTCCATACAATTGATTCGAGTACCGGATGGAAAGCTGGATTCGAACGAGCCAGGCGATACCGGGTCAAGCGGGCAAAGAGAAGCACGAAGTCGCGTGGAACGTGGGTAAAAAAATATCCAAGTCCAACGGAGCGAGGGAAGCACGCGCGTGATCGTTGGCCGAGGAACGGTGAAAGCGAGCCGCAGTCAGCTGAGCGAGAATTAAACGAAAGAACTTCGGCCGGACTCGCGCGGCGCCGTGGAAACTTTTCTGCTGGGTGTTACGGCTAGCCTAGTTGTCCGTGGAAGAAAGTGAAGCCAGACAAAGAGCTGGCGCGAGACGAGAGGGGGAACGATACGGAAAGGGTTGTCCGATGGAACGCAATCAATCGTCACCGTTTCGAATCGCTGTTTCCATACAAATTTTCGACTTCGACCCCTCGCCAGAATCGCGGCAAGGGATCGCGTCGCGTCGTCGTGGTTATTCGGGTGGGAATTTTAACGTTCGACGATCAGCCGGCAGGCCCAATTTTATGCCGGGTGGGGTGAACTCGGGAACGAGAGGAATTTATTGATCCCCGTGCAGCCCCCTTTGGCCTACATACGAATCCATATTCCACGTTTCGCTCTTCGTTCTCTTTCTCACGGATTTTTTGTTCGGGTACACATCTTCTCTCGCCTCCCCATCCTCCGTTGTCATTCTTGCATGCATCGCGAAACCCCGTCGTTCCCCGACGTTCTCGCGAGCTATTATCTCGTCGCGAAGCTTTTTATGCTTTCATAACGATCCCCCTCTCTGTCCTTCCTTCGAGTTTTCTTCCCCGGCTCTGCTTTCTGTCGCACCCTGCCGCCTCACCCTTTGTCCGAGTCCCATTCACCCGAAGACGACGACGACTGAGCCTCAAGATCGAGCTGGAGAGAGATCCCTCGTAATTTCCTCTAATATTCGCGGACAATATTTTTGTACGAGCGATGCAACGCGAGTCTCATCGAAATTTCTCCCTCGCGATATATACGGAAAATAATTCCAAAGTCCTTGCGGCAAGGAAAAACCACCTGTCACGCGAACCGTGATTCACCCGCAGTGACACTTTCGACGACACGTTCGATCGCTCGAGTAAGCGAAAGTGACTAGCACGCGGCAGGTTTCTATGCTGGCTTAATATTAAGCCGATGTTGCGCAATGAAGGCCTGGTGCCAACGATGAGCGACAGCGAAACGCTATCGTTACAATAATAGGCGATCGTGCAGAAGTCGATTAATAACAGAAACTCGTTGTGGGAGATGGACGAAGGGATAGTTCGTGGATTACTGAGCGGTCGGTTGCGGAGGAAGGGGAAATCGGACGCATATTTCCATGAAAGAGACAGTTACGCTGTACAGGCGAAGAGGGAAACGCCGCCCTTCGACCGATCGACCTGCATCGATTTTTCCATATAGCGAACGCTTGAAATAAGACATTGGTCGAATATCTGAACAGGTGGAAGGTTCTTCGGGCGGTGCGCCGTATATGTACACATATATATACATACATACATACATTCTTTCCACGTACGCGGCCCCTCCTACGAGAAAGCCGCGGAAAAAGTTCAGAAAGGGCGACGAAGAAACTGGAGCGTGGACTTTTAACACGCGGCCACTTCAGACATTCGGTTTTTTGTTCGCACGGAAGCGTGCTCCTCGCAGCCAAGCAAAGACCCGCGTTTCTTTTCTCGTGGTTTCATCGACATCGTCCCCGATGCCTTCGTGGGAAGGTCCGCGGAGATTTTTGAAACGATGCTTGCACCCTTTCGTCCCTTTTCCACGGCCTCGAGCAAGGAGTTTGGACCGCAGGACTATTTCTACCGGCAAACGGGAATACGGCGCCGAGGCAGACGAAAAGAGGCTGTCTGTTTCCATCAAAATGCCAATGGTCTCCTTCGGATTAAGTGCAAGCAGAGCACCTGCCGGCCGAGAGATGTTCGATCGCGCATACGGTGTACCTGAGTTTTCACAGGCACTTCGGTATCACGGTGACCGACGCGGGTATGGAAATTCGAGGGTCGTCGGCACGCTTCGTGCACACGTCAGGGTCATTGACCCCGATCCACTGGCGCACACACGCGCGCAGTGCGACCACGCTGTGACATAATACGGAGGGGGACACACGTGCACCTCCGCCGCACACATGCGACGCGGACGCACGGTCGTTCATACGTGCCCCGGTACACACGTGATGCGTACACGCGGGCAGACCGTCGCATCCCCGTGGAGTTTCACCGTGCACCCTTTCCCATTTCTCGTGAACGCGAGAAATAACTGTCCACGTTCACGGTTCGTGGACGTCTAGCTAACATTTCTCGCGTTACGGGAAAAGGTCGCCGTCGATCGAAGCCAAGTTTCGAAAACAGGGAAGAGATATTGTTCGGCCAGTGGGGTGCGGCAAATTAATTGAAACGTGTCGGTACTTGGACCAGGTGATTGAGGACGATTCGCGAACGTTGCTCCGACTAAAATAGAACGATATTCTCGTTCTCTCGAGGAGAAAAATTCTGCCAGTCCGACCGACAATTTCCTCCCTGCGTCCTGGAGGATCGCGAGCGACAGCCACGAAGAAGACAGGAGGTACTTAAGTGGCTGGGCAATATATATGTATATGTATGTATATATATATTCGCGCGACAATAAAATTGCAGGCCGTGCAGAGGCACGTGACTTGGAATGCACCAAGAACTGCATTCTTCCACAGTATACCTCTCCACTGGCTTCTTCGTCCCCTCTTTCTTCCGCCTCGTCGGTGGTCACCGAGTGCGCTGGCCCCATGGCGCGAGCCAATAAATACCGCGCGTCGGTGTGACGTTTTTATTTTTTAACGTTATCCAGACAAGGTCGACTAACTGTATATCCTGGACGAGTCCAGGTGTTTCTCCGTGTGTTAGGCGCTGCGCGCGTTTGCTGCACTCGAATAAACCTACATACTCTTCAGCCGCAAACTCTTTACCGTTTTCCCGAGCTCTTTCCTTCGCAGAACACCTCGTCCAGAGGGAAGCCAATCTTATCCCGAGCCTAGATCGCGAACGATGCTCGTCTCGATAGGAAAAGTTGGCGAAAATGCCGCGACGCGCGAGAAGTCCCTGCGTTAACGATGAAAACCAACAGAAATCGACCGAAAGCCGAGGGCAAACGGGTCGTCGAGATAAGTTAAGCAACTGGAGATAAGTTATCGTTATCGTGGCAGATCGGCGCGGTATTTAGCAGGCGTTCAGATAAAAAGACAAACGAGATCGAGAAACCCTTGCCGGGGAAGCGGTCCGAGAAATCCCGAGACACGCGCTAACGCTACCTCTCGTTCCAACGTGGTGCGACACATGGTCATCCGATAACACCGTCGTCCATTCCAATAAACCGGTAGATAAAGAAAGTGTGTCAGTAAAGTGGGCTTGTGATTTCTCTGCCTATTGTCGAGTACTTGCTTCGGACGCGGCTTTTGTATCGTAATTCCAGCGACGAAAAATGAAAAAGCCAACGTCCTCGCGTCGCGACGCACCGCCAGACCTCGGGGAGCTATGCCCGCGCTAATTGCAAGTCAATGTGTTCTGGCGTTCCTAGGGTTTTATGGGTCCGTTTGCTCGCAAGAATGCCACGGTATAATTAGAAGAACAATAAATCTATACCGGAGTACGCGAGTGTAGCGCATGCACCGTGCTGTGAATGCGATACAATTACAGCGGCAACCCCCTTCAGCCTGCCTAGCCTCGTTCGTGCAGCCGTAAGAACCCCGTGCATCGACGCAATACGGAGTTCAGGTCGTGAACGATCGTAAAGGTCTCGAACCGTGGCCAAATGTCACGACGGAATCGATCAAACGCCATTCATAGACAGCGGAAGCAGTTTCCAGTCGAAGCGGCGCTTTGCCCCGATTCGATTCAGCGCGCCACATTTCGGTCGATCCTTCCAGCATCTGTTTCGTTAATTCTCGATTCACAGAATAATTGTGCATCTCATATTCCATCCACTCCTCGATCGGAACGAGCTCTGCGGAGGAAGTGGCACGAATGAACGGTCCGAAAGGCGGCCGTTTCTCATTTCGATAAGGAGAGGAGCAATTTTATGTAAAGTACGCAACTGCGACGGCAGAATCGAGACGAGCATTTCTCTGGCCACCGCGTATCCCTATCCGACTTTCATCTTTAAGGTAAACTTATCGCAGATGCGTGACGCGCGTGAAAATAGACGGAGACGACGGATTCCTGGCAACCTTGAAGCGAAGCACCGTGCAAACATAGTTTGCTTCGTCGTCGTCTTTCATTCTCTATTCGTCTCGTTGCATCGGGTAGGCTAGCGACGAGCGTTTTTACTTTTATTTGCGACGAAAAAGAAAGGCGGTTCAAAAAGTACGCCTCGTCGGGCCGCCGAAAATCTGAACGATATTCCAACAATACGCCACGCGTACACAATCCCTGAACCTCCAGACCGAGGCTGACCTCGCATATACATATTGTACATACGTGTATGTAGTTGCGACACGGTAATGAATAGCTTTTGTGTCTCGCGCTTGAAACGGAGCAAATTTTCGAATGGTCATCGCGTGGTCCCGAATGAAGCTCGAGCTCTTCATTTTCCCCCCCGTCGTCTCAATTTTCAATTCCGATTCCCGAAACACGTGCAATTTCATACTTTCCCGGTTCCACGGCCCGCGTCTAGCGCGAAAGCTACCGCGGCGTGTATGTTTGTCTATCTCATTCATGAAACACAGAGTTCGTCACTGGACATCGTATTGTACGAACGAGACTCGACCTCCGAAGATCGGCCTTGAGCGTAGCTAATTCTTACGATCGAAACGCGTGCATTTCTTCGTTTCGATCTGTTTACGATACTCCATTCATCATTTCCTAGCCCTCGAAACTTTCGGACGCGTGAAACCCGATACGGGATCACGTTTCCCGTGAATCGCTCGGCGTTCATAGGCAATTCTTATAGATATGTAAGTATACATACTTACTTACATATATGTACATATACGTCAATGGGAATGTTTGGAAACGAATAAAACAGAGAAGACGAAGCTGAAGCACGAAGAGGTCCGAGTGTTTGGCTGTTTGTAAAATCTGGGTGAGTGACCTGGGTCGCCGGCGGTTAGTCGCCTGGTCTGGCAGGAACCTGTTCTCCTGACTGTTCCTTCTCTTTTCTCCTTTTCGTCTCCACCTCTTTCTCTCTCTCTCCCTCTCCCCCTGTTCACCAGGCCACCTTCCTCTGTTTTCTGCTGCCTTTGGCCAAGGTACCCGCTTGAAAACCGTGCAAGTGAAGAATCCTAGCAAGCTTTTCGCGGCATGGTCTGGTCGCGATGAAACGGAGGTCTAGATTTTGTACGCGGTTACAAATTTGCGGATCGAGGCGGCGAGAAGTCGGACCGTTAGAGGTACACGATCATCTGGTTCGTGATGATCCGGGTGAAAGTGAGCTAACGGGAATAGCTTCTTCTCTGCTAGACGATTCCTATGTAACGCGTGGAATTGGTAACCGCCGTACACGTCCATGGACCCGTTTCTAATTCACATTCCAGGGAAACTTGGAAATCTTTGGAGGTTGCTCGAACGAACCGATCGGCAACGGTCACGCAAATGATACGATTGCTATATTCCGTTCGCGCAACGTGGGTGTCCCTTACACAGGTGTAAAACTCGTCTAACGTCGTTAGGTCGGCACACGGACCACGGACCACGGACCACGAACCACGAACCACGAACCACGAACCATGAACCACGAACGCAGTCTACATCGTGCATATGTAGACACCGCGTTCGGATTATGCAAGCAAGTCCGCTTTCTACGTGGGTTTAGAATCTGGGTCGGACACGGAGACATTGTTTACAACAAGTCGGCGTTGAATAGGTGGGTTAATGCTACGTGACGGGGTATCGGGTCTGCCGAGACTCCTAGCCGGAACACACGGGAACACCTTCGAATCCTTACGAAAACTACCCCTCGTTTGTACGCGCAATCGATGCTGACATACCCGTCAACGACTATCGTGTACATGCGACGGATTTTTATGAAAGATCTCGACTGTTGAATCGCCAATAATAGTTGCGCACGAGTTTCGCTCCTTTTTCACAGAGGTGGTGTCGTCCTGAGTCTGCCGATTGCCGAGGCACGACCATTTATCGTAATGGCCAAAGTGTTCAGCCGATGATGCTATGTAATCTCGTGCGATGTCGTGCAACTTCTGAGCCGCCGAAGATTGGATAACGTGTTAGGTTGAGCAGACGCAGGGTATGTTCGATCGATCCCGATATCCGAAGCTTGGGTATTAGCGATAATGAAATTGGGGGAGAAAGTTCGAAGCGGAGACTCGGATTAAACTGTGGTGATAGCAGTTTCGATGTCATTTGCAAAAATGGGAATGCCACGATTTATATTTGGTCGGCCAGCTAAACGACAGAAAGCAATAAGGAAACGGCGAACGAGAAAGAAAATAACGCTGGAGAAGAATTGAAACGTCTAACGCATGCTCGAGTCTCGCTCCCTCTTTTCTATTTATATAGGTAGAGTAAATTTTCTTGACAAAGGATCTCATCGGAGATCGTACACGATCCTGTCTAATGGCATAACGAAGATAATAAAGCCTCGATAATTAACCGAAGTAACGCGTCAGCATAAATGTAATGACGAAACCCGTGCCCTTAGTTTGAATAAGGTAACACTGCGACCAATAGTTAACCCATTCAACCAGCATCGTGGTTACGTCGCCTAACCATTTTGGTCAATTAATCGTTTTAGGCAGGAAACCACTTTAGTTGATTAGCCCCTTCGCTCGGTTAAGTGAGAAAATCCGTTACTCTTATTAGCCAGTCAAATTCACTAACAATTTTGGTGGAGGAGAGTCTGCCCAAGACTCTATTCTCGTAATATCGGTTGTATTTTAAGAGAAGTAGGGCAGGGTATTAAAAAGTCCGGATAAAAGGGTAGCACAGAAATGTAAAATGTTTCGAATCTTTCTGCTTCCTAAATAAAGCTCGCTAGTTTGTCCCGGCCGAACGGTTAGACAACCTTCCTAACGAGCTTCTTTCCTGCCCAGAATTTTGGAATCTTTCGGTCGGGTCAATAATCTGTGCATCCGAGTGCAAGGACCGACTTGGACAACGAGTGAAGCGACTTTGTGGAGAGTCTACGCGACTTTCAGAAATAACGTCTTCAGACCCGTAAGCTAATGACATCGATCCTTTTGAGCCTGTTAAAGGTGAACGAAAACGTCGAGAGAATTACTACCTGCTCGGGGAAGAAACCTACGTTCCAGCACGGTTTTAAACGAACGCGTTGAACTTGCATGGAATTTTCGTTTGCAGTGATTCTCAGAAAGTGCACAACGCCTAAATAATCTTTCCCTGCATCCTACCTCTGCATATTTAGCCGCGACAACAGTGATTTAAACGTCGGAACATTTTTATTTTGCGAGGCAAAGCCGCGACCCCGTTTCGTGGCACCTTAAGGTGAATTAATTCTTTCCGTAGAGAAGATGCCTCTGAAAAGGGCGCCAGTGCAATGGAACACGGGAAGAGAGGGGCAGAGAGAGAGAAGTCACTGAAGGACGAAGGAAATCTCGACCTTTCCTCGACTAGGATTCCTCCTGGCTTTCCTTCGAATTCCTAGCAGCAAATGGAGCATAAATTACGAAAGACCTCGGCATTCTGTTTTTTTTTCTAGGAAGACATAGTCACGCGGGTGAGGCACTGCTGGACGTTTTCTTCTCGCTGTCTACGAAGTTACAGAAACGTGTCTGCCAAATAACCGGTGCGTAGGAAGCGTTCTGCATTCTTTCTGCGACGTAACTTTGGGAGGCGACATGGATTTGTGGCAAGTAGACCGAGGAGACACACTAATTTGCAGGGCTGTATATTAAGAAAATATTTGACATTGGCCCCGCACAAGCTTAGCCCACATTCGGGGCGAGTTAAAGAATTTAATTGAAATTGGGCTTCGTAGTTCGCAAGACTGGGGTAAGGCTCGACATCGAGCATCGTTCGAAGAAAAGAGCGTGCGGTTCCTGGAAGGTATTTAGAACGCATCTGCTAACCCATTCACAGGCTTTCGGCCGAATCTCGTAGATCGCATCGACGCTTACAATTAGATCGAAGAACTTGGCCTGCCCATGCTTTCAAGCCAAATCGTATCATTCTCGAGGAAGGAGAAAGCAAGCACGATACAAGATTAGCATTCAATGACCTCGGGGCACGGCTAGATGCCAGCACAGCGAATGACCGCCGACCTGCAAATAGTAAGCAGATGTCAACTAAATTCATTCCAGCGACCAGATACGCTCCCTGGCGCCACCGTAATTTCGCAGACGAATTCCACACCAGGACGTCGACCACTGTTTTAAGGAGATACCGAGTAATCGGCACAACAGATTACCATGAAAATGCTATAACGGGTATCGATAATTTGCAACGGCGAATTACTCGTAGCGCGTGAATATTCAAGTTTCGCTATTAGTAACACGCAGAACGCCTAGAGCATCTACTCAATCTAGAGTAGCCCGTCCAATATATGAGCCGCCTGTACGCGATGCTAAGAATATCTGGAATTGTTCGCAATTGGCTTGACGTCTAAAATATTTAGCGTACCTAGCGTAGTTAGAGGGGAATTCTGGAAATATCAATAAAAAGTTCGCTGTGGTCGATTTAGAATAAATATTACACCGACGCAACGGGGCTATGGTACTTTGCTAACGTAAGAATAATTAGTAGGATGACTGGGTGCATGCTAAAAGAGGATATTTGCATACATAAATTATTTAGCCGCAACTCATAGAAAGTATTTTACTTCGAATATTATGCACGATCGTTGAATTATATTTAAATAATTCGGACCGAATGACGAGTAAAATTAATGTCGCTATTCCGCGAACGAAACAATTTTAACGGCCGTATAATTTCCAGCGTTACGTACGTGCCCGGTTTTCCGGCTAAAGTGGAATATTAATGTCTGCGTTGTAATATCATAAATATTAATGTTTATATTAAAATTCCATTCTAAATTTGGCGGGCATTTATTTTTGAACAAAGGAGGAAGCACCCCTTGATAGAAACGTATTAGCTTTCAACGTTCTATCGTTTCCATCCCGCTCAGCATTTGCAATCGGTCGCTTCGGTCTACTACTCGTTCGCGTAAGTTCCGGTAAAGAACGAAATGCTTCCTGCGAAACATTGTCAGCTGAGTCGCAGCGAGCAGCGTGGACATCCGAATCAACAAAACAAAATAACAAAACCACCTAAATAAAACCTATTAGAAGCTCCGATTCAGAAATGTATTGAACATGAACGGTCAGTAGGTACCTACAACTGTAGTATTCCACGCATTTTTCGAACGACCGAAACGATTATGCTATACATATACATACTTAGCCGTATTTAGAGTGACACAATCGTGGCCTTTGGCCACGCTGAGTATAATTGAGAAATACCAGTCAATCGCGTAACACGAGCTGCTTGTGCTTTACGGCGCATGTATGTATGTACATATATGCGTGCACCGGCAATGTCCTCGAAAACTGAAATAGTTATGACTTGTCGCGATAAAGGAAAAAAAGAAGCTCTCAGGTAAGCGGCTGGCAGAATCACTTATGTAATCTGACAGAACTCGCGCTGCCCCGCATTAGCTTCTTCAGACTCCACTTTGCTCCACTTTGAATTTTGGCAGAGACTCCACGACCGTTTAACCTTGCTTATCGCCGATCAAGTTCGACCAACGTGCTCCTCAATGGATCGTGAACGCACGATAATATCAGCCCGCGTACACTTTCAAACGAGACATCGCAAACAACGCGTCCATATTTATCCCAGCCATCGTCTGTAGTCGCGAAATTCTCTTAAGTTTTCTTCACCTGTGACCGACAAACTTTTAAAACTTGCAAACAGGAAAATTTGTAGCATTGACGATTCAACAAGTGTTGAAGTGTTAGAATATCGTGGTTCTTCAAACTTTTGGGTCGCAAAATCGTACAAGGAACGAAACACAGGTGCATACCCTATCGCGAGGAAGCTATCGACTGTTATTCGTGCCACGTGGAATCAAGATTTTTCGACACACGACACCACACCGTGCGACGAATTTATTCCCATCTTGCATCGATGAAGAGGACCACCGACTAAGAGTCGCAACAATGTTTTCTATCCCGTTATCAATGAATGGACTGAAAATACCTATGCGCAATTTACGAAGAAAACGTTCATTGAAATCCGACATCACCCAATCTAAGGATTTCTTCGCTGATAGTAAATATACGCGAGATTTTGCGGGACCAGTTTAGGAAAAATATTTACCCAGACTGCGACGAGAAAAACAGATTGCGATATATTTGCAAAGGTTACAGCAGCCTCGATATTTTCCGTATATGTATGTATGTATATACCTCCATTATTTTTGTTTTCCATCGGTCACAACACGTGGCTCCTCCACTGACAAGTATTTTGTGGGCATAATAAGATTTTTCATCAAACGAGAGGCACGTTTTAAAACGAAAATCTATATTAACATGGAAATCGGGAACCGGAAAATTTTTCCTAAACCAGAATAAAAATTACCAAGTTGGAGTCCAAGTGAGTATTAATATTAATGCTTCCAGGGACGGTCCTTTGCATATTCGATGCGTAAATACATTTAAAGCGTATGCGAACACCCCGAATATACGCCCTGTTTTCTGATTTTCATTTTTCATACGCTAATATATGAAAATTTTGGAACCATCGATCGCTATTTTCTATGAATAGTGGGTAATCTGAATGGGTAGTCGATACTGTAGCTATCCGAATGTATGGCTCCAAACGAGAAGAATCTTACGATCTAACGTAGAATTCACGAAACTCCTCCGATCCGAATGGAACGCCGATCGTGAAAATATATAAGGGACAAGGTTCTTTTAGTGACTAGGCGATAGGAACGCGAAATTCTTAAGTCGGAGCAATGTAGCTATGGAACACGAGATCCGAATATTCGAAAGGTCGGTCGCTAATGTAAACAGAAACGGCATGTACCGCGCGCGCTCGTGATAGCAGATAGGCGCATGCATCAAACCGAGCTTATTCTACGTAAGACTCGACTCGACGTACATATCTCTACTTGTCGTTGAGTCGACCTGAACGAAGATTTTCTGTTTGCTCGGTGGTACTCACCTGGAGATCATGACAGCCGTTATCCCTATGACTGGCAGCACGAATCACCCCTGCACGCCACCCCCACTCACTGATCTTATTCACCTTTAACTTGGTGAAACCACTCACCGAGAGAAACCTCTTTCCCACGATCTCTTCGCGAAACTTGTACGCCATATTATGGATCGGCAACCACGGCGTGTCGAATCCGCGAATTCGGATCGCCAGCCGGGTCTTCCAATCACCCTTTCTCCGTCTCCTGCTCTATCCGTCTACTTCTCGTTCTCACTCGCCTTCTCCCACCCCTCTTTTTCTCCTTCTCTCTTCCTTTATCTCTATCTCTAGTTCTATTAAGCTATCCTTCTCCGTCTTTCTCTTTCTCTTTCTCTTCCTCTCTCTACCCCACGAACTGTGCCGTTCTCTTTTCCTCTATTCCGATCCTCCGGCGAGCGTGCCTCTCCCCCAAAAAAGAAAACCCCACGTAGCACTGAACCGCTGAGAAGAACAACTGAGCACCGATCACCACTTCGTTATTTTTCACCAGAACACCAGAGCACAGTAACTCAGATCTCTCCTCCTCGTGATCACGACGGGCCAACAAACAACAGGGCCATGAGGCGCGCACGATCCTCCTCCTCCTTTCTCTCTTTCTTCTCTCTTCCTTGGACGGTCGACCAACAGCAGCAGCAGCCAGCAGCAGCAGCAGCCACTCCTTGCTCCTACATACATGCGTTTGGACACCCAACACCGAAAACTCTCGTAGACCGTTCCGATGCACTTCGGTTCCCTTCACCTCGTCTCCTTCTTTTTTCCTTTTCCTCCGTCGCGCTCCACGCAGCCGATCTTTCCCTTTTACAGACCGCTCCACCTGCGCGCCCGTTGTCTCGCCGATGATGATCCCCGCGCCGACAGGATTTCGCCAGCTCTCGCCACGTCCAGGACACGGTACGAGAAACACTTTAAACTTCCGGCCGCACACCGTGTATACTGGGCACACACTGCTCGGTTGACGGCAACGGCGGCAGCGCGGTAACCAAGCACTCCGAACGGTACCAGTGTGAACGTGAGAGTGACACACACATGACCGGCCAGTGATATCGCGTAGCGCGCACTGCGGGCGGACGGCAGGGAGGCATGGCTCCTTCCCGCGGCTCGTGTCCCCCTCCTTCGCTACCCGCCACCCTCATTTTCTCCCTCTTTCTCTCTTCCTCCTAACCACCATCTTTCTCCCTTCCTCTTTCGCTCTCTTCGCGCTCCTGCCCCCGCAGGGCCGCCAACCGTACCATCGCATCGTTCGCGCCGACGCTCCCACTCCACACCGTCGCCCGCCGAAGCCGTGTGGCCGTGCCGCGCGCTTAGCCGCACAGCGCCGCCACCGATACACCCCCCGGCCACAGCACTACTCCCTCTGCCATTCCATTTCCATTCGCTCAACTCTTCTGCTTTCTTCGCTTCTCTTCGCTTCTCTTTGCTGCTCTTCGCAGCGCTTCACTTCGCGTCGGTACTCTCCTCTTTTCATCTCGTCCCTTCTCTTCTCTCTTAGCCGCGATGTGTCACGGCGGTCGTTCTCTCGCATTGCTGCCACCCATGGCACGACGAGCGTGGGGTGAGAAACTCTAGGGCCGTAGCACCAATCATTGCAGAGGCTAGCTTGAGATCGGGGTATTTCTCCTGCTGTTACTAGAGATTCGAATCCTAGCTAAGAATAGTGTATAATTTCGGAAATATTATTCGAGAGTTCGACGTTCCTTGGAGAGGCCCATTTATCGTCGAAAATTTATTTTAAACTTTGCTTCGGGTTTGGTAATAAAAATATAACTGTGGTGAAGCAGTATTGTTATTTTTTTTAACCGTGAAATACTACATTTCGCTTTCTCTTTCGGAGAAATGATTTCCAACTTTTTGGAGTACTCTTAATGCTTGCGGATTAAATGCCCGCTTGCGGTTTCTCAATGTACCTATCGTTTGTACAGCCCTGCGCTCACGTGACGAAAACACGATGTGACGTCACACGCGCAGCAGCAGCCAGCTGCCAGTCCAACATGGTTGACCTGTGAGCAGCGGTGCTACAAACGGCCGTCTGCATTAATTGCTCGTTTCTAGTGATCGCGCGCGCTCCGTTTGTCGTTAAAAACAGTGAATATGATATCTTCGATCGTGTCGCGGCTCGTCATGTGAGTATTTATATTGCCAATAATCGAAGGCCATGGAAATAGTGCGAACAGAAAAAGTCCGTTACGCCTGGATCCTCGCCATGGTTAACCCAGGGTTGTTCGATTATATTTGTCAAATTTGCTGTTCGAGTTATTTCGACTTCTCTCCCCGTGTAGAGCTTACCTCGCTACGAACTTTGTACTCTCTAGAAAGGGAGAAGGTTCGATCATCGAAACGTCTGATAATCGCCATCCTTCTTTTTCACCTCTTTCGTTGACAAAAAAAAAAGAGCAAAGGGTGATTCGTTGACATGGCCATGCAACGCGAATTGAATCAGAGTGTAGTGTTACTAGTGAAAAGTTAAACGATCATTCAGGAATCTATTTCGGGAAGGAGAAATTATGTCATCGCGTCGTCGCATCGCGGATCGAAGAAAGATTTCCATGTTTGGTTACAAGTTTTGCACCATTTAAACGACTGCGATTGCGTTTGAAAATTGTGACGCTAACTCGGACGAGGTATCGATTTACTGGTGAAACTAATCCGACACAGTACTGATCCGTTTGTGTCAAGGTATTTCGGAAACCTTGGTCCGGTAAAGGTAAGAGGAAAACGTCTGCACATTTCCATATTAGGGAAGCGAGCGACAAATAAGAATTTCTGCCTTTAACAAGGACACATCGTCTTGTCCATTGTGAGCAAGGTATTAATCAGAGAAAAACAATTTTGCTTGGATGCATTTACGCAAGCGAGAGTGATGCAATGTGGAGAATTATATGATAGTGAAAGTGTTATTCCAATAGCTACACGGTTTACGCGTAAACCTATTTACTAAGCAACCTAACCTAAGAGGCAACTTTTGGGTCCCAACAGTAGGCACCTACCCCACCATTAGGGACGTACACTCGTGTTACGACACCTTGCGCATAATTCGTTACTTTCACTACCAGATTCTATGATCGAATCTATGAATAACTGCTACATAAATACTCCGTATATAAAAGATTCTATAATTGGTATTATTCGAATTAAAAGAAAATTTATTAAAGACAACAAAACTTAAAAAAAAGAAAAAAAATAGGTTCTTCGTATGCGCTCGATACAGTGTTCAGCTGGCAATACGATGTGGGAACGAAACTTCTTCGAACGTTTGGACTTGTTCCATGGTCTGGATTGATGTTCTTGCGTCCCCTTGGTCTTTATTCTTCGTACCCATTTTCTGCACAATACATACCGAACGTTTAAAAATAACCAGCAGCATTCGAAGCAGGACAAAACGTATTCCCTTTGTTCCCCCAGATCGAATCATAGCTCGAGGTTTTTTGTGGTATACCGGACAGTTTTCACGATACCGTTGCTACCAGCTGATCGCAACACACAACATCAACACACTACGTCACAAAGAGATACGAACATTGACGTATGTATTTATCTTATCTACGGAAAATTATGTTGCGTCAGTCGCATCTCAATTGCTTCATGGACGCATTTGGAAAGTTCACAATGATTTGTCCGCCCTTAGGACCGTCTAGGCCCTAGAATCTAAGGACTGTTGTCCCGGTGAAAGGTTAAACTCGAAACAAAAATGCAAATCAAAATGGGTCAGTAGGTTAAATCAGGAACTCAAATACATTTAACAATTTAGTGATAGCTTGGATGGCATAGAGTCGCGGAGCTCTTTGTTACCTGCAGCTGAAAGCCAGTCATCAAAGATGAACTTCTGGCCGAGCATCAGCTGATTGGCAAGCTACGTCACAATGATGGGGAGTCGTATCAACGTGGCGTCGCGCGTTCTCTTGTTAGGCAGCACGTTTTGTCGGAGGCGTTGGCAAACTTACACCGCCGATAACCGCCTGCATGTCAGCAGTCTGGCTGAAACGTGACTCATGCTCGTTGCGCTTGACAATAAACTGGAACGAGCTGGAGAAACGCTAAGCCCAGATCGGGTACAAGGCGAACCTCTTAAAATTTAACGATACAACTGGCTGTTTTTTCAAATGGCGCTCGATAATGAGGCATTGGCCACTGCCTATCCTAGAGAGGAGAAACAGAAAGTGGCCAGACTGTGGCGCGGGAAAAAATTGCGCTAAAAAAGCATAGTAACGTCGAGTGTGGTCGCAAAACAGGTCTTTGTAGGTATGGACGCTTCGCTCCCTTTTGTACATACGTTGTTCTTTTCTCTTTCCATTTCTTTTGTACAGACGAAACGTATAGACGTTTCATCTTTCAATAATATCACGGAACGTTCTCACACCTTTGTTACATCGTCCAGGTAGGATGATTCACGCGTGTTCGATAGCCTTTGTGAACACCGAAGTTTATCTTCTTGCCTCGTTCACTTTCCTTTCACCTCGTTAATGCCTGCATGCACTATTCCATGCACGTACGAGTGTCTAATAATGTTCGCTTCTTTCCTTCGACTTTGCTATAACAGCTCCGAAAATTTGGAAACCATCCAACGTGGTTTATCTGGATCCACGTCGATCGGGATCGAATTTCCATTGGAATAGTTCTCGCATCATCCATAGGTGTTGGATTAGGGTAGATCTCGGTGAAGTGGAACCTTGCGGATGGAAGGGGAACCGACACATCGAGGGATGCTTTCTTCGTAGAGCAGAGGAACGTGGTCGGTCGTTGGATCGATGCCCGGTTGGCAACAGGAGGGTGGCTCTGACGGTGGTATAGGAGTAAAGGACGATCGTGCAGCACCCTCGTTCTCTCTTTCTGTATCCCTTCGTTCATCGCGGCGTTCGTTCTTCCCATTACAGCTGGGAGAGTGGCACGGTTCTCGGGTGACTCGTCGCGAGTCGATATTTCGTTTCGAAAAGAATCTTGCGTTAGCACAGTCGCCTGATCTAATCAGCAGCAAAGAATAGTTGCCCGTTTTTTCATCTGCTTGGTGGCAGGTGAATCGTGTGCACTTGCGAGGATTAGTTTTGCAAATGTTATGCCAACCAGTCCGAGATAAAACCTATCGATTACTGTGCTTTTGTCTTTTCACCCGATAATCACTAGCACAGCTTCAGTCTACGTGCTTATGTACTTATCGTTAGCTTGCCTGTTTCATCCAGTGGCCTATATTTCCAGTGCTAATAGAAACGATGCATCCCGTTTTCCGATTGCAGCCATGCATTTATTGTTACCTGTGCATGTTCGAAACAGACGCCATGCTTATACCGTTGCACCTTGCACTGATTTAACAAACTGAGGAAACAGTTTCATTAATGCAAAATTAACTATGCGATTGCGCGCTACAATAGCAGACATCATGCGGCTCCACCGTGTCATTACTTCGCGTTTGCCTGAGCATAGGGCACGTGCTGCTACGGCCAGGAGAGATCCACGTAAAGAGGCCTCGAGTATTTCAAAAGGCTGCCAGCGACTGGCAAGTAAAAAGAGAAAATTCAGTCGATGGCATAGGGGAAAAGAGAGGGAGGAAGAGAGATAGACGTTTCGCCTATGCTTCAGCAAGAAGCTTGTATACTTAGGATCCTTGACTTCGTGACGTCATTACCCTCATTAGAATAATTAAGAATGCCATTCGCTAATTACGATACGGCTCGTTTTCAGTATTTTTTTATCCTCTTACTTGTCTCCCGCCGTTTCATCGGATTAATACGAAATTTCCGGCCAGCCAGAAAAATTAGGACGAGTTTCGACGAAAGTTTGTCTATCCTTATGTTTTGGCGCCCCTTGTATACCTGTATATGCTATATGTAGTCGTGTATCGAAGCTCGATCATTCCTGACGTTATCGTTCGCGGATTAAAACAAACACCGAAACTCGTGCCGACAGATAACAGGTTTGCGCACCTCTCCTTCCACGATCTCTCTCCTGCGGTTCGAGCCTCCAACAGCGGAAAGAATGCGCGCCGTTTTGATTTACACCCTACTTTTTCCCGCCCTCGTATATAATTACGCCATTTTCTCGCAAGCCTGCCCATATTTCTTCGTTCCTGGAGACGCGCCAGGGAGCAAAAGTGCACGGCACGAGGGTGTGGTAAAGAGTACGAGACCCGTGGAGCAAGGAGGGTGGCGCAGGCATGACCGAAAGCATCGTGGGATTCGCCGGGGTGATTGTACGACCCTTTGGGCGTACCCGGAGACCTTACGCTCCTGGTATCGCCGTGATATCCCTCTCCCTTTGGAACCTGATCCTCTATTCTTACCTCCCCTACTCGCTCTCGTCTTCTTCTGTTTCTCTTTTTCGACCGACACTCCTCCTCGCCGATCCTTTTTATTCGTTTTGCGGGTGGGTGGCTGGTGGCGGGACTCGGGCTGGCTAGATGACCGAACACGAGGAGGATTCGAACGACGTGCTGGAATGCAGCGTCGAACTTTAAAGAGTTCTCCCCTCGTCCCTACCATTTTTTGTTGTTTTTTGCCGCGAAGGTATAGGACTACTTGCTTCTCTTTTTCCTTTTCCTTTCATTCGATAATGTCTTGTTGACACACGTTCAAGTACTCTGTTCGAAGTTGCGCCAATGCGAAACAGCGATGCAAATTGTCGAAAATTCTTGGGCCGATTCTAATTAAAATCGAGGCCGCGAAATGCGAACGATAACTCTTGAAACTTGTTACGCAATTTCGGTACTTTAATCAATCCTTCCACGTGGATGCAGATTGGCAAACGTTCGATCGGCATACGGTCGCTGCTCGTTTGGATGGCTCAAAAAAGTTCACACCGAATAGACTATGTGGGAGGTCCACGAACCATCGACCTCGATGTTTGTGAATTTTTATAGCACGGATTTCCCAACATTCGTGACACGATGGCTCGCGAGCAGTGCCCTTTGCGGCGAGCCCGAGCTTTCGATATTCGTGACCCAAATTGATTGGACAAAGAATGCAACGGAGATTCGTCGTCATGGATTTTTGTGTCGCGCGTACTCCAGAGGGCACGACGCTTCAAGGATGATACTTCTTTTTTAAATATCCCCGAAATAAATCAGCCGTGCTTGCGCATTTATCCCGGAATGTTCTCGTTTCTGGCGTTGCAAATCTTTTTTTCTCGCGTCTGGTATTTCCCCCTGCTTTGCTGTCTCTCAAATATTCCCTCTGCCCCGCTCGTTTCTTCTTCGCTACGTTTCTCTCAGCGTAAAGATGATACGCCGACGTTGTAGTCGTGGGCCACTCTCCTCTGTTTAAATATAAACCCAAGCGCAGAAGTGGCCAGCTTCCAGTTCAGGCGTGGCGACGCTAGTGGAATCTACAACTGAGGAGATGTTCTTTCCAACGAGACTTTAAATTCGTACACGCTGTGCTCGGACCATAGACTGGAAGATGAGTTCGGTTTTCGTGAGTCATTGTACAGTTCCACGCGTTATCCAGCATTTATAATTACCCGAAGGACAGTTCACTGATCGCATTTCTGCACCGAGAAACGAGCCAATCGAGCCCGCTGACCAAAGGAGTAAACCGTCGAAAACGTCGGAGCAATAATCTCTGGTGCAAGTTGCAATAGCTCCGAACAAAGCTGAACCAAGTCTCTGAATGTGAGTCGTACTTATTTACGCGCGGCCTTGGACACTGCGATTCAATGCTTCCTACAAGTTTCATTCAGAAGCTCTGCATATTCCATGCTCGAATCTAGTCCGGGACAAATTCCAAAGAGTTGGGCCCCCGAGGTCGGCAAAATTCGACGGTGCCGACTGATTCATTCGTTTTGCTGAGAGAAACGTCGTGCCATTCGTCTTTGTCGGCAGAGGAGACGAGATCCCGTATACAAGGACAGCAGAGAAAAATAGTTGGGAAGGAAAGGAGGTGGACGCCGCAAGAAAGAGGCCGCTCCTTCGAGTTGCCACTTAGAAAACGTTAGTTGAATCACTTAGCTGGTCGTTGCACCGGAACGACGTTGGTCGGTGTGACAATAAAGAGACCGGTCGAACGTGTGCAATTGAAGGAACTAAGCGAGTCTAGAATAAAAGAGCTCGCGATCGGACCAAGAGAAAGCGAAACGTGCTCGTGAGAAGACAAAAATTTCCTCGTCAAGCATCTTATTCTGAAATTCGATTGCTCCAAAACTCTCTCTCTCTCCCCCTGGGAATTAAAGCTTGAACTTCTGAAGAAAGTCATGTCTTTAAGTCTGGAAGTTTAGAAGCTCCGCTTCCGGAGCTGTGACTCTTATATCCGGGACCTTGTGAACTTTGTCCCGGAGAGCTTGAAAGTCTATTTGCAAGAGTTTTCGAAGGCAGCAAGAACGGATAAAGACATTCGCGTCGTGAAAACTTTGCCTGGCTTAAGAAGAAACGCTTATTATCCGGAGATATTCAGCGAAATCTAGTTCGTCCGTTTTCACCGTGGAGATCGAAGCGAGTTTTTATATAAAAAATAGAAAAGATCACGGTGTCCTATTTCGCGCTTTCTAATCTACCAATCTGCAATTGCCCAGTTAATAATCGATCAGCTGGTAAACAGATTGAGCGATTGAGGTCAGTGTTCGACTCGTTACGCCAAAGATCGTTTTATGTAGATGGAACTCGTGTGCTCTTTGTACTCCAAGTTTCAGTGATTCCCTCCGAGAGAATAAATCTTGCCTTAACTGCACGTAACTTCGGTGCGCATGAAGTGGGAAATTTCGTGCAGGAAGATTTTCATTGCATCCCGCGAAAAATTCCGCTTGGCCCGCTTGTTTGTTGCGATTAACCGTGTCTTTGCGCCTCACCATGACTTGTCCGTTGCCTCCAAAAAGTGCGACACCGGTTGCGGTGCCCACAGTGGCCCACTATCATTCGCGAAACTTTCATTTGCCAATTTTTCAACGGGTAACAATAGTGAACACCGTTTCGGTGGTATTCCTACCGCCTCCCTTGAAAATCTTGACGAAAACGTGAAAATATGTCACTTTCTGCGAGAGGGATGTTGGTCGTTTTAGATCGGGGACAAGGTAAAAATAGTACAAGAAGTCGGTAAAAATTTCATCAAATTCCATTAACGAGAATGACTCCGTGCCATGATTCTGACGAGCGTCTTCGTATACTAGTATGTATTTGTTCCGATGAAAGATGAAATGTAGGGAGTATTCGTGGCGCTTGTAATTTTAGAAAATTTAATTGCGTAGGTGCGATGTCGACGTGTCAGCTTCAGCAATTTGTTAAATTGCAGAATAACGAACCGTTTCCTTGTGGATTCATTTTTCTAAAAAACATTATTTCCGCAATTTTTCGAGAGCAAATGGCGCGAATTCCGAGCAAGTTTTTATATTTCTATGCGAGCACGCAATTAATTTATTTTGTTTTGAATTTGCGCAAGTTGGATAAATTATGGATGGAAATAAATAGCTCACTGATTGCAAAGAGATATCGAATTGCGTAACGAGCATTCGCGATATTTGAATACTGGTGACATAGATCTGTAGTAGGTAAACAAGATTATGCAACTTTATAGATATTTCCAGTGGAAGAAATTGTAAAAAATTGTACGCATTTGACAAATCGCGGATTTCTAAATTGTACTGCGTACTGTATTACTCCTGCACAGCGTGGCTTTGATTAAAAAATTGTTTAATTAAGCCATTAATACTTGTTTGTTCAACCGAATGGACCGTGGCACCGCCATAAAATGTCGACCTTTCTCGTAAACCTTGCTTCTAATTAAATGTCTTATTAATAAAGAAAGATGTTCCCGAATGTGTTTGAGACAGCAATAAATCGATTAAGGAGGTAAATGAAGCGGCTACCTTTTATTTTTCAATCTCCTCTTCTTCCCAACATAGTACATCAGTAACACAATAATTTGGTCAGCCAGGTTTGTGGGTCCTTCCATGTCGGTTTTATCGTGGTATCGTTATGGAAACCTAACCCGCATGATTCTTTGTCGTACCCATTAATCTACTTAATTAATCGACTGTTTAAATTCGAGACTTCAATATACACTCTTTCACAAAATTAAAAGATCTCTAAATTTTGACCAAAAAATTCTCCATCTTTCGATTGCTGTAACTCGATGAAAATGTAATATAGGTCCATCAAGTTTTTCGCGACCCGCGTGCGATATTAGGTTGATGCTCCCTGTCACAGTCTCGAAATAACTGAACACGCCCTCGTTACGATATTTTCGACGGTCTCTTGCTCATTAGAGCTTCAAATGAATCACATCGACTCGCTAGTTGGCGTACCTGCCTAGCGTGTTCAGCCCGTGAAAAGTTAACAGCTCGTTTAATCGCGACACAGTTCGCCGGAATCGCGAATCGATGGGTTCTGTCATTGAAACAGCCAGCCTGCCTACTATGAGAAAGATAATCGTGATTTTCGTATTCCGCCGGAGTTTTAATTAATGAAGAAGAGATAATAAAGAGGGACTCGAGGGAAATTGTGGCTCGAGAAGGGTTGCGATTAAAATAGAAAACTGGGTCGACCCTGAAGCGCGATGAAAAGTTGCCCCGCTCCCTGTATCGAGCACGTATTCACGTTATCTCTTACCGAACGTTACTTCCAACGAAACCCACGTTCTCTTTTTTCCTTTTTGCACCTGGTGTAATTAGAAAATGCGGGCTCGATGCCCTCTCCCCACGGCTGCACCGAAATGTATACATTTTTTGCATGCAGAGCTGGAGCTCTGTATCGACCGATGAATGATCGTTCGCAGACAAGTCCGAAATGAACGACGAGAAAGAGAAAAGCGGGCGCATATTTTCGTGGTACGCCGCGGCTAAAATAATTATACGGAGCTAGTGCACTTGGGCGTAAAGCGAACAGCTTTCCTAAATAACACTTCAGTAATTCTCTTTTTTGAATTGACTCGGCGCACAATGGCCGCGGGCCGTGCATCGAAACCTGTTAGGCGAATACAATGGCGAAGTAAATTTTCTGTCGACAATATAAAACAATAACTATTCTTCTGCGAGCTTCGCATCGAGTCGATGCAATTCATTCGCAACGTTGCGCGGCTCCTTCGGGACGCGAAGTTTCATTTTCCATGCCCCCGTCCGTCTTGAAGATCCTGAAAAGATATCAGTATTCACGCTCGTATCGTTGCAATGCATAATTGTGCTCCATGCATGATTTTCGCGACGGAAGGAGGCGATCGCGGAGGATTGCCAGCGACACGCGATAAAATCCAGGCTGAGCGCGAACGAGCGACAATGATCTTGACCTGGTACGGATAAATACGTCTTTGTAGACGGGGGTTGCTTCGCGTTTCCGTGTGCGTACACTCGTACGCACGATTACGCGACTTCATTAATTACCATGCAAGCAGTCGTCTGGTTACACTTATTCCGTGTCGAGGATTGGCGATCGCAGTCGATCGGATTTCCCATTCTTTTAAGGTTGAAGTACATAGAGTGCGTGAGCAGCCAGTACGTACTTGTTCGAATTCCCCTCTCCAAATTCGTACTCACTTTGTTCCAATATTTATAAACACACCTGTGGATTTCAGAGTAGTCGACCTAGTATGTTGCGAGTACATTTTAGTTTCCAGTCGGTTGATCGTATTGCTGGTGGCTGGGTGTAATACGTGCAAACTATTCTGTGCTATGCTCCGAAGTAGAGATCGGGAGTTGTTCTTATTTCATGTTCGACCAGCCACACGACGTGGACAATTTCGATAGCGCAGTTTCTCGACATGTGGCGAATTTCAAAGCGTGGTAACTCGTTACTCGGCGAGCAATGAGCATGGACTGCGCACAAAGAACGTCCTATTACGCAATGGACTGGTGACATTGATGACAATCATCGAATTACCTGCGACGCGTAATCGACCGCAGTTTCGCGCGGTTCTCGTTAAAAAGAGCTCGTTCCACGATCGTTCTCCGAACATCGAACGACGGTTGGCGGTTGCGCAGTGCTTGGGTACCCGTAAACCGTATTACGGTTAAGTACTTTGCAGTTTCGATCCGAAATACGTTGGGAAAACGTACATCGACGAACGCTATACGGATCCAGCGAGAGAACAAAAGACAGACGATCACGAGTAATTTGACCCTTTGGAAAAAGTGATCGACCAGTGAAATTCTGACTTCCAGCCCGAGGAAGGATGAGTTTCGTGGCTTCTATTGCGCGACAGCGGCTTAAGGCGCTAAAATAGAGTCCGTGGACCGTGAGTGCGGCCGACACGACGCTGCCAGATCGCGACTACGCATTTAGTCTTTAACTGGAAGCATCCGCGAGAGCAACAAGCCACGGGAGTCGTCGGCAGCCGGCCGTTCAGCGGTATTCCTTTGTCGGAGCGGACCGAATTCGTGGGCGTGGAGCGAGACGCGAAGTGAGAAATTTCGGATGATCAGGGGGATGCAACAAGTGCGTCGATGGCGAGAGGGGTTCACGAAAACGGAGGGCCGTCGTGTAGAAATCAGCTGCGACGATAGTTCCGCGCGCGAAACGACCCCCTGATCTCTTCGCGCTGTCTCGAGTCCCGATTCGATCTCGTTCCACGCTCACGGAATGATCGTTTGGAGCGAAGGAGCGACCGTTTCGAACGCGGTCGTAAAAAGTCCGCGAGTGACGGTGAATCCTCCTACGATATTCGCTTCCATCGGCGAGCTTCGCCTCCGTCAGGCTTAAAACCCTTCACCGATTCTGTAAGCGTTCTTTTAGAAAGTCTCTGCGAGGGGAAAGGGTAAGGCCGATTTTCAAGCGGTTTTCGCTCGAATGTTACAGTTTGATGCGTCGGATCGGACCGACGAGCATTGAAAAGAGTTCGGAGAAGAATCGAAGGGAGTCGATATCGTGCGAATGGTCGAGGGTTCAGGCGAAACAAAGGGGAGAGAAGTTGACGAGCGTGGAATGGATGCCAGTGGAAAGGAAGTTCGGCCGGCCGATCTCGAGGAAACTCCATTCCTCTGGATGATTTATAAAACGGGCGTACCTCGAATACTGGTCACGAGTTTCCTCGCCTTCGTTCGATACTGCGTAGATCTGTTACCAAAGAAAATGACCCTGGGCTGCCTTCGAATCCTGGCCGCGCTGCTGGTAATCGTTATGCCGCGATCGCTCACTTACGTTCTGCTGTATCCGATTTTCAGATTAGTGTTCGGCAATTTGTACCCGGCCTACGCTTCGTACAAGGCAGTGAGGACGAAGAATGTGAAAGAATACGTAAGTATCGAGTCCGGCCGGGGAAGCTGGAGCTGCTTCGTTTCGTCGCAAACTTTGCGTTACCTCCGAAGTGAAAGATAATAGCAACGTTATTTTCGGTACTGTGTAATCCGTGTAAAAAGTATCCTTTCGTTTCCAGGTAAAATGGATGATGTACTGGATCGTGTTTGCGCTGTTCACTTGCGCGGAAACCTTCACGGACGTCTTTTTTAGCTTTTGGTGAGCAACGCACAGATCAACCGCTAAAAGGGTGGCGAGCTGCCGAGAACGACGAACGATAAAGTTTTTATTTCGGATTTGTCCCTTCCCGTAACTTGTTGATTCGCAAACACTTTTAAGCCACGAAGCGGGCTAGAGTCGTCCCTGGCAGAGTACGGGGTTGAAGTCGCGAGCGTTCAGTGGGTAGATCGGTCATGGCCCGGTTTTCGCCGGAAGCGAGTAAAGTTCGTGCGAGCCGGGGCCAATAAACCGAGGTGAACCGAGTGATCCGAGGCTAGCCAGCGGGAATTCCGAAAGTCTAATTTCGGCCGAGATGGATATTGGCTTACATGCACTTCTGAGGATTCTACGGCCGTCTCGTTTTCCGTCTCTGTTTCTGGTGTTCATCCCTGCTGTGCCAGATCTCTCCGTTCATACTCGGGTTACAACCAAAAAGGAGAGCCGATGTATTTCTGGCCAGGAATACCCTCGCACTTTCCTCTCCCTTTCCTTTCCTATACAGCTATTCACCACCTACTTGGCCACTGCCCTGACCGATGCCATGCTTCCCTTTTGCTTTCTTTACCCCATCTCGGCGATGAGGCTTCGCAGTTCACCGCTGGGCCACGCTCACGAATAATTTCGTCGTAGGCTTTTTTGTTCTCGATCGGGAGCTACCTACGAACCTTTAACCTTTAACCGGAGAAATCGAAAGACGAGTGCTCGTGTTTTCTCCGCGTAACCGTGGTCTTTTCCTCTTTCACACGCAGGTTCCCTTTTTACTATGAAATCAAGACCATCCTTGTAGTTTGGCTGCTGAGCCCAGCCACCAAGGGCTCCAGCATTCTCTATCGGCGATTCGTTCATCCGGCTCTCATACGACGCGAGGCTGAGATCGACGAGGCTTTAGCACGCGCGACAGAGCAGGGTTACACGGCAGTCTTACACCTCGGCTCGAAAGGTGTAAATTACGCAACCACGGTTCTCATGCAAACAGCCATCAAGGTAAGTTTGAAACATTCGGTCGTTAACGCGCCCTTATCGATGTTTAAACGAGGAATACGATCGTCTTGTTGGCGGAAGAACGGCTAGATGCAATGCCCATTCAGCGTAGACATTTCTTCCCCGCAACAAAACGATCAACGGCCCGTTGTTTCACTTGTACAACCCTAACTCGCTTCAGCAATCGCTTCAACGAACCTTCAGCTAACCCGCTAATCGTTCGATATTTTTTCTTGATTTTATGTTTTCGTTGTCCCGCACGCCTATCCTGCACGCCGTCGCCGCCTCTAATAAAACAAAAATCAACATCGACCACTGTCATCACCACACAACGTCGTCTAACCTATGTCGAGCACCGTCACCCCCTTAACAACTGTCGTCGCTTAAATATATATATGGAAAAAAACAAAAAAAAATACCATGTTGTTGTATGTGTACACGTGTTCAACCCGCAACATCAAACATTCCACGACGTTTCCGTATGTGTATCGAAAAATTCCAAAAAATGAAAAAACATCGAAACACGCATCGCGGGGTCAGCACTTGCTGAAGCCAGAACAAATTTTGGCGAGTCAACTGCCAGCGTTACAATCGGGCTCGGCGATTTCCAGCTCAGCCAGGCTTCGTGCAACCTCGACGCCCAAGACGGAGACGACGGTGCAGCCAAGCGATGCAGCGACCACCCGTCGGGGGAGCTTGCCACCCCCGAGCACTAGTTCCGACGAATTGATCCCCGTCGAGTCGGTGCCCAGCTTGCACGAGGACGTCAACACGGACGACGACGAGATCATGTCTGAGATTTATCTCCCGGAGGAGCAGATTTTCAAGGTGCCCGTGGCGAAGAAAACGCAGAGGACCCGGAAGGCCAAGAAGGAACGAACGGAAGGCACCTCTAGAAGACTAAGATCCCGACCTCGTAACGACGACTTCAAGTTCAGCGACGACGATTTGGACCAGGCGCACACGTCTACGTGGATCGAATACTGATACATGGACGGTACCGCCGCGATAGGAATCGTAAACGTTCATCGTCGACTGGCTGTCGTCGACGAATTATTTGAGTTACCGGTTAGAATTAAGGCGGCCTTAAGTTTATACAATTTTCAACGGGACGGGGTTACTTCGCGCTGCGTGTGCGTTTGTTAGAACGATCTCTCTCGGGCTCTTTTTCCTCCCCTTACGATCGAGTCAATCCTAAGAGAAATGTCAGCGTCGTTGGCGAGGGAGAGACTATGAAACTCTGCGAGGAACACGATAGAAAAGGCTTTTATCTCGTGGATCCGTCCTTTTCTATCGGCGTGAATTTGTTGTCTTTTGTTTTTTGGTAAATGTGACGTACGCGAGACCCCATGGTAGTGGTTAGGTGAACTTTATACAAATATTGCTGTGTGCCTTTTCGCAATGTCCGCGATTTGTACTCTCCGTTATATTGATTAGGATTAAGGGTATCCGTTACTTGCGAATCGTGATAATTTTAGCAAAGCAGAAGAATCGGTGCCTTATAGCAGGATTTCTTTTTAGCCGAAAGAGATTTTGTGCCTTAAGATAAATCTCGGTACACTGTTACAAATTGATACTACTCCTTTTTAAGAAATAAATATACGAAACGGTTCTACTGAATCCCCTTTAAGAATCAAGTTATCCAGCGACAGCGTGCTTTCGCTGTCACATTTTTACAAGGCACGTTCTATGTCGCCGGCAAGACAGAGCATAAGACTGCGTGTGCCGAGATAACAGCGAGAATCATTTTCTCGGGGAAATAGTTTGTCGCGCCAGAAATTTCATGGATCGTCCAATGAATGGTACGCGCAGTTCACACGCGCACACCTGTTATCTCGATCGCACATTTCGCTATACTTCCTGCTCGTACAAAAATCGAGGGGTAAAAAAAAAATCTTTAACAGATTTTCGACGGCTGTAATCATTGTTAAATCTTGCATAACAATATCGGCGAAGGTAGCGAAACGTTTGTCAATAGCGACCAATTGCTTTCGCGCTAGGTGAAGATTGACTAGAATCTAGCGGGCTGTAAATTCGTTGCGGATGCGTTTAGCGAATAAGACTTTTATACCAGATCCCAAAGATTTTACAATACACAATGATATGATATGTTTCATTTTTTTCTTTTGTTTTCTTCGAATAAATGCATTCTATGGATAAGCACAGGGGCTGTTGCTTCTCTCTTGTTCCGTTCTCTCTTTCGTTTGAAAGTGCCGGGCGTTCCGCGGTCATCCAAGTCGATCGACCCTTTTTCCTTCGTATCGAGTGAATCTCGCCTAACGAGTCGATCCAGTTAATCAAGAGAACCCGCCTCTACTGGTGGACACGCGGAACGCTGGCCGTTAACTCGTGCCAGAATGCAAGTCGGAAAGAAACGGAGCCAGGTAGATCGTAACGCGTTCACGTCGCTGAATCCGGCCTAGATCGATAGCTAGAGACGCACGACAGATCGAGTAAACGGTCTCCCCGGTGACGGCAGGTAACACAGTAACACCTTTTTCCGGCTTGGTAAGAATTTTTATTTTTCGTTTTGCCCGTTTCCTTTCTCTGCCGGCACTACTTGCTTGTCATTTTATTTATTTATTCTTTCGTTCTTTTTAATCGCGCTCCTCCTTCTCCTCGACGAAGCAACTTTATTTAACTGCACTTACGCCTAACAAATCGTACCAACTCGCTGCAGTGCGTTTTCCGGCAGGCTGAGAAAAAGAAACGGAGAATTGGTTTTTCAGGGTGGCGGTGGTCTGGTGCAGCACTTGAAGAAGAGCTACAGCCTGAGCGACTTGACTGGCGAAAAGGAGGACGAGAATAGAAACACGCCGCACATGCACGACGAGACGGACATGCAAGGTTGTTGGCCGATTATACTCATCCTAATCTCTGCGTAGACTACACCGAATCATTTTAATCTCGTTATTAACGTTCGAACGGTCGACGATACGATTCGATATATTTTATGGCGCGTTACAGTTGAACCTCGCCGAAGGGAGCACGCCGGGAGAAGAGGGTACAGTCCGCGTCGAACGCAGTCGAGCAGTAACCGAGTGGACATGTACTTCTCCGAAGTGGACGTAGACGTCAGGCAACCAAGAACTAGGGAACCAACAGCTAGCCTAACGTTAGTATCCCAGCTTTGCAAAATAAAGAACTTAGCGCCTCTCGAAACAGTTATACTGAAAATTCGATTGCTCGTTGCAGTAATATAAGGTCTTCGGACGACATTTCCAGCGGATACAGCAGCGGGGAAGCGTTGCAATCCAGCCGTATGTCCCACGGCGACTCGTCGTTAGTACGAACATCGAGTGTCGGTGCAAGAACACGGGCAAAACCTCGCTCCACCACGAAGAAGACCCCGGAGGTACTAAATTGAACCGCTCGAATCCGTACAAGAACGTAAATCAAGGTTCAATTCCGCGCACTCGAGTACCAACTCCATTCTCGGATAGCGACTTCGATTCACCTGCTCCAGATAACACGGATACGCGCATACCGAAATAAGAAGTCGCGAAACGAAGTTTGCGAGAAATTGAACCTCGATTAATCGAGATATTAGAGGCGCCGTAGCCCCGCGAATAGCTATTCATTTTTCTAAACGATTTTTACGATATTTGAAGGACTCGGGAGAGGATTCCGACAGCATCGATCGTCCTTCCTCCAAAAACATCTCATTTCCACCACCTTTGAATCTCGTGACTCCCGAACAAGCTCTCGAGATTTTGCTTCTACTGTCGCAAAACAGTAATGTTGTTAATAGTATAAAATTCGATCTTGACTCCTTTGTCGCGGCTAACGATGATTTACTTAAAAATACCAGTCAATCAAGCCCGCAACCAGCGATATCCGAGCAAGTAGAATCGGACGGTAACTCGTCAGACTCTGCCTTGACCGCGGAGGTTCAAATAATTGAGAGTATAGAAATGAAAACAGTCCCCGAATATCCTAAAAGTGTTGCAAGCACAGATGCCTCCACGACCAAGCAAACAGAACAGGTGGTTGTCGAGAATATCCCCAATGAATCGTCACCTAGTCTGACGGACCAGCTCTGCCAAAATAAATTCGACGAATTGAAGCAACTTTTAAGCGACGCTCGCAAAGCGGTGAACAATATCGTGCACACGCAAGAGAACATAAGACGCAGCGATGCATCCATACCTGAGACACTGTCTCAAGGAGATGCGACGCAGTTCGTGGATGCCAAGGAAACGAATGAAAATGAAAGCAGCCGGAAAGACGAAAGTCCCGAGGAGACAAAGCTCGCGGTGATTGAGAACGAGCCGGCAAGCACAGTTTTGGAAAAAGAGAATGTCGCTTCTCTAGAGGTTTGGGCAACGCCGAACGTGTCGCGAAGTAACTCCGGCAGCCTTGGCCGTGCTGGCAAGTACAATAAAAAGCCAGCGCCGAAAGTACCTCTCACGAAAAGCGAAGAGGACTTGAACCAGACCGATGCACAGAGCGCATTGAAAGCCACTTTGGTCATTAAAACCGGAACCCTAAAGACCTTCTCGAACACGAGCACTACGAAGGACGTGTTTATCGCACGCTCTGTGGACGGAAAGGCGAAAGGAAAAAAGTCGAAGAAGCAACGAACCAAGGAAGGCTTCTCTAAATTACTCACTATTCCGAAAAATATCTTCCACAGTGCCTTTTACAAGGAGGGCAGGGCTGCCACTAAGACGGACGATTCTTCCTCGGATATCAGCTTCCAAGCGTCTAGATCGAGCAGCATCGAACCGCAGGAATCGATCATTGAACTTTCGCCAAAGTTGTCGATCTCTAGTCAGGAAACGAACACAGAGAGCGACGAAAAGAGCGACGAAAAGAGCGAAAACGATGCGTCCAACAGCTCGGGCAGTTACGTGCTGGCGGCAAACGATAACAGAGAAAAGACGGAAGTAGAGGAAAACACTGGAATTGCTGGCGAGGAAAAGACCTCGACAGCGAGCGACGAGCCGCAGATAAGGGAGATGTCCCAGTCGCCAAAGGCTGGCAGAAAATTAGAATCGGATATTTTCTAAGTCTTCTACTTAGGATCGCGATGGTACTATATAAAATTGGACGGGTCTCTTTGACTGGTTTTCGCAGACAAATTAAACAAACTCTCTGTCACCAATCCTTTCCCATCCTCTTCCTCCATGAGATACTTTACCATACTGGCAATCTGGAGAGGAGAAACGGATTAATTCGTTCAGATCGTATGGAAATGGCTTCTAGAGTGTTTTGTGATCATTCTTTAGACCATTAATCGCCACTTAGCGAGTGCTACTTCTGACTGCGCCCTTAAATACGCATGATGTAATAACAATATCGCTATTCGTGCAGTGATTCCGTACTCACATTGAACTTCATCCATGCGTTATGATATTTTTTCTTTCCAGGCAGAGTGTGGTGTGCAAAGTATTGAACGTTTTAATATCACGAGTTTATCTTTGCCATTTTCGTTGATAATCGAGCGCTGCACCAAGCGTTCGACGCACGTTTGCAAAATTACCGATACCGTTTTCGTTTCTGTCTTTCAGATTACAAGCTTCGCTACTCTCCCCCGCAGCAAGAAGACAAGTAAGAAGAAGGTGGCATGAAATTTAGGAACCGCTGCTGATCGCATCAAGGAATAAGAACAAGCGTATCTTTTGCCAAGCGCGTACACGCGTACTCGCGGCGATGCTCGCGCTAAAGGATCAGTAGCTAACGTGAACTGAACGCATTGTAATGCATCAACTCCGTAACGACATTTCGTGTCCCAGCACTAGCGTTACGCGAATCGTTTGTATATAATTCTTTCACCGTGCAAACGAGATTCTCGTCGGTTACGTTTTGGGCGCCTGGTTAAGCAGCCATAGGGAAACACATTCGATCGATCCATTCACACGAACAAGGCGAAGAAAAAAAAGCATGACGGACATCGCTATAACACCGTTGCTCACGGTCATCCAAAAAGATTCTTAGATTAGTCGTATCATGCTTTTTGTTGCGCGCCTCAGCATTTGCGCGTGACGTCCCATCGTTTAACTCAACAATAGAAGCTCTACGAGTGAAGGTCCAGCGAGATTCTATGTACACGTATTCGATAATGTTTAACTTTTACGAAACATTGTGATGGAGAACTTGGTGCTTACTGAACTCGATCGATGTTGCTTATGATCAAGCGTAGACTTTATTCACAGAGACACGAGATACGCCTCTATATGCCAATATCCACCTAAATCGTATAGAATTCCGTTTCTAAGCTTGTGTAAACTATCGTTTTGCCATTTTGTACTGCGATTGAATCGTAAAATAAAGCGAGAAAACCGATTAAATGAGAACAGTTGTATTTGTAAGAAGCAGATAAATTCTAGTCAACGGACAAAACGTACTCGAGTGACTCTGAAATAGTGCCACATAACTTTCATAACTCGACTAAATAATTGTAGTTATCTATAAATGAATGAAGCGGGGCACCGCAGTTTTTCACAGAAATTAAAATGGTACTATCGAGGAGGGATTCGGTAGACACATTGTTGCGGTCTTGTTCGCTTTTGCGTGTTTTTTCGTGCTGAAGGGGAACGACGTAGGCAGAAACGCGCAACCGCCCTGTTAACGTGTACTTCCTTCAAAGTCTGAGCTTTACTAGATCTCAAAGAACGACGTGGAATTGAAATGCATAGTTTTGTCGGTGAACGTTGGTCTCGTATTAAAGTTCAATACCCTACCTTTGTAAGAGACTATCGTTTCAGTCCTACTCGCAATTGTAATGCAACTTGCTCTAAAATAGTTGACGCTTCGATGCCTTGAAAAAAGTTCATGTGGATTCTCTCGTTTCCTGCTGAAAGATGCGCGACTAATCATGCGAGAAATTAAAGATCATTGCAACGTATGCGAGACCTCGTGTACTGTATTTCGTTTGAAAGATTTTATCTAGAATATAGTGTGATCTGTTTCTGCGTTAATTAGCGGGCACGATGTACCGTGTCGAAAACTTACGCACAATTGCTTCGAAGGAGGAATCGTGAAAAGCAAACACCGACGTTATCGAATTGGTCCATATAGTTTATCGTGCTGTGCTCTACTGTTTATCGCAAGCTACGAGCAAAGAAGGCATCGTATCAATGAATGCTACTCAACAATATTATACGCGAGATATAGTATTATCGATCAATTAAGAATTTGTTGATTTTATCATGCACATTCTTTATCATATTCGCAGTTGTATCACAAAAAAAGACAAAAAATGCAGCTAATGCGGCGAAAGTTACTCTTCATTTGAGTCACAGTATACATTGTAGAAATTGTAATCGTCATTAGAAGCATGAACGGGGCTTGGGCTTGGGCTCCTAAACGTTTGTGAATGTTTCTTAATGCATCCGCATTAGCATTCGCTGCATTTTATTCATAACACGTCGAAAATCGAGACTCTTCAAAGGAAGCTCATCGATTGTACCTTATATGTATCGTTAATCCTTAGCTACCTTGATATTTCAAATGCGTATGTACGTATGTCTGAGAAAGAGAGAAAGGGAATTTGTAGTTAGAGAACATGCTCAATCTTAAGAGTCCTTGCCCTTATTCAATGAGAAAAAATTCCTAGACTTTCATGGTATCTCGATATTAATCGAGCTTTGTCCTTTGTCATTAATAAGTCGTTTCGGTGCATCGGCAGTGCGCCGCACAACTCTATGGTGCTGCTAAAATTTTACGTTGTTTTATAGATATCAACCCTGGCAGCATAAGATGAATATGCTCTGAACGTAAAAAATATCAGGAAAATTTACGAAGAATGTAGATAGATCGGTTAATAGTATTTTTGGTTTGAGTATGTCTGTAGCCAATAAAGCGACATTAAAGTATCAGTTGTGGATTTGTTTAAACTACTAATTGTTCCACAGCACGTTTGGAAATGTAAGTATTCGGAGTAATTAAATGTTAAACCAAATACTTTGTACGTTAAAGTAAGGCAAATTATCTTGACTATATAAAGTGGGGAATAAACGAGAGTAGCTACATTTTAAATAAAATGAACATGATTTCGTAAGCTCTCATATTCGCAACTTTGCTGTTGTACATTCAAACGTTTTAATCCGTATTTGAATCGTTTGTACATTATACATATGTTTATTGAAATACTGTGCTCTTTAAAAATAATTAACTTTATGTAACATTGTGTTCACATATTCATTAATTTTAAATAAATTTTATAGTGAATAGAAAAAATATCGTCTATCGAATTTCTTTCATCCCCTGATTTTTTGCTAATGTTACATTATATATATTATAATGCTATTTTTATAACGGGCAACTGGATGTAGTTACGGCATCAGGGTATTTTAAACCGTGTAGCTTATTCGTTTCCCTTTAATTTGAGACATAGTTGATTAAAATCGGCACAGTAGAAGCCGAGATATTAATTTTTAAACATTTTAAATGTAACGAAATGCCGAAAATCGGACATGTGGCGCCATCTCGCGTTTGGGGGCATTTTCGCAGTTTGCCGCGCCGCCAAAACCGAATTTCTGGATTACATCGTTATTTTAAACAATTAGGTTTTTCTCGGCTTCTACTGCATATTTTTTATCCGGCCTTGTTTCAAATTAAAGCTACGGACCATATCTATCTCCTCCCGCAGTTGCAACAATATGGCAATTGTGGTTTAAAAGTTATTAACAATTGAATATTTGGCAAAAATGCACTCCGGGTCGCTGCAGTTATCATAACTCTTGGTGGTTGTTTTATAATAAATAAGGTGTCAAATGAAAGGGAATCGAATAAGCTACACCAGAAAAAATACTCCGCTGCTGTAACTATATGCAGTTGGCCGTAATAACAATTTTAATTGTTTAATTGTTTATAACAAATGAACTGCACACGGAATAATGTTCGCACCTGTTGGAGATAGTAGTTCATACTTCTAGCTTTAATTTATGTCCTCTGGTCATTAATGTAACTCATCGGGAAATAGCAGTAACCGCATTTGTTTATATGTTTTTTAAACAAATTCAATTATCTCAGCTTCTACCGGGCCGATTTTGATCAACAACCTCTCAAATAGAAGCTCTTGATTCAAGGAACAATCTGATTCACCATTAGATCGGCCCTCGTGTATAGCTTCACTGCAATTTTCAAACGAATTGTTAAATTGTTTATAAAAACCAAACTGCGCATGCAGCATTTGTAAATTATTTATGGACGTGTAGCTGCGTCCTTTACCTTTACTTTAAGCACCCGATCATTAATCTAGCGCTACCAGAAGCCAAGATAATTGCAGTGACCCGGAGTACATTTTTGCCGATTTTTCAATTGTTAATAACTTTTAAACCACAATTGCCATATTGTTGCAACTGTGGTAGCAGATATATATGGTTCGTAGCTTTAATTTAAAACAAGTCCGGTCAAGAAATACGCAGTAGAAGCCGAGAAAAACGCAATTGTTTAAAATAACGATGTAATCCAGAAATTCGGTTTTAGCGGTGCGCAAAACTGCGAAAAATGCCGACAACGCGAGATGGCGCCACATGTCCGGTTATCGACATATCGTTACCGACAAAACTTTTAAAAATTGTTATCTCGGCTTCTGGTGGTTGTTTTCTAATAAAATGGATGTCAAATGAAAGAGAAACGATTAGGCTACACGATAAAAAATACCCTGTTGCTGTAATTATATCCAGTCGATCGTAATAACAATTTTAATTGTTTAAATGTTTATACCAAATGAACTGCACATGGAATAATGTTCACAACTAGTGGAGATGGTAGTTTATACTGCTAGCTTCAATTTATATCCTCTGGTCATTAATGTATCTCGCCAGGAAGTGGCAGTATTTGCATTTGTTTATAATTTCTTTAAACAAATTCAATTATCTGAGCTTCTGATGTGCCGATTTTGATCAACAGGCTTTCAAATTGAAGGTCTCGGTTCAGGGAACAATCTGTTTTACTTTTAAAAAAGGGCTTTATGCATAGTTTCGGTGTAATTGTCTAATGAATTATTAAATTGTTTGTACAAAATAAACAGCGCATGCAGCCTTTCTAAATCGGCTATTGTCGTGTGGCGGCACCCTTTACCTTTGCTTTGTGCAGCAGATCATTAATCTAGTGCCTCCAGAAGCCAAGATAATTCCAGTGATCCGGAGTGCGTTTTTGCCGATTTCTCAATTGTTAATAATTTTTAAACCACAAATTCCATATTGTTGCAACTGTTGAAGGAGATAGCTATGGTTCGTACGTTTTAATGTAACTGTTGGAGTTCTGGAGTTCCATTACCATTTCCATTTCAGTGTCAACGTTATAAAAAACGATGTTAATGATAATTTTATATCTCAGCTTCCGATGGTTATTTTTGAATCTATGTAGTTTCAAATGAAAGTTAAATAAATAAGAACGAAAATAATTTTATTAATAATTGCGAGCAACTGTATAGTCACATACAAAAGGGGGTGCAGCGGAGCAAAAAACCCAAAGCAGAAAATGTCGCGTCTTTAACGATAACGAAATATAATATTTATAGAATTGTACTTATAATAAATAGATGTAGGTAAATATGCACATATTGGGCAAATCTTATAATTTACTGTTACTAAGTATCTTCTTTTATTTTAAAACAGATTTTTCAATGTGATTCAGAATTTTATTCTTTTTTTACTTTATGGAATTAGGATTTCTTCGAAGTATTTTTTTTCTTCGCCCTACTGTGTGGACCGTTCATAACGCGTTAACTCGAAATGAAATTTCGACGATAGCATAGGTGGGATAAATTTGGAACAGCCATCCCGGACGAAACATGCCTGTGTCTTCTGTTAGTTCCACAGTTAGTTTCGTTTCTCCAACGTCGCGATGGAGAACTCGATTAACCGCGTCATATACCACGAGTTTTGAGAAAAACAAATATCGCTTAACAATTTGCAATGCATATTGGCGCATATCGCCTCGACCGCTATTATACTAAACGTGCATAACATTTGCGTTTACATTTATTTAAAAAAAGAATTAAAATTTCGAACAGTTGATCACTGAATTGCAAAGGCTGGATTTGGAATCGACCATTTCCGCTTTCTTTCATCGGCGAAATAGCGCGATCGTTAATACAGTGAGTGGAAATAGCGGTCGACTGAAATTTTTCTGCGTCACGCAGAAAATATCGAGGCATTGACTCGAGAGGAGAGAAATTCGCACAGAGGGATGGTGGAGAGATAAGGGGTGGGAATTTGAGAGTTTGAGCGTGCTTCGAAGCGGAAAGCACGATGCCACGCTCGCGACCGGAAGCGTTCGAGCTGGTGGTCGAGGCTGAGAAGCCCTCGAAGTGCATCAAGTTCCTACGTCTGCTGTGGAAGTTCTTTAGATGCGTTTTTTCCCACGTGTCATTAGTTTCGTTGGTCGTATTGTACTGTGTGATTGGCGCGTATGCTTTCGAGGCCCTTGAGGCTGGCCACGAGAAAGAGGTAGAACCACGCGTTTTATATTATATAAATATTTGAATATACTTTTTTTAATAAAGATACTTTAAAAAGATACTATATTTAGAAGTCTATCATTTTTTACGATTTCGAGGAAGACGATTAAACATTGTTTTAACAGTATATATTTATATTGAATAAATTTGCTCGAGTTTATTTTTTATCTTAGCTTGCTTCTATTTTTAAATTTTTTTGTCATGAACATTAATTTACGTTACTCCACATGCTCCTTACCTTTTTTCCATATTTCATCCCTTAACAATTTTTGTTTTCTCCCTGTTCTCTCTGCACGCTTCTTCTTATTTCTTCATTATCACAGATAAAAAAGGGTATCAAAGGCATTAGAGGAAACGTCGCAGAGCAGCTATGGAAGATCACCAAGGAGGTAGAGGTTTTGATTCGTGAAAACTGGACCGACAGAGCATTGCGCGAATTAAAGGTACTAACCCAAACCAACACCACACCGAACGACCACAAATCGAACCCGAATTTTCTCACGTTACACGATTATTCCCTTTGCAGGGCTTCGAGAACAATCTGGTGTGGATGATGGAAAAAGAGGGCTGGGATGGCAGAGAGGGAGAGGATGAAATCCAGTGGACCTTTGCTGGTGCACTATTTTATTCCATCGTAGTCATTACCACCATTGGTAAGTTATTATTGAAATTTCTTTATTAGTAACTCTTATTCTTGTACAAGCTACTCTAGTTTATAATTTAATGTTACACTGAGACTTTCCGAGAATTTCGTTGATGCAAAAATGTGTAAGGTGTCTTTGGTATTTTTTCAACGCGAGCCTTATACAATTCTCGTGGCTTCTTTAAAGGCAGAAGATCGGATAATTTATATTATATTATAAATAGAACGTTCTGTCATAATTTAATTAGACCAATTTTTGTCTTATAAATAAGTCTACAATGGTATCAAATATAAAAGGTGATATAAAACTAAGGTTTTTCATCCACGCTCGCGTCCTCCGTTTGATTTTTTTTCAATGATCGACCGAGCACGTCGAAATCATCATAGTCGTAATTCTGCTCGTAAGGGTTGCCATATGATTGTGTGTAAGGGTTTGAATTTGATCCTGGATGATAGTAATTTTCAGGATACCTGTTACCAGCACCATAAATTCCCTGTGGCCTTCGATTGCCATAATAATGTGGTGACTGACCAAACGTTGGAGGCCCAAACTTATTGGGAATACCCTGAAATTTATACGAAAAAGTATGATTTGCTATTACGAATGTAGTAGTACGTTTATTACTGTTACAATAATTAATTGATAAACATAAAGCAAATTGATTTGAATGCCACTGTCTAACTTACACCGTAGGGGGGGTACTGTCCTCCGTATTGTCCAGAAACTAACGCTGGATACTTTCTGCTATTAAAGCAACAATACTTCTTATCCTTCGAACAAGATCCCTGGGAAAGATTAATTAGAAATATTAATAGAACATGAATTTAGTGGATATTTACCACTGTCTACTCTTGATTGCTTACAAATTTCAATCCGGTAGAGGGACAATTAAAGCTGTATCTACATCTGCAAACGTCGTAATCTCGATATCGTGGGTCATCCCTGATCCATTGCGGCACGTAACCGGAATTTGAATCACCTTCGTGGATGCCTCCGGTATAGGGGGGTCTAAAATGTATCATACAAAAATCAGTATTTGAATTGCTATGATACACATTGTTCGGTGAAAAATTGGATGGATCCTTCAATTTCGTTGCCAATTGTAGTAGTTGGTCTGCTATCAAGAATTCAGTTTATACGCCGCAAAATCCTCTCATCGCAATGCACCCAGTGTCAACAACAGAAATTCCTTAAGCAAACCGAGACTCGCGAAATTCCGATCTCTGGCCTCTTTTCATAAAACTCGACAGTGGTCGAGGTTTATTTTCGGTCGTACAAAGCCAATCAACATCGAAAACGCGAGCATCGAAAATGTCGGGTTTACTGGGTCGGAAAACAGCGTGAAGATACGAATACCTTTTTATAATGCCTGTTGGACCGCCGGGGCCGACAAGAACGTCTTTGTTGCCAGGATATGGTACAGGCACAATGGGTCTACTGTTAGGACCGTAAGGACCCTGGTTTTGTGGTCTAAATCCTGTCAAAGGTCTGTCGTCGAAATCCTCCAGATTCTCGTTCACCTGGTACCTATAACTAAACGTGGAATTTGATTTCTACTTTTCTCTTCTATTTCATGTTTCGGTATTTCGAAATTGTTTGGGTGGATAAGGTATGTGAAGATGTGGAAGAAAACACTTGCAACTCTGGAACCTATCAGTTCCATTCATTTTTTTCTGCTTTCTTTTGCGTCGATCGGTCTTTACGAATTACTTAAGGAAGCGTACCTGGTTTTGTCACTCTTGGCTCGCGAATCATCGTCTTTCCACGCCCATCCGTCATTTTCCGCAGTCACAACAGCTATAGTGATGCAACAAAGTAAAAAGAATGAGCCCATCGTGGGTGTTGCTGTGCCACGGGAATCGAGATCTCGAAAAGTGGCCGCGTTGGTCAGCTTCACTGGCGAATATGACCGACTAAAACGAGAGTGAAAGTGAATCGTGTCTTTATATATGCACCGTTGGAAGGTGAACGCACCGTATGGCTCGCTTCGAGGTCCCTTCGATAACGATCTCGGATCAACAGTTTTCGTCTGGGGGTGATTCACCCCTGGAACGGCTCGTTTTACCGTCGGGGGTTTTGGTTGCCGCGATTAGAATCGTTTCACACCTTCCCTTACCTTGGTGGATCGACGGTGACTTATTAGAAGAAGCATTTTAATTTTAATGAAAATACACTAAAATTATAATAAAACTAATATTTTTTCTTCTCATTAAATATTTCAATACAGTCTTGGGACAATACAGTCCCATTTAGATGCGAATTAATTTTCGAACAATGCTTTAGAAGTTTCTCGTTTTCTTAAATTCGAGAAAGCACTAACGTCGACGATTATAGCAATATTTTACTACGGAAAGTACAGTATCATATTCGTGCGAATCATACGTCACGGAAATGTTCCATCGGGTGGATTGCCCAAAAATCAGAATAGTGGTCGAGATAAAGAGAAATTAGCCATTCGTATTACAGTATCATCCATTCCGCATAAAAAAGTAACATTGACACCAATTGCTTGGTCGAGGAGGATAGCGTAAACAGAAACAGAAAGCAGAAAAGGCGTGCACGAGATGCGTGAACGTAATGGGTTGAGTAATGTAACACAGATACACGTGGGTGCATTGCATGGAAACCACTGTTTCTCAGACATGTCCTTCGATCTGGGAAAATCCGACAGCACGAAGAAGGGGAAGGCGGGACCAGTACAGGTGGTTCTTTGGCCTCTTTCTTCGAGTGAAGTACAGCGAAATGGCGTAACGAGTGATTTTTTTTACGCTACTCCTTCGGTCGTTCCTCGAAGGACGTCTACATTGTCTGCCATTGGAATTGAACAACGACGACGATTTTTATTTTTTAAGAGTAATCGCGAATCGTGCAGGCAATTCATGCGAAATTAGAAACGACGACGAACTTGTCCAGCGGACTATTTTTAATTCAGCAATATCATTATGCCATCGGGCACATTGACTGGAGAAAATCGTGCGCTGGATAAAAGAAAGGAAATGAATGGGCACTGGGAACTTCGTTCTCCGCAGTCGGTGTAACCTTGTTTCGGGAAAAGGCACGATCGAACGAAAATCCAATGATTAAGGTCATTTTCACCAACGACGCCGGCCTGACCACCGAGGAAATCCACTTTTCCTCTGGGACAGGAAGCCAGCGGCGCTTCGTAATTCGTTTTCCTTGATTTTTACGCCGAGTTGCTGGCCGACGAGATCGTCGATTAACCGTTTCACAATTGTACAGTAGAAAAGAGTCGCAAAATTCTTTAGGGTAATTTTTAAAATTTCTTTACGCCGAGCCAGACGAAATGAAACGCCTGTAGTTGGACGTTTTTCTTCCAAAGGCGAAAAAATTAAGTAATCAGTATCTGCCTCGCGGTTAAAATATTTGTCACGTTTATTTAGTGAAAAAATTCGATACTTTTATTGCAAAAATCGATGAACGGACAAAAAGGCGTGCCACGCCTGACCGAGTTGCGTTCCGAAATCCAACCGGAACATCCGCTCTGCTTTTGTGTTCGATACATCGAACCCCGTACCTGTCCAGCGGATGTGCCCAATCTTCTTTATCTTTCTGCTCTCAAATTTCCCACCGTCAATTGGAACAACTGAAACAATGAAACAGAAAATAATACAGCGGTGCCTTGAAGAAGTTATAAATGATTTCTTCTTGCTAATTAGACAAATTATGAAAGGAAGAGATAAAAAATACTTTTCTTCGAAGATTGCCTTGTAAATATGCTAAATTATAATACGAAGGAAACGTTGTGCGATTAGGAACCGGTATAGTGATCGTGAGATGTAGTTGACGGGAGAACGACCTTGACCCATACTCGAGAATCTCTGAGACGAAGAACGCCTCCGCGTTGCGAAATCGTTGGAGGCTGAACTGGCCTTGGTGAGTCTTCCGAATACTTCAGGTGTTAACCTTGAAAATATCCTCGACTAGAACTTGCTTGAGTCATGAATGATTTGAATAGTCAAATAATCGTTGCAAAAATCCTCAAACACTGCGTGGTGAAATTAAGTTGAAAAGCGGTGCCAAGGACCCTCGCAATTGTATGGTTACTACGATGATGTCTCCTAGGTCCCCGGCTCTCAAATTAAAATCTGGAGAATTTCACCAAAATTAAAAAGAGATTAATTCGATCAAGATGGCTCATCCAGTTTCACGATGGCAACGGAATTATAATCTTTAAAAAAATTTCGACCGCAACTGTTGACCTAAGAGAATTAATGTGCGGTAACGCAAGCGGGAAATTGCGTAAAGCTAATCGAGCGTTCGTTGACCGTAGGGTACGGTCACATCGCTCCGAAGACGAAGAACGGGAAAGTGGTGACCATATTCTACGCCATCATCGGGATTCCCCTGATGTTGCTGTGCCTGTCGAACATCGGCGACATTATGGCGTCGAGTTTCAGGTAATTGATCGACCAGAATGCACAAGAATGCACTCACTTAGACCGCATATACTTTCTAATGTGTTGCAATAGCACAGTTAGTTAGTACTTTAGTGAAAAGTAAAACATGGATGTTTTAAAACTTTCAAAGAGATATACAGAATTCAGAAATTTTTAACTGTGCATTGTTTTCCTAGATTTTTATACTGGAGAGTTTGTTGCTACATATGTACGAAGCCACCAAAGAAAAGGCGAACGAGGGCCCATCTTGTCAGATCGTATTCTATGCGACAACCAGGGTACTTGCTTAATTTCTACGACATGAATCCTGATTTACAAATGAAATGAATGGTAATGAAAAATGAATTTATTGGAAGGCGATATGGCGGAAGTAAGGGTGGCTTTCGACGATCCATCAGGGTGAGCGAAAGATCAGCGGATTCAGCTTTGGGCTTGTCTGAGAGTTTGGCAAGATCGTCGTATTCTGATGCCGATTACAAGTATGCCAAAATTTATTAATTACAGCTACTATTTTTATTAAGATTGAGATAGAAAACAACTGATCAATATAGTAACAGTTACTGAGAAATATTGCTGGTTAAATAATTGTCAAAAATATGCAAGGTGTTTCACAAATTGTACTCCAAGCTTAAATTGCATTTGCATCAATTGAGGTACAACGCCCGTCGATACGAGAACGGCGAAAATAGAAAGCCGAGTTCCTCTTATCCATCGTCTGCAAATCCAAATTTCGGATTCAAGTCGGCGACCATGTCCAGATATTCGGATCTACCGATAGCTAAATCGACTAGAGGTATTCAAACACGTTTCAAGAATTCTTCACTGCGAAGACAATAAATGTATCTAAGTAACGATTGCATGCAGCCAGTCCCAAGATGACGACGCAATCGCTGGACCGGAAGTTAGTGATGCGTTCACCCAATGACACTGATCGTTCACCGGTTTTATGCAATCAGTATGCCCTGGAGGATTTGGAAAACGAGCTACGACAATGGCACACTTCCGCCGGAGACAGAAGTAAGTATTTAATAACAGCAAGGGCGAAAGGCATAATCTCTTATAACTATAGCGCATGAAATATTAACTCAAGCTATTTGTTGTAAACAGGCAAATAATTTCTTCTATACTTATTTCCCCTTCAGTATAAATTATATCTGTTTAATGGATATCGGTCTCTCATTTCCAGTAGATAATTCTAAGAAAACACAGCCGGAAGCACAGATTACTGGCGTGAAAGAAAATGGTGCGAAACAGGTGCCATTAGTAACAAGGTCTTTGCCAAGAAGGTGTTTGTCCATGGAAGGTGCGACCAGCAATTATAGATCGAATCTATCACCCCCTTTACGACCATCCCCTATTTATTTGGACATGGAGAACCCGAGGAGGTCGTACACTTCGAGATCTAGACGCTATAGGAGCAACTATCCTGTTGGTAAGTATTTCTTTCTTTATGTCAATTTGTATAACGTGCAATCGACTAGTTGCAACTTATATGAAATGTTTCTTTCATTTTTAAAAGCTCGTTCCTATAGAAGAGACACGTTGCCAGCGGAGTTACTATCGCCAAGTGGTTTCCCTGTGCACAGGCAAGCATTCGTGGATGATTTCGACTCCGATTACGATTATTATGGAAATGACGATCAAGATAGACAGCCCTTAAAACCGGTACCAATTTGGCTGTGCGTCTTCCTTGTGGTCAGTTACATATTCGGCGGTGCTTTTCTGTTCAGTGCCTGGGAGCATTGGCCTTTCCTCGATTCCGCGTATTTCTGTTTCATTACTCTCACTACCATAGGTCAGTATGATATTTAATTGAATTGCTCGCAAATAGAATTCATTGAAATGCAAGTTAAAAATGAACTCGTCAATCGCCGACAATTGCAATTGTTTCAGGATTTGGTGACTTTGTCCCAGCGTACAAGCTGGACGCACACAAAGGGATCGCGGTTTGCTCGTTGTACTTGTTATTTGGAATTGCTTTGCTGGCGATGAGCTTTAATCTGGTGCAAGAGGAGGTCATCAACAATGTGAAGAACGTCGCAAAGAGGTTGGGGATCATCAAAGAGAGTGACGACGAGGAAGATGCGGACGACTATGACGCGTACGACGTCGAATATAACGACGAGGTCGACAACGAGCTCGAGGGCTACGTCCTCGATACTCCTCGATGTCACTCGATGGCTAGAAACGTTCGCGGAATTTCCGTCGCATAGCGAGCCACGTTGCCCGAATTTCTTTTCATTCATGAATTCCTCCACCTTCTTTTTCTTCAATTTTCTTCTCCGCGCCTAATTAGCTTATCGACGTCAAAATGGAAAACTTGCCCGCACTTTGAAATGAAGAAGAATTGGAGGGACAGATTTCATTTACTGCAAAGGGTACACACTTTTGGCAATCGCAAAGATAGCTGTATTAATCGTTGAAGATGATGGACCCCTTGTAACTGAATTTTTAAATAAAGTAAATTAAAATTTTTAATAACTTTTGGAAGGGCAAACGAAATCCCATAGTATCAGACAATCTGATTTCCAATCCCCATTTCTCTCAAACATAATTTTATTCCTACCATTAAATTTATTCTGCTACGAAAAATATTCCGAGGATAAAGCTAATGTTAAATCTAATTGATGTATCGTATTGCTGCAGAATAATGAGGAATTATTCGATGATAATTTAAAATATTAACAAATTTCCGCGTTCATTGCCGACGCTCACATGCACCGAGTGTCCAGGAAGTATGAATCCGGTCACGGACGAGCAGCATTGAATTCGACTATTTTTAGTGCCGCGCTATTTTCAGTCAGCATGTCGAACGAAGAAATCAGTGCACGAGGGAGCCTCGAGGAAGCGGCTCGTTTTCACGCAATTATCTGTGGCGATCGCGGGAAAGCAGCCTTTCATCGCGAAACCGGTCGAACGACAATTAATCCACAAAAACTGAAAGTAATCGAAAATTTGTAATTCTTCGATCAGCGTTTGTCGCGAAGTGATGAGAAAAATTCGTGTCAAATCGTAAATAAGTGAAAATATAAAGCTGATTAAATATTAGCACAAAATTGAGAAAGATTGTACAATATTAAAGAATGTTCCAATTTTTTCTGTAGAGTCCAAGGTGACGAATTAAGTGGAAAATCTAAGATTCAGTGTATTCTAATTATGCCAAGATACTAAGGACATCCTGATTAATATACCTAAGTTATATAAATCCAATAAATAACAAATCATTAATCCGTGCTATGTAAAGAAAAATTGTGCAACATGTAAACAAATTCGTGCAGGAACAAATCAAACGATCGTCACAATGATTTACAAAAAAAAACATTGATACGCAGGAAGAATGGCTGCAACAGCACGTGCCAACACGTGGCGCGCTGACCTAACAGACTATTCAACTGAAAGGTACAATCGTGTCTTCTTTTAAAATGATATACAAACCTGTATATTGTTTAATCCAAACAAAAAATGATAGAATACGGGAAAGGGATTAAATAATAAGCTGGACAATTATTTATCTGGACTTGGACGTGGACAGGACTTGTGAGTTTGATGAAATTCCCGATTCCTTGCCAGATGGTTAATAGTCTGACAATACATTTCGTTCAGTCGTTTTCGATTCTTGGCGGACCGTGGACAGAGTCGATAGCAGACTTCTATCGAACGATATAATTCAGAGAGGCAGAAGGGACACACGATACCGACGTTTCCTATTACGCGACCGTTTAATTTTGCTGTTGCACCGGGTCAGCGATCGCGAATAATCCGCGCTCTTCTTTTTAACATTCTGTCGTGTTCCTGCTATTAATTTATCTGGAACGGATCGTGAAGATCGTAAGCGGTGACCGGCCGCGTATTACACGGAACGAAAGGAGCCACCGTGGAAGCCGATCGGAAGAAATTGGACATTTTTGGTACGTTGGTCAAGAGTAAGAGCATTGAAACTTTCAATAGCTGTGTAATGCGCACATCGTTCATTAATTTGGGACTAATAATGAGCTTTGGTAAAAGCATGGTTCTTTTCGCGCGGAACCTGCTTTTCTCGACAAAATTCTAGCTCTATTTTTTGTTTAGAGAACAGAGAATTTTGTTCTTCTGTAGCGAGCTTTAATTAACCTTTCTCATAAATGCATAAGACGGACTTCATTTTTTATTTTATGGAAAGAGAAGTGTGTGGTTTTATGTAACTATTGTTAGTATCACTGTGAAAATACTTTCGATTTAATATTATTTCATTTTTGGCATTTAAGAATAACAGTTTTTTCTAATTTGAGGAACGCAGTTAATAGACCGTACGATTCCATGGAAAGTGTGTTAAACCTCGTTTTACGCGAAGATACGATAACTTCATCTGTTTATTTGCCACGGCCGAAAAACAGAGAAGCGAAAAGGGTAGTCTCGAGAGCACACAATCGCTGGGTACCTAGCCCCTTTCTTTATTTTACGATGCTACCGAAATACTTTCGTTACAGTGCAAGCATCAGCGTCGCGACGCGGGGTATGACGAAAATTTCACGCGTCTTAAAATTTCATCGTGTCCAAGCGCTACAAAAGTACGTGGCCATTACGCAAGAGCTATGAAATTACGGTGCCTTCACAGTTAACAATTTACTGCACTTACAAATGTTATAATTGCTTCGTTAACTTGGTGCCCTGGCCTTTTCATCGTATTTAGTGGCTGTTACCAGTTATGTATTCTTTCTGGAAGAATATCGCACGCGAAAAACTCCGCGTACACATTTCAGTCCCGATGCAAACCAAACTCTAAGCAAATTTTTAATCAATTTCAGGGATTTGCCATGTTACTTGGTTACCACAGACAAATAAAAATGGTGCCCACCCAATTACTCTCCAACATCTGAAGCTTGAACGGCGGTCTAAGCAGCCTAGAGAGAGTTTCGTATCTCGAACACTCGGATGCCGGTTGAAAAATGGAAGGGGATCGGGCATCGTATTCGATGTCAAGCAGAAATTGGCAACGTGGAAGTTATCGTGGCCGTAGCGGAAGACGAAGAAAACGAAGACGGAAGTCATGGGGCGAGAGGATCGCGGACTGGACCAGAACTCTGATAGCCTTTCTCTTCAGCAACGTGGGCATAGTGTGCTTGGTAGTTGGGTATACTATAGCCGGCGCTTTCGTGTTCACTCACATCGAGGGAAGAAACAACATGGACGTTGTCGGCGGGGTGATCAAGCTGAGAAACGTGACAGCTGCCACTTTGTGGGAGCTTACTTCCAAGGTGGCAATTTTCTTTCTTTTTACTTTGTTTCTTGTCCGAACTGCTCTTCGAGTTCTAGTTGGCTTAGGGGCCAAAGACTTGAACAGATAAGGGGTGCGATATTAGAGGCGGGATGATCCGCTTTATCTTTCGAGAAAATTATCGATGGAGCAACGCGAAATTCGCGACTGCTTTTTATAGGCGAACGGGTTGGATAGAGCTTATTAAGGCCAATTTCTTGAAGATAATTTATCGGGTCGCGGGAATATATGAAAGGGGAGCTAGTATTATCAAATACTTCAATTTAAAGAAGGGAGGCGTTAAAAATCGAACGCTGGGTCAGAAAGTACATAGACTGTTTGCGATGTTTACTTTGCTCGATTTCTCTGCGCAGGAGAACGTATTCTCCGAGAGGATTTGGAAAGCGAAAGTACGTGCGATCCTCGAGAACTACCAGAAGAAAATGGTAACGGCTATAAAGAATGGCTACGACGGCGCGGAGGAGAACAAAAGGTGGAGTTTCGCCGGGGCATTCCTGTATTCTCTCACGGTGATCACTACGATCGGTGAGTTTACCTTCATTATATAATTTAATATTTAATTGTACTACAATTGATGAATGTGAACCATTTTTACAAACGCCGCAATGAGTCCCGCAAGAAAATTATCGTGGTCCAAAAGCATGGACTCCAGAAATGTTCGCAGGAGAGACGGTGCAGTTTTCTCGGGACAAAGTTTAATGTTTCGCGTCCAATGAGCTCCGCCTCGGCTAACCAACTTGCAAAAAGAATGGTTAATGCCGAAAAGAGGAACGCAGACACGAGTGGCCTTTAACTTTGCCAGCGCAGAGGCGACCCGAGCCGGAGGAACGCGTTTCAAAGTTCCACGTAGAAAATTTGGAGATGCAAAGGGGAGTGATTCGCTAGAAAATCTGTTTGCGAATTCAGAGAAAACAGCGAAAAAATTGGATCGAGGAAAGTGGACGTGCAAAGGAAAAAGATGTGCATGCGATTTTTACACTGCTAGCAATATTCGAAGCTTAATGCGCGGTCTGGTGATTCTGAAAACCTGGGCCTTGACAGGTGTAGAATTTTGTTTGGAATTTCCTCCTATCCAGTGTCAAGGTAGAGGAAAAACATCGAAGCATTCCAAGAATTTAATTGCACCGCTCGGACAGTTTCGCATTTCCTTGATATCGAAATATGTACACTAATAGACATACATATATATCTGGAAAATGATTTTCGTATACGCGACGACGCGTCGTTTCGACAGGGCTGCAAAACATACGCGAGGCTTCGTTAAGCCGGAAATTAATTAAAAGCCGAGCTATAGTCACGGATCGTTCGACCTCCTGAGATTAACGAAGCTACTCCGTAGGACGCTGATCTTAATTGATTTTCCGATTGACACTCTGTATCGACGTCGATTTATTAATCTGCCGATTCGGACGTCCAACTCGAGTACCCAATCGTGAAATATTTTACAGAAGATTCCTTTTTAAAATTCGTCACGATTATAGCGTCCTTACATATTCTTTTAGATATTGGAAACAGGAACAGTACAACATCGTGGGATTAATTGTACGAAAAGAGTGACGGGATTCAGGCCATTGTTGGTTAAGTTTAAAGGATGAAATCTATAACGAGGCAGACCGGTTTACCGGAGAGACTTCGTCCGAGTTTACCTGCAAGTTTGTTCCTCGTTACAGAAATTGCACGCCGTTCGATCATCTATGTACACACAGACTCCGTCGTTAAAGCAAGTTTCGTCGGACTATTATCTTAACTGAGACCCGCTTGGTCAAGAGACTAGACTAACTTAAAAATACGTCAAGATCAAGATCGTTCACTGTTTCGCAAATTTGCAAATCAATCCTCCACTTGCTCGTTGAAATATCTTTGCACGATTAAAAATACATTTAATGCGCTAAATCATAGGGCGAAATATGAATTAAAAAATTGGTAAAAAATGCTGGCAATAATTATGGAGAACTGAGCGTCACAGCGTAGAAAAAAAATCGACTCTACGTCGACCTTCGTTCAATGATCTTGCGAGGCCGTCGGGATACGAGTCGATTAATTTCCAATTCAGCGTCGTTGACCGCGTTTCCGAAGAACGCGCTTAGCACAAGCTCACGGTTGCTTTTTTTCTCACACTAGACACCGAAGACCTCTCTATTCGCGATAAAACAAATCCACGTACAATTTCAAATGCGAGTAAGCAAAATTTCGAAAAAGGAAATCTATCCATTTCCGTAAGCCGGGCGTGGAAAACAATGCACGTGAAATTTCCAACGAAAAGCAAATTCCGCAGGAAGCGTACGCACAATGCGGCGTACAATCCATCGAACATCACTCCAACAGGAAGTTTAAAATCGTAAACGATCCCAGCGGCGGTCAACAAATGCGGCTCCGTCTAGAGCACAAATCATTCCGGAGCATAAAAATTCCATTGTCCTTTTTTTCCGTGGCATAACGGTGGTTCGATATTTCTTTTTTGAGACAAAGGATAGCAGGACCCAGCGACGGTGGCGGATAGAGGGAATTAACGACACGAACTTTTGGCACGTTAGAGGTGCGCGGGTGTAAGCACACGCGCGCTCGACCTTTTAATTAATTCCGGGGGGGCCTCTCGTCCCTTCGCCCTCTTCTCTGGTTCGAGACGAGACCCTGCTATCCACTTTATCTCGACCGTGATTACAGGCCAGCAGCATCAGCCTAAAAGGGTCGGCTAGCCGACAGCCAGATCGATTCGCGAGTCGACCCTAGCCCGGCTAACGATAACCGCTTTTGGAACGCGTGAAAATTCGAGGCCACGCGAACATGCCGCAGCTTGTGCGAAAGAATCGCGCAAACGTCCATTGGGATCAGATAATGAACCAATAGCGACTCTTGTCCGGCTGGCTTTCATGGACCATAACGATCTGATATTATTTTAGAATTGGGTAGCACAGTTTCCCTAATGATTCATTACATATATGCAATTGCGGGGGCGTAAAACATTTGCAAAGCTCGTGATTACTCAACAGTTGCAATGTATTTGGATATTTGAAAGGTTGGATACTCAAGAACTTTTACCGTTGTGAATGATAGGGTGCTCGAGGACCTTTGCACTTGAAACTTAGAGTGCCGGCTACTTCTGTTCAAGAGTGTTTGACGAACATCTTTAGCACATTTCTTTTAATCCGCGCAATCACTGTACAGTTGTTATCAATAACGTTTGACTACGTTTCTCTGATATCGTCGTTCGGAAATCGAATTTGAATTAGTGAGGTATGTTAGAGTTATTACAAGCACCGAAGGGCTAGTCAAAGCTCGTGGATCGATACGAAACGTATAAATCATCCACGATTCTCGTAATCAGCGTCTCGTGGTGCTCATTGACGGATCGGGGACATTAGTGACAACGTAACTTGAACCGAAGGAATTATTGGCGATTAACCAAAAGTACCGGTAGGCTGGTGGGATGCGCTCGTTATACTAGAACCGGTAATTTCGCCGTGGGCCAGGCAATCAATTATCAAGATTAATCGCGGTATGCTCGATAATTCGCAAACGGTCCACTTTATCTGCCCAGGAATTTATTAATAATCAGCAGAACCCTTCTACCTTTCAATCTATTTGTCCCATCAATTCCTATCGTACCACATCTTGCCGTAAAAATTTTGCACACCTGCCCAATTCCGCAGTGTAGTTTCAACGAGGTTCGAAAAAAGACAGAATCCTTTGAAGATTCATAGGAAGATTATTAATAAAAATCGTAATTTAAATCCCAGTTGCCTAATAGAAAACTTACCTATGAGAAATCTTACCAAAGTTATTCTGAGAAATTCCTGCGATTGCACCGTGGGAAACGAGGTATTTTAGTTACTTGAAAAATGAAGGCTGCAATCTTGGACGCAAGGGTACTAAACAACTTTAACAGCCGACCCTCGATATTCACGAGCCTTACTGCCCGTAATCCCACGAATACGATTCATAATTCGACGGAATAAGTTCCCCAGAAGGGCTGTGCACCGTGGTCCTCGTAAAAACAGTTCCACGAAACTCGCTTGGAAAATGATTTTCCATGACATTACAGGAACTTCTGAATTCCATGGTCTTTAGGATAAGCTGGCGAGTGTCGAACGGTCGATAAAGTAATTAATATCGCGTACTCCTTGCATTTTATACTATTTCTATGTTTTTATAATAAGAGCCTGAAAATTAGCCTGGATACGAATGCGTTTGCTATAAAATTCGTGAAATTGTTCCGAGCAGAGAAGATTTAATAGTGGGTCTGTTGGGGTCACAGGTTACGGGAACATTTGTCCAAAGACGAAATGGGGCAAAATGGTGACCATAGTGTACGCTATAATAGGCTTGCCACTTTTCTTGCTCTATCTGAGCAACATCGGCGACATCCTCGCGAAGAGCTTCAAATGGATCTATGCTCGCTGCTGTCTGTGCAAGTATGCCTTTTCTACTTTTTCGCTTTCGTGTGTGCTTCCCAGTAAATCGCAGTGGAAATGTTTCAATTTGAAAATCATGTAAATATACTTGTTGCTATATTTTATAAGATGTCGCAGAAGGCCCATAGAAATGACGACCAGGGGGAGTAAAAATGATGGTGCAGGTGTAAGAAGAAATCATTGGCAAGTAAGTACATAATTAATATTCTGCTGATACTAATTTGGAAATTGAAATAGAAAAATTGTCACCTTTAACAGATTACGTGTTGGTATTTGAAACTAACAAGCGAAGCATTTTTTAACAGGTTGTGGACATAGATGGAAGGGAAATAGACTCGTCCAGCATGGATAAGGAAATCCCTTTAGAAATCGACGGAGCGAAAGAGACTGACGGAAACGAGGAAGATGACGACGAGAGTAGCAGCTACGATCCACAACGCGTCACGGTGCCTCTGACACTCTGCGTTGCGATAATGGTTGGGTAAGTGTCGTTAACGATCGATCATATAACTGGACATATTCTGAAGAAACCATTCGTTTAAAGTTGTCCCTCGATAATCCCAACATTTATACATTTCTTCTATGCCGCACATAAATAAATGCTAAATGACCGAGAAAATTCAGTGTCAAGATTTTCACCAAGTATCCCATCATTTCGAGGGACCTTTCAGGTACATTTGGGGTGGAGCTATCCTGTTCTCTGAATGGGAGGATTGGAACATGTTGGACGGTTCTTATTTCTGTTTCGTCTCGCTGTCGACCATAGGATTCGGCGACATAGTGCCAGGCGACAAAATTTACGCGGCCCAGGGCTTGGATTTATCCTTCATCTTCTGCTCCATGTACCTGATGCTTGGTGAGTGGCGACGGCCCTTAGAATTTTATCGCTTCTGACGTTCAATGCTCAAACTTTGCTAGCACGATCCATTTGCCCGTCGCCGATTTTTCCAAAGATTAATTCGAAGCCTGGTTAAGACTGCAATTTATTGCTACTACTACATAATACAATTAAATCAAGCTATAAATAGTACTAATAATCATAATGATCATCATCATAATAAAATGAATGAAAACGTTTAGTCATATAGTCCATATCGGCCACCCTCGCTAAACTTATGCTCCCTGATTTATGAGACGACCTTTTAACCCTTCGTTTACTCCAATGTTGCTCGCTCGGAACAGCCAGAATCGTCTTGAAGCGTGTCACCATGACGAAATCGCAACGAGAGTTAATGTATGCGACTTAATAGTTATATTCAGGCTAGTTTCCAAGCGCATGGGTACCGACTCGACTACAAACGAATCGTTCAATAGCGCTCCTGTTGATCCGATTCATTGAACGAATAATGTAATCTCGGCTTAGAGAAACTGTGCTCCATTTTATCCTACAAATAAACGTGTCTGGGTCCACCGATTTCGATCAATCGACTAACGTTGACAGGGCCGCTTTATTCTTGTGATTTGCGATTTTGGATTACGTTGGAAATACGTATAAGCTGTTATCCGATTAATTAGTCTGCAATATTTGGAGCATTATAAATTTGGATATAGAAGCTGTTCCTTGCCTTAATTTAAATATGAAGCAGCAAGCATTCCAATTTAAATAGAATATTCAATAATTTTAATTTAAATGCACAAATGTGTCACTTAGTTATTTATGTGTAGTCCTACTGGAATGCGTAGTTTCGTTTTGGTTAATGAATAGGGGGCCAGAGTATCGCGTATCGTGACAAGGGTCAGGTGGATCGATTGCTTTCTAGTCGTGCTTTGAACGCGCCGAAACAAAAGTTTGACAACCACCTCGATTCTCCTTTCTCTCTCTCTCGGGGTCCGGCCCGTATCGAGGGCTGTGGGGAAAACTCGATTTTTCGATTGGCGTTTACGCGACGATGGGAGCGAGCTTCGAGTTCTTTGAAGCGGTGCTTTTTCGAATAACGAATCGAATCGAATCGAACCGATTTGCTGGCCATTTTATAGTATTCCGACAGAGTGTTGGTTGGTCGAGTGGGCGCGAATCGATTGCGGTATAGATAATGTCGCGACGTTAAAAAATAGAAAGCAGTATCAAGGATTAAAAATTTGTGCAGTTCATTCTTGGCGATTAAACTTTCATTACGGCGGGCCTCGTCAAAATGTTTTATTTGGAATGATATAAATTGACGTTAAAGTAATTTGTTGCAGGTATGGCGTTGATCGCGATGTGCTTCAACCTGATGCAAGAAGAAGTGCTCGCGAAGGTGCGAGCACTCGTGCGTACAATTAAATATATATTTCGATGCGACAGGTGACCATGACTGGTCTCAGCCACGTTCTGCGCCTCCACGACGTGAGGTGAGTCGAATCTTCTCTCGATTTATTCATGATACACATTGCGTCTAAGGCAATCGTACACTGGAGTTTCGCTTGCGATGGAACACGATGTCTGAACAAATCGAAATTTCAGAAGAGTCCGTGCGAATAACGTCAGAAATATTTCCAGAACTAGTGGAGTGCAAATTGCTGTGATTTCTAAATCATTTGAAAGCTCGTGAATATTTAAATTTACGATCACAATTTCATGTTCCAATTTCCTGAATTTAGTTTACGCTTTAATCCAGCCGCGAATCCTCTCGCATGAAAATAAATGCTGTAAACACGCTAGGTATTTTCGAAGTAAAATACAAGTTCCTCCCTTGTCTTGCAAGAAAAACGAGAGGAAAGTTGTTTCTGCCTGCGACGACCCGCGGAATAGATAAAGGGGAAGCAAAAAGGAGGTGGTACGTGAAAAATGAAGTCTTCTTTCGAGAGGAAATATAATGGGGGAGCGAAGCGATCGATCGACGGGAATTTAGCCCGTCGAAAGATCGAGCTCAAACGCTCGTTTACGCTTTCAAAGACATTGCTTTCATTTCCTCTCGGCGATAAAGTATCTACGGAAAAGCAAGACGATAAAAACAAAAGGATTCTTATTATATCGTGCCATTAAAATTTTATTTAGAACGTTACGTAGTTTTTATTGGTAATTTTATTTTTTATTCGCTTCTTCTATCGTGGGAAAAGTTATGATAAAAACAATGAAATTAGCAGGAGACAAATTTGCCAGAAACAAATTTTGTAACGCCGAACGGAAGATTATCAACGAATCAGCGAATATGTATCTCGAACTTTCATTAGGCGGTGTCGTCTTTTTCGGCCATTAAAGAGCTCTTTAGAGGGGACATAGCCCCGGGTGAAGTCGCTTTAACACCAACCACGAAACTTTCCTCCGAGGAATCGGGCATTAGTGCATCTTTGGAACGAGTGCATAGAAGCTCGACCGAGGAAAATAAGTATAAGCGTTTCCTTTCTTTACTTTCAGCAGATAGCAGTTCACCGTTTTAAAACGATATTCCGCTATCACTCCTCGTGTCATAACAATTTCGCAAAAGAAAGATGTACTAAATGAAATGATTAATCGGGGAAAATTCCACATTCCATTGTATCGTCCGAATGAGAAAAATAATAACCGTAGCAGTATCTGCAACAAACTCGTAATCCCCCAAACACCAACTTCAAATCCAAGCAGCGTATACTTTAGCCAGCCGCAAACAAAACACGGCCTACGAAAAAGCTGGAAACATCAGCAGCAAGTATTGTGGCCTCGGCCTTCATCATCCCTCACCCCGAAGAAGACGAAGAAGACACCCTGCCAGAAGCATCTCTCCTCCAACCTACTAACAGATAGGGTTAAAGGAGTGGAAGTGGCAGGAGGGGGTTGTTGGAACGGGGTTGCAGCGTTCCTTCATGCGGTGATCGCCCGCACGAGGCCGCGCAAGCGTCCGAAATCTTTCCACTATTACGTTTGCGCAATGTGCACCCTTGTACGGGGTGCGTCCGTGCCGGTGACGCTCTCCATGGACGGCAGACAGTTTCCACGACACTCGATGAACGTCGTTCCCCGTCCAGTCGAGCCACAAAAATCCATTCGATCCTTACAACCGCGTGAATTTCGCGTCTGTGAACAAACCAACCCCTCAGATGCCTTAATCACGATCTGCCTCGCCTCGAAATCAGAGTAATTCCTGTAGTGTAGATTCACGGAGGCTAGAGCACGCGACTCACGTCGTGAGAGAATGCTGCGTGCAGCATGGAGCAACGTGGCGGGGCCGTGAAGCAAATTTTTCGAAGAAGAAAGAAGATCCAGCATCGTCTCCTCCCCGATGTTCCCGTTTCCATGAACTGAGAGGAAGATGAATATTTTAAGGGAGGCCCCGAAAATTTCGCCGTCGCAGTGAGATGCACGAATAGCGCAAAGAAGAACGGAGTATCGCGAGAAGTAGACAGTTCGCAAAAGAAAATTTCTAGTGACAGATGACTGGCTCGCGGTCGTGGATCAATGTAAACGACGCGGGGAATCCTGAGAGGAGGTGGCCAAAGGCGAAGTCTTTTCAATTCCGCTATTTAATTCAGACGACGAAGCCGAAATCGCAGGCAGATCTTTCCTTTCCAATCAACGAGTGCTTTCTGAAAATCGCGGAGTGTTTTTTTTCATTCGCAGCGAAAGGAATGCAGGAAAGCGAGTCTTCCCGTGTAAAGACGTACTCCTGAAGAGATTTTTAAGTCCGCTGGGGAGGGAAGGACGATCTCTACGGTCGGATTCGAGCGATTTGAGAAATAACTAGGGAGAAGTTTGTTCGGCATCGACGAGCGGACATGCCTGGTGAAACGATTGTGGGAAGTTGAGCATTGTCACGATACGGGACGATCGCTGCCAAGGTAAGTAGCAAGTTACACGGTTTGGAGTTGCGAAGAAAAGTTTTTCGAACGTTTCCGAATCGATGCGCCGCTGGTTGCAGCGACGCACACAGACGGAGAGGCATGTACGAGATCCGTGACACGCAGACGATTTTTATCGCGTTGCCGCAGTTCCTGGACCGCCGGATGTCCTAAACCCTTAGCCCTTGATTATAGGAATTGTTCTTACAAGAGGAAAGAATGTTGGGCGAATCTTATTCTTGTCGTTTCATTTGCCTTTCCTTCTGTTTCACTTCTCTGTTATTCCTTATAGGTTTTCAAGTTAATTTTAAGTTACGCGAAATACGCATGTATCCACTGTTTACCCTTCATAATTTACAGAATTGTTACAACTGATGTACGAAATGTATCAGCGGGGCCAATTAGGGACGAACTTTCACTGGCAAAGTGATGCTTGATACTTCTTTAGGAAAGAAATTGGAGGGGACGCGAGTTTGGGAAGTATAGAGGGTCAGTCACATGACTGGCATAATTTGGAGAAAAAGTGAAAAAGCCCAGATTTCCTTTACACAAAATCTCTAACAAAATTGCAGTGTTATTTTTCAAATACCCTATCCTCAATGAAGTTCAACACCAGCAAACTAAGAACAAACTACGACAGATTTGAATCCGCAGAAAAATCCCAATCTAACAACTCGATTACTTTTTAGCATTATCAAGCCGCAATATTTTGAATTCGTAGAAAAATTGTACAAGAGATGGAGAACGTTTTTAGGTAACTTGTATGGCTTTCAGTGAATTCCATTGACCCAACCGAATGCACGCTGATATTTTTATGTGTTCAAAGGGAGGCTTTCTATCATTCATGGATATCCCGGTTCTAGAAGATCGACATTTAACTTTTCACGCTAGCTGCTAGGCGAAGTAATTTCGCCCAGCTGTCCAGTTCGGCGTGTTAACAGCTTTCGATAAATGTCCCGTCTTTGTTGGCTCGTCCGGTTCGTTTTATGACCGGCGATTCGTCAGCGAAACTCGGTTTTACCGCGAGCAGACGAAACTGCTTTTGTCGAGTGACTTTTCACTACCGAAAACCGATCGCTCTTCCCGATACTTTTCGCTCGATACAAGTTCCAGTAGATGAACTTCCATTTTACTCCTTAAACCTTACGGTGTCGAAAATGTACAGCTATTTCCAGATGGACGGGGTGTCAGATGAATTTAACAGCCGCGGTGACGATAAATGATAAATTGTAAAATGTGTAACAAATCCCGAACTCAGTAGTAAAAATGTTGAATAGAATTTGATGATGTACAAAGTTTAAGGGAAAATGCTGGTAGTTAATAAATTTCAACCTTGCTTCTATTTGTATTAACAATAATAACTAAATCGTATTGGTAAAGAATACTGCTTCGTAGTACGCGAAATTTCATGAAAACTAGCTCGCATAAATAAACAGGAGTAATAGAGTGACGCGTTGTATACAAGCTTAACAAGTTAGCAGACAGATTGTATATTCAAAGAAACACAGCACTGAAACAGAGGCGTTATACGAGCGTGTTTGCTATAACAACAAGAAAAACGAATTTCGCACCGATTGACGGACGAAAAATAAAAAGACCTGGCAACGCGTCAACGCAGTAAAAAAAGAATACCTCGCAATTAACGAAAGTTTTTGTATCAGGAGTAATTGGAGGTTAACTAATTTTAAACTAAAAAAATAAACGTAAAGTACAGAAAAAGATGTTCTACTTAAAAATATATCTAACCGGTGTGTATGTTAAGAGAATGTCCGACCACGTGTCGACCTATTCTACTTATACGGACCGCTAGCATCACTGCTAGAGAATATAAGAAAATTAAGCTTTATCGAAATTTGCTTTTTTTGTGCAATATTTACATTTCCTTCCATTGTTTAAGGAAATTAGATTGCAATAGAGCGAGCCTATATTTTAATATAAATTTGATATCTGTTTTTGGTTCGTCCGTAGTGCCCCAAAATTCGTTATCTGTAAATTATTACTGTTGTAATAAATAATTTAATTCTTTGTGCTGTTTATTAATCTTGCGTTTAACATGAACAGCATTTACATGAAACACGCACAAAGAGTTACAGAGAAACATATAGGTGCGGTCGTAGTAGTGCGAAACGTGTCTGACAATAGACGATCCATTTTCCCTTGCTCCGTTACATTTCGCTTCACCGTCGTGGTTCTTTGTTCGGGTCAATCATACCCTCGCTATATTTAGCTGTATTCCTCTTAATACATTGATGCATTATTTTGAAGACTGTCCCGAATAAAAGTCGCTTGGATTAATAAAAGCATCGTCAGCGGTTCTATTTGAAATCCTCGAACGTTATCACCGTTTATTCCCCGATGAAAAATAATTTTTTCTCTCTTGAATATTAAACAGCTCTCTTTATATTATGAGAGTTAAACGATGAAGCTTTGGCAAAGGAATACGTATTAGCTTCGTAAAAGGGAAGCATGCGTGAAAATGTTTTTCATCTGAAATATCTCTTCATAAATACCGCCGTACATTTACCAGGAATACCTTGCGTATAATTTATAGGAATATCTTAAAATACTTAAGAATTATGCAACCAATTATTATATTGGAATAAAAAAATGTATAAATTGGTCTAAAAAATTATGCCCTACTTGGAGCCGTTCTCGCAAGCGTAACAAGTGCTACTGTACCAAAAGTATAAATATTCCCCCAACTTTCTTAAATCTTTAATCATCGCAGAAACCATTTCCACTACGTCTATTTAAAGAAACTTCGGCCTCAACGTAAACTTTCTGTCCCTTCGCCGCCAAAACTTTCAACACAATTCACACGTCCAGTTACTCGCACGATACTTTTTACTTTACTCCCCCCTGGGTCGCTTTATCGCCAGAAACTCGAGCTTCTTGAAAATTTGAAGTGTCACAACCAACCTGGCCCCTGTTGCGTGTTCCCCTATCCGATTCAATAGAACTTCCCTCTTGTTATCTCTATGCGAATACTGAAACCATCCAAGAGACTTTCAACGCTTTCGGGACCATTTCGGTGCAACGAGATCGTTAAATCCACCAAGATATCGTGAATTGATAGACAAAAGCGTAAAGTAAACAGCTTGATTCGTCTAGACGTGGCGTCGCGTCGTGTTGTGTGAATGTTGTTCAGTCTCAGGATTAAATTGATCGTATCGTTAATCTTATTTATTTACGACATTTCATTGCCGGTCGACGAGCTTTCGACGTGTCGTCCATTTAAAAAACCGATCGATCGCCTGGAATCTTTCGAGTAGATTTATTTTTTATTTTCTTCTTTCCAACGTGGCTAAATAAAGCAGCCTAGTTGGATACTTTGAAGAGCCTGTAATCCTAAGGGTCTCCAGTAAATGGGCTTCCTTTCCCACTTCTCCTTCCACTTTCTACCTCGTCCAGCCGGAAGAAGAGGGATTAAGGGTAGACTTCCAACGGTATCCTTACCGTTTCTTGGTCCTTTGAGACCTTTATTAGCGACGTTTATATACTCGAGCTCGTGAAATTTCTCGGGCTAGAAAGTTTGTGTAGAACATGCACGGCCTCTTTTTCCATAGATTCGAAAAATCTCTTTACTTTGAAGTAATTAAAGGTATATAAAATTCGTACGAATTTATCCAACACTTTGGGAATTAATTTTCGTCTTCTGCTATGCTCAGAGTGGTTCTATTCTATTATACTACCCCAAATCAAATTCACAAATATCAGAACACTCGATAGCCTTTAAGAACCACACACACACAAAAAAACTCGACGAACAATTCGCGACCATTGAAAAAACACTCGTTTGAAAACGAAGTTTATCAGCTAGCCTGTTTACGTTCTCGACTCAAAGCTTCCGCCTTAATTACTGCCGGCTTGTTCGTCCCTTAATGAGAATAAAAAGCGGCTGGATATTGAATTTCTGGCTGGGCATTTTTCTCGGACAGACGAAAATCCTCTTACGGCTTTCACGGCTGGGTATCGCGCGAGGAAAGCGCGACTATTCATTACTCTATTGTTCGTAGCGTGGTCGCTTGTTGTTTTTTCCCTCCTTTTTCTTCCCCCTGTTCTCCCAGTTTTTTCATCGCCAAAAATCGTCGGCCAACCCACTATGAAATGCGAGACGACGTCGCGACCAAAGTTCCATTTCGAAAATTCCTGCTCGCGCAAAATAACTAGCCTTCCGGTTCTCGCATTTTTATTGTTCCCCGAGCAATTTCGCGCAACGCTTTCATTTTCTTGGCAAAATTAAAAGCCTTTTTAGTGGACCTTCTTGCCACGGGAATATTGGCTTAGCTCTTCTTGGATGGTTTTTGCGACGCAAAGGTTTTTCTTGGGGATACACTTTCTATGTTACTTGTACACGATCCGCGTTGTGGAATTTTCGAGACACGACAATTTACATTGAGTTGCCGCACGCGAAACCAACATCTTTTTTTTTTACTATCAACTTTTTCTCGCTTATTGGGAAACGACAAATAAGAAAACGCAGAAATTAATTGGACTGCTTAAATGAACATTTTTTCTAAACATTAATCTCCAATTGATATTGAAACAAATATTTCACGCGAACCCCTAGAATGAATAAAACGTAACGGCATTATTTTTAAGAATTCCCCTCGAGCGTAAGCTGGACTGGTTCGAAGACGAAGAAAACGAGGAAAGTTATGGCCCAAACGGTGGCAGGAGGGGGATAAAAACCGTGCTGTTTGAAAATATATTCTCACAGCGTTATCGAGTTCCCACCATTCTTTCCGTTCGAATACGCGTACCGTGAAAAGCTCCGTCGCCGTCGATGGAAGTTACGCGAGAATGTTGCCGGGAACGTTAAGAAGAAGTTAAGGGTGCCTTTATATATCGCTGGGATCGCTGAAAATCCTATCGAGTAGAGAAACTGTCTACGGCCAAAAATTTCCAACCACCTTCAGGCCCCTCTTAATTCACGTGCTCACATGCGGATACGTTTCCAACGTCGCGAAAACGCTGCCGCTTCTCCAAATCGAATTTCCGCGACCGACGCGATAATCCTTTCAATGTGAAATAATAATTCACGAGCATAGCAGAATAGATTTGTCACGCGTTTCGTATTTTACTTGATTTCTTTTATTCTATTTAAATACAACTACCCGTGAGCATTTGAAACGTCATTCACTCGCTTCGGGCAACGTGTTACGTACGAAATAGTAATTTGAAAGACACGATTAATCGCCAAGCAACAATGGCGCTGGTAATCACGATCGCAATCGCGGGCGGATTTAATCAGTTGCGAAAGTCGAGTAAATAAATCGCGTTGGCGGCAAGGTAAACGACAGGGTATTTATAGTTATCGCCATAAAGGGTAGGATGAAGAAGACGAAGAAGAAGAGGAGTTACAAGATAAGGAAGAGGCGAAGAGAAAGTGGGAAGTGGCAAGGAGGAAGGCAGAAGCAGCCTTTTTATCCTCGGAGCGGCGCTACAAGAGCTTCTCGTTCGCAAATGAGGCACGAGCGACGAGATAAGGGTAGAAAGCCGCGGGCCAGCCGGGCAGAGTCGAGCGTGCATGCGAATAAAGGGCGATCAAACGCGATAAAAACTCGCCTCGAGAACCGATAAGCCCTAATTGAATGTTCCCTCTCGATTTTAGCCGGCTGTAAAGCCGGAAACTTTAGGCACGTTCTATGATAACCCTGTCACCCCTGATTCGACCCCATTTTTCTCAATCTCACCCAGTTCGCGACTCGAATTAGGGACGGCCACTGGCACGGCTGGTTTGGATTGTGGCTGAGAGGGCACAGGGTTCGAAGTTTCTCGGAGCTTCAGGCCGGAAATTGTCGCAATTCGAATTAATCGGGGATGCACATCATTTTCTTTTGTCAGTAATGCGATTTCATAAGGAATTGATATCTATTACCTCAATCGTAGTCGTATTTTAGGAATAGGAATAGGAGTGTAATAATTTTGCAGCCCTCCTCAACGAAATGAAACGTTTCACTTGCACAACGATCCGCGCGTTAACGCATCTTGTGAACCAGATTATCCGAAACAAGAGGACTTTAGATTGCTCCAGCTACGGGTAGAATAATCAGGCCGGGCAAGTTTGCGACTTACTCCGTATACAAATTGCGTCATATTCCCGTGCACTACAGCGATAAAAGTGCAAAACTATTTTACACGCGCGTACACGAAGCCGAGGAACTTGACCCACTCCGATTCTCCCCAACAAGTCTCAATTAATTTTTTCAAATAATACCGAAATATTTCAAAAACGCAATTTTAAATTACCCCACTTCCACCCCAAAGCTATTAACCATCGACCACTGTACCAAATCCTTCACTCCTTTCAACCTACACACCCTTTAATACCATTATCTTCTCCCCTTCACAAAAGTCACCCTGCGTACTTTATTGCAGATCCATCCACCCTCTCCAAAGCGAATCTACCTACATAAAAAATGGAAGATACTCTGACATTCTGGAGAGTTGCACGAAACCGCGCAAAGGAAATATCGAACGGTACAAAAATATTGACAATATACACCAAAGCACGGATTGTAGGATAATCCTTGTGCGGGAAGAATAGACGTCGGCCACCGACGTCACGTTATTCCTTTAGAAACGCGAAGAATCAGGACACGGATGGAAAGGGACAGAAACCCGAGTTGGACATGTATCCGCGAATTAAAGAGCAACCTTCATTAGTATCGCTGTGAACCAAGAAAACGGCCGAGTTGCTAAGCGTTTTTGATAATTAAAAAAACGCGTCTAACCGCGATAATTGCGCACTTTAATCCCGGGAAAGACAAAGTAGTAAATCCCTTTACACTCTGTACCATTTATTCACATTTATTTATCATTTCGCGTTTCACTCCACACAATATATTATTTATACGTCCTATCCATTTTTACGACGCTCAAGGGAAACGTCAACCGAGAGAGAGTTCTTGCGGTTCGAAGTAGAGAACAGGAAGGTGGATAATTTCCTTTGTTAAAAAAAAATAACAATGGCAAAGAAACTTAAGATAAGACAGTTTCGATAATTAACTAATAACAATTAAGCTTCGTACATCCTCGTGATCTTCCAATCGTGCGAGCACAGAAATGCCATTGAATTCTACTTTACGACTCCAATTCCAAATTGCATCCATCGACAATTGTAACATCCAGTTCAGAGGAAGTGAACTTGAGATTCAAGGGCTGAAATCGTAGGATCTTTCGTTGCTCACGGCGTGTAATTGACGCTAAGGAAGCAGATTAGGTACAAGGTAAACGTAACTGTTATTCGTCTACCGAGGATTCAGTCTACACGACAAGCAGATAGTTACGAGCTCGTTATCTCGCACGAGCAGACGCATTTAATTCGAGGCACTTCAACTTTCCTCACGAGCACGAGAATTGCAGGGCTCGTTTTTCCGACTATTCGACGAATGGTCGCTCGGTTGGAAGAAGTGTCGAGCTCGAAACACAAAATGTGAAGAAGACCTTGCAAGATAGATACAGACGTACAGAGAAAATTTGTTTCTCTTGCGTAACGTATTGCTGATTTCTGATAGGCGTAGCATTAAAAATTCTAAATCATAAAAACCACCGATTCATTAAATCTTGTCATCCAGCAGGTCTATATTCTAATAATCGGCAACCATACAGATTGTAATGGCCAGAATTATTATACCAATACCAGTCCATTCTGCACGAACCTCAGAATTTCTACCAGTACAAGAGAACACCGTTCATAAGTCGCCCCATCGCAAACCCGAAACTCAGAAGTCTCTCCAAGTCTTGCTTGATTAAAAGGCGGCCCTATAAATTTCCTGGCCAGCATGGCAGGCGGAACCGTAAAGGGTCCTTTAAACGACTTATTGGTTCTCGACCTATTTCCTTAAAGGTTTCCTCGGCTTTCCGCCTCGTCTTCCCTATTCCATCCCCATTACACGCTCGAAAACCCTTTTGCTTCTCATAACCGTGACACACCGAATCTGGACATCCTCTAATTGACGACCGTCGAAAAAACATTCCAAACTCTCACGGATCACGCTGGTTACATACATCCAAACTCTTTACAGTTAACACGATACGAGGTCTTTCTTGCCTTTTTGTATCTGCCTCTTCTTGGAGAGTTCCTCCTCTCCGTCCGGAAATTCGGTCCAACGTCTCTTTGTGTCCCTCTCTCTGCCCCAGAGGCTGCAGTCTCCCACGCCTCTAGCTGCTCGGGCTATCGATTGCGAGCTGCCAGGGCCACGAAGACCCCTGGCTTGGCTTCGTTGTGCTAACTCGTTACGCGGTGTTACCTCGTGTCCCGATTATGCTACGACAGATCAGTCCTTCTGTCTGCTCCTGTCCTGCGTGCCCGTGAAGGATCCCTTGCACGCAATTCGTCAATGTACCCCAGTTAAAGAGTTTTGGAAAACGAGCGGATAAAAGTGTCCCTAGCGTCGTATCCAACGAGATATTTAAAAAAAAGCTTCAACAATTTTTACACATTCATACAGTTTCTGTACAGGAAAAGCTTTATCCCTGTAATTCCCACCTGAAAACCACCGCCCTCCTATTTGTTCTTCTTCCACTATCTCCCTTAATTTTTTCTTTGTTCCCCTCACCCCATCGCCATTACGGCTTATCGTCGTATCTACGGCTCATTTTGTACCTACTTTTTCACCCCAACTTCCTGCTTTCCAACTCCTGCCACTCTTTATCATCACCCCCGACCAAATTCCGGTGCAAACCATTTTTCCTCACCATCGATACTTTTTCATCTCTTCCCGCCCCATTTGTCCTCTTATTGATAAATAATTCCGATTAAAAGATTTCTCCACAAATACCAGGCATTTGAAGAAAACAGACATGCACATAGACAAAATCCCTCGCGATGCATCGAGGCATTCTCAGTTAATTACTAATTAAATTGGCTTGGAAAACAAAATTAACGAAATAAAACTCAAACTAGAATCTAGAAAATAAGCAGAGAACATTATTTCCTGCTTGATAAATGTAATACTAGGTACTACATTGCCCCATTTTTTCCCATAAATTGCCTGGGGAACAATTTATTTTAATCATCTCCAATCTAATAGAATGGAGCAAATAGCGCTGGAACGTATACGTTGAGAGGAAGATAAGTCTACTCGCTTACGGCATTCGTGCTCTGACGTTCCCATATCCCCCATTGTCGTTCGATCTGCTCCCTCTGCCACGGGGGAGCCATTGCTTAGACGCAGTTCACTCGGATTATCTCCGGTGTGTTAATTAGTTACGCGCGTTAGACCTGCGTCGATTGTAGCACGGAGCTGGCTGCATCAGTTCCAATTAAACTGCCCTATACCTGAGGGATTGCGATTCCTTCGCGTTTACCACCTGCCAACAGATGCCAACTATCATGGTATCTCGATCGCTACGTTGCACCTCCAACATTTCTGCACGTTGCAGCAGACGGTGATATAACTTCTACTAGTAGCGGTCAAGTAATAATTTTTACGTTTCAAGAGTTTATACGTTACGATTTTGTTTTGTATCAGAAGCAGATAGAATTTGCCTGCGAACAATTTAATTGTGCGTTTCTTCAAAGCACGTATCTAAAAACGCCCTGTCCCTAAATTTTCTTAAAAGCTTCCGACCCCAGTGAAACACTCCACCTATCGCGAACCACCCCAGCAACCCCTGAACCAAACTAAAAAATCAATTCCTTCGTCAATCAAAGTTTCATCGAACATGAACAGCCAGCCACTTTCTTTGTATATCCGCTCGACCAATTTTTCCGCGTATCCTCCTTATTGCGTTTAGTCGCGTTTTGGCTCGACGAACACGTCGAATCGCGAGTTCTCGTTCCAAGCGATATAGCCGTGCCTCGCTGTGCGGAACATGGCCGACGACGTCGACGTCGTCGTTGGTCGTAGAACGGTCGCGAAAGGAGGGATGCCACGACGACGACCCACATTCCGTCGAATTTAATTTCATGCCTTATCTCTGGTAACCACGGTACAATGCTTCAACTGGGGCGGCTGCGAATCCTTCTATCTTTCCCTTGTACGCTCCACATACACCGCTACACGATCGGTGCACAACGGTTCACGGTTGCGTCTATTCCTCCTTCTCGTTTCGCGGCCGCAATTTCTACTCGGTATTTTTCTCGCGAAATATTCTGCCCGCCTTGCCTCCCCTTCTCATTTCTACCCCGAGTTAGGGTGATCTCTTGGGGCGGTAGACTTTTTTTACGATGGATTAAAACAGTGCTCTCCGGTTGTTATTAATATTTTAGATTTCGAAGTACAGTTTAATTAACATGCTTCGAGCAAAGTAGTTGTTGCTTTTCTCGCAAAAAGTGTGAACAAATCGTGGACAGGACAAAGTAACTCTTTTTACACCGCGGATGGCTCCAACGTGTGCCCGTAAACAAAGGGTGCTACCTATTCACACGTGTATCTACTTTCACCCCTTAGCAACCCCCTTTATTTATATCACGCCACGTTGGTTAGCACGTGAACAATGAAATGTAACAGAGTCACCCTGCTTACTTTAAGATACAAGTAAAAAAAAATGCTCCAAACTGTTTCCACAATTCTGTGGAAAAATATGTTTCCAAAAAAAAAATTAAAATCTTTCTAAAGAACACTCACTCTAAAGTCACTCTAAGATATTGTTTTAATCACTAGAAGTATTGGGAAATTAAGTGTATTCTGATGTAGCGCGGCACTAATTATTCAGCAGCTGATCGCTGGAAGCACGATTGCTTTAGAGGATGGTAACTAAAGATTGACTGATGGAAGCCTGATTGCTTCTAAACTTGCTGAGCGTTGATCAAGGGTAACCAGAAACTCTGTTTGCCAGGAGCTCGATTATTTAAAGAGATGCTAACTGAAACCTGGCTGATCCTGCTGAATCCTCAGTTCTCTTTGTACAAATTGACCACTGTATAGAACTAATTCTTGCAAGCGTGGACAGCTTCAACAATTTTCAGATTTATTACTCAATATTCCAAAATATAGGCAGACCTGAATTTTCTTATTTCGCGATACCGAAAAAATTAAATAAACGTCCTTGAAAAATTATTCACGATATCTCTTGGTATTTTAACGTCCTTGCAATTCAAGTAATAAATACAGTCGTCAAAAATTCTACACGCAAGCCAAAGGCAAATGATGAAAAGAAGGTCCATTTACATCGAAACACTTGTATATTCACCATTCGAAACAGATACACCTAAGCACGATATTCGTGTATACTGTATTGAAATACTGGATGAGGGACAACGAGATGACCAGTCGAAGACAGAGAGAAAGAGAGAGAGGGAAAAACGGAACAATTTACGATGTAGTTCACGTTGTGATAGCAGTATGGAGTTGTACAACAATGTACAATATCGCTCATGATTATTCGAACGACGTTATCTGTGGAGAGATGAGAAAAATCGTGCTCCAAATATAAAGTTACGAACTATGTTCATTCGACGCGTATCTCGTTAACGTTTAGTAAGTCAACTTATTAAAGGGTCCTACTAATATTGCGCTGGAAATACAAGTTAATTTTGTTAGCCAAATTATTCTGCAACTTAGAGCCGACGAGAATAATCAATGGTGGGAAATAAATATTCTGTAAAAATGTTCGCGTTCTACATAGAAAATTGGAAATATCTAAAATACCTACGGCGCCAGTTTAAAATTAGAACTTTCCACGATTCGAACAATTATGAAAGTACACACACGTGGAAAATGTGTGGGAGACGATCGCGTTGGCCTGGAGCTCGATTGTGGCTATTTCTGCGCGTGTACACGGGACGTTGTACGATCGCTTTATCAGCAAGCGGGCTGCTCTTCTCGCTGAGGGCCGGTTAAAAGCGCGAAAACGGGACATTTATTTCGGGAAATCGAGCCGCCCGATTATTAACTTCCAGTAATGGGTCCCGGGCCGGCAGGAAATTGAAAAATACAGGCACGGAACCGGCCGGTCACGACTCGATTCGCTTGTTGGGTAAATATGGAACGTGCAAACCTATCGAACAGCTTTTCAGTTTAAGCGAAAAGCTGATAGAAATATTTGTGAACGGCACAATTATCTGATAAATGATCAGTCTTCTCATTGCAATTTAATACGTATACAAATACTTTGCTCAATTGGAAGGACAATTTTTGAAGAAGCGAGAAACGTAATTCTTTTATAATTACAAAAGGGCTTCGAAAAAGGGGGTGCAGATTTGTAATAGTGAAAAGGGTTCCCTTTACACTGAGGACCAAATTACACGACCAGCTAATTCCATACCTCCAACTATAATAGCAACCAATCGACTTAACACCGCGCCCCGTCATATTAGCCCATGATCTCAAGTTCATCGTAACTCAAGTCCAATCCCATTTTCCCAAACAATCACTTGTCACCGGATCTCGCCCCTAGCGCCACGTGACTCCGCCACTCGTCGCCAACCCCTCCGATGCAACTAGAACCATACGTTCCCCGTAACGTCTCCGGAGGCACTAATCGCCAGTAAGGAGCAATTAGGACAAGGAAGGGTCAGCATCGGTGATCTAATGGGATCGTTGGTAATCTCTGCGACAGGTTTGCCAGCGTACCAAATGGACGAGGCTCGAGGGAGGATAGTGGAACGATAGGAGGCGACCGGTTGCGGCTGCAGCTGCGGCGTCGGTCGCTGCATCTGCAGCTGCAGCTGCGGCGACGAGGAGGCTGCCGGTAGCGGCGTCTAGCCGTCCTGGAACGATGCAGAGCACCGGCGACTATTATCAGAGGGCGCCGAGATGCTGTCCGGGAAGAAACGCGAACGCGAACCAGGACGCGTTGAGGATCAGCGCGTCGGTGAGGGGCGCGGAATTGCTCTGCTGCTGTTGCAGTTGCAGCACGGCAACTTCCACCAAGACACCGGGCCTGCTAGCCAGTCTGGGGGTCTGTGTGCTAGTCCTGGGGTACACGTTGCTGGGTGCGTTTGCGTTTATGGCACTGGAGGGGGGTCTCAAAACGGTGAGTGTGTTTAGATGTGACTCGTAAAATCGAGTGGGGCTTCTATGAAGCTGGAGGTCCTTATTGTCTCATTCATCGTATCAAATTTCTATCGCGATAGCTACTGTGGCGTGTACGTATCTATCTTATCCTTGAAACAAAGAATTCTTCAGTGGCCAACGTATTGTCCGAACGAGTACTCGACCTGCCTAATATCTTCCTGCGATCGAAATGCGTGCATTTCAGCGTTGCGATACGTGTCATATTTCATTTATCATTTTCTCTACCGGTGTAGACCTCGAAACTCTCGAACACGCGAAATCCGACACAGGATTGTATTTCCCGTGTATAGTATTGCGTTCACAGTACGGTTCTAACTGCACTGTATTAGTTTCCGTTAATTAACAAAGTTTCATGTATCTTTGCCGTTCAAAGAATTACAAAAAAATTATGTTCATAGAAAATCATATTTACGGACGGCCATACAAATAATTCCCACTCGCATGAATCGATATTGACGATCAATTAATCGATCGTACGTGATCATAAATTACCGCAAAGACAATAACAGAGTAAACGTCTTTGGTGTAATCGGTTGCTTAATTTTACTAATCAATTTTTGCATCGCTAAAAATGCACCAACCTGAAATATCTCTTCCTGTCGATTACAGGATTCGGCAAACGAGCTGCTCGTTTCCGGCAGCTCAAAATCCGAAGGAGGTTCCTACGTGGTGCCTAGTCTCGAGGACGACACTGCCGCTATAGAACTTAGAGCTCGTACCGTTGAAAGGCTCTGGAGTATCACAGAAGACCTGAACGTGTTATACAAGGAAAACTGGACACGACTGGCAGCTGGGGAAGTGTTCGATTTCCAAAAAAATCTGGCACGAGGTCTCAGGAGAACTTCCTCGCAGTATGAACCTGTTGGACCATCCTCGCGATCCAGAGATCATTCCATGGACAAAAGACCTCATCGAAGATGGACCTTCAGTGGTAGTTTGTTGTACTCCTTGACGCTGATCACCACTATAGGTATGCAAAGAATATTAACATTATAAAAGAATCAATACACTGCGCAATGGAAAGTGAATCAAAAAATAATATAAATACAATAACCCTTTGATTAAATGATTGCTACACTATCAAATTTCTTTGTTATCCGAAAATTCACAAAAATTGTAAAAAGAAATAATTCGGTGATCATATATAAATGTTTCCTGACAATCCTACGTTTATTTTATTATTCGTCTAAAACACTGAGTCATGAGTATATTAATTTCTGTCTAACTACAACTTAAGTCACTCCAAAACCCATCTATTGAGCCCATATAAATGTCTCCCATTCGGCAAGCTTTCACTTGTCTCCACAATAACAAGCGATTGTTCACACAACTCGGTGTTTCAGGATACGGTAGCGTGGCGCCTCGCACCGTCTGGGGTCGTTTGATCACAATAGTGTACGCCCTGGCCGGGATTCCCCTAATGCTGGTCTATTTGAGCACCGTGGGTGACGTCCTTTCAAGAAGCTTCCGCCGTTTGTACGGCCGGGTCTGCAGGCCTCGAAATTGCACCAGAAAGCAACAACCGCCGCCTCCACCACCTCCTGTCGGCGGTATCATGAGCAAAACCTACAGATACGACAACCACGTCGAGACCAAGTCTGGCAATTATTATTCCGCCAGTAGAGAAAGCTCTTGCGACGACTTGGGTACCAGAGGAACCAGCAGTGCCATTTTGTTGGACTGTGGAAGCGAGGGACTGCTTCACGCTACCACCAGCTCCACTGCGGCGCTTCAGGTATATTTTGTTCCTTAAAAACCGAATATTATATTTAGCGAGAATGATATTGATTGATCGATCGGATTAGTTAAGCATCGTTCTAATGGAGGGTACTCGATCATTTATATCAGGCCATCAGAATATAGCTAGCATTAATTAATTAAGAAACATCCTATGCGCGGAGTAAATGTTTAAAGTGTGAAATAATGGTATTAATAAAAATTGTACCGTGAAAAAATTCCAAAGGGCAAATCAATTAATTTCCAATGTCCACCAGGACGTGTCGTCGGGAAATGGTAAGCGTCACTTCCACCCCTGCTCGCTGTCCCTATCAACGAGCTCATCGCCTGGTTACATGGTGGAGACGAACCCCGTGAGGATACCGATCAGTCTCTGTCTGGTGATCATGTTGATCTACATATGCGGCGGCGCCGTGATGTTCAATCGTCTGGAGGGTTGGAGCCTCCTAGAGGGTGGCTACTTCTGCTTCACCAGCCTAGGAACAATCGGTTTCGGTGACCTGATGCCCGTTGGTAAAAACGCAGCGACCGCTACTCTGGAGGAGCTCAGCCTGTGCGCCTGTTCGCTCTACATACTCGCTGGGATGGGCCTGATCGCCATGTGCTTCAACCTCGTCCAGGAGGAGGTGGTACGCGTGGTCAGGGTCTTCGGTAGAACCTGCGGCATGTCGTCGGGGGTGGTGGTCGGACCTATCGGTGGTACAGGTATCCCTGATGCAGGCATTCGACGGGGAACCGCTAGATCGTTCCGGGCGAGAAGCTGTTTCAATCGCATTAGATTCTCACCTGAACACTTTGAGCCTGGCCATTTTTATTCCTTTTGTAACATCGTGTATGGCGACGGCGTTTGTTTCATTTGGTCGGCGGAAAGGTAGATGCAGTTACTGGTAGTTCAGCTGAAAGATTGTAATTCAAAAATGATTGGTCCTGTAATGTTTGGCAGATACTCAATAATTTATTCCAGTCACAGCATTTTTTAAAAGAACGTGTTCCTTGTTTGCCATGATATGCATCACAGGGCTCGAATATTTAAACAACATATTCATTAGAGCTTAGCATATTTGATAGTATGCGTTTCAATGCAGAAATTTGCATCTTCTTTTGCCACCTGAAAAGGATCACGCTCCAATATTCAGCAACCACCATTCCGCCAGATCCTGCCAATTAACTTCCAAACAAACCCAGGATCAAAGTGTCAAAGACCTTACAAAACTGTATAATCGAGCTACTACATGTACATACCTACGCTTGCACGTAGAGCGGTTCTTATCCACTCGCGTCGGGGATTTCGTTCGGGCATCTTGACCACTTTGCATAACCCCAGTATTGAAACAAACTAAAACGAAACAACCAAACCAGTTATTGAGCCATCCCGATTGTTCATTAAAATTCTACAATTCGAAAATCTCTTGTCTCTGATATGCAGCAAACAATACGAATTTTTTGCATGACCTAATATACGTAAGAAAGAAAAGTATCGACAGTGACAGAAAATTTCACAACCCCCGTATGTTTGTACAGGTACCGGTCCTGGGATCAAGGCCGACCTGGACGACGGAGGAGGCACCAGCGACTCGCGACTATCCGAACAAGAGGAAGAAGCAATCGCCATGTCCATGGTGCCAACATCCTGACAGCATCAGGCCAGGAGTCCCGGGGACGGGAAACTCCTGGCCCACACGACCAACACTGCCATAAAACCATCGCCGGGTCATCATTCTCTGCCACGGAAAAAAACTCCATCTGAATTGAGAAACGCGTCTAATCAACAATTCCAACGTGCCCAATCGCTGAGACGCAGTTGTCTATCACCGACGCAGTATCATCATCATCATCAGCAACACCATCAACATCGTCAGCAAGAGAGTTCCTTGCACTTCGAATATTTTGTGCCTAGGAGCGTGAGCGAGTTCAATTTGGCTGCTGCAGCGGTCACAGATATGGCTGTGCCTCCTCCACCATCGTCTTCTGTCCTCAGACCTTCTTCGGCTGTCTCACCACCAATTACTTCTGCCGTTGGTTCTGCAACGTCGAATCAGCCGAGCAGATTGCTGGAGTGCTCTGGCACTGCAACTAGAAGCCGAGAGAAAATGGTAACATTCGAGGATGAGGGTGTTGTTACCTGTGTTACATCTACGCCTACGAGAAAGAACGTTTCGGGGATGGACAATATCTTTATGTGACGCTGCAATCATGGGTGAACTTGTGAAATCAAATTTCGCGAAATTTGGAGCGTGAAGGGTTTTGAGAAAGTGGTGGTATCAGCTCTACTGCGAAATGCGATTAATTTCGGGCGAAATTTTTTTTGTCTGTTCGATGAATGGCGAATGATATTGTAAATGTAGCAATAGATTCCTCATAAGCGAACGAGAAAATAAATGGTAAAATTGAGAATACTTGGATGGTACACTCTGTAATTTATTGGTATCATTGTGGAAGAGATAATACGAGGAAATGACAGTGAAATTTTGAAGAAATGTATCGGAAACGAAACTTTGGTGGATGGTATAGTCCACCATTTGGAAAGACACTAGATTTCTATCGTTTACATTATAACTAATGTTAATATAACACTATTTAATACTCTTACCGCTGCTGATATTCTTCTTCTCACCATTATCGTTGCTAAGTTACACGAGTTTGCTTCGTGTGAGTTTGCGTGGACTACGGAAATGTGCGTGCGTTACTTTGCCTTTTTCTCTGATGAACATTGGTCGAAACAAGATATAGTCGATCGCAAGGAAATCGATTTCGATGAATGATTCGATCGGCACAGCTGAAGAACTCCTTGAAACAATTCTTTGATTAATTTTGTATTCGCTAAGAAATTCTTGTTTATCCTGCAAGTATAGATAAAATAAAAAAATATCAAATGTTCCAGTAGAAAAAGGCGATGCAAGAACGAAAGAAAGACAGCCTTAAAGTACGCCAGCCAGGCGGTTCAATGAATATTGTTACAAAAGACAGATAAATATAAATGATAGAAAAAGACGTGCACAACTACGAGGCAGGTCTGCCCTAGTGTAACTGTTAACGGAACTCGTTCAATCGAACGTCGAACACCGCTTAATTTTAATACGAAATCAATAAGCAAGTGTACGAATAAAACAGTCGTGTAAGTATGTGGTTGGACGATTAAATTTATCACGAAGAAAAACGTCAAATGTTTACAAAAGAATGGTATCGGTATTATAATGGACAAATTCAAATCTCGTAGTCAGGTTTTCCATTGCGAGCCGATATATATCTGGTATAAAGCGGGTGGTTTGAGACTCTAGGAGCTATTTGTACACGTGTTTCTTTCTCGACATTCAATGAATTTTCATTAAAGAGGGAAGAAGTAAAAGTATGGAACAATCAACAACTTGGACTTGCTTCTTTGTAGATTTGAACCTCTCAACTAATATGTATAAGAGCGATTAAAACTTACAGCAATCTTAATATTTTTCCACCCTACTGTTTTGTAATTAACAATAGGCATCTCTCATGCGTACAAAAGTGCACTTTATAGGTCCCAATTATATTCGTTTCCCTTCTTTTATTAATTTTATCACATTACTTTTCATTGCTATATTATCTATCACGTTTGATATATTATTAATTTGATTTTCCTCTCTGCCAGATATATTTATTAATTTTCATCGTCATCCTCCTCACAATAATCCCATTCCTCTTCTTGCAGAGTCGGTCTAACTGACAACGGTGTTGCAGACACATCCCTTTTTGCCTCACAGGTATTCAAGTTACTACAAAAGTTGCAAATGTATCCTGAAATAAATAATTAATTAATTTAAATCGCAAATGCGTTTAATATAACATGTTTAAATAATTAGTCAAGGGTTAAAGAAGAGAAAGAAATTCAAGGAAACCTTTGATCTTGGATATCAGATCTTCGCCAGGTTCCTTGTCAACGTCTTCATCGTCGTCCGATTTTTGCATTAAATTTTGATACACAGTGAGACCAATATCCAAGGCATGATTAATTACAAATTGAGCGGTGCAAAGGACCATAATAAGCAATATAGGTAGGCATAAAGTTGTTTCTACGTCGTCGAGAAAAAGGTTCAACCATTCCGGTAGCAAATCGCAACTCATCTTTGATTACAATGGTGGTTTTAATGCTTTCAACAAAATTCTCGAAAACGTACACAGTCTAGCCTTTGAATGTTGAATTAGACTGCGTGAAAGTAACGAACGATCTCCTTTTATACGTCTTATTGTCAAAAAGGATCCTTTTTCGACGTGATTTCGTGAATCATATTCTTGTTAATTTAGCCGAAGAAAGAAGACATTGCCGAAACACACTTGGACGTCTTTTTTACAGCGTTAAATCAGTTCAAAATCTGAACATTCCGCGAGATCGATTATCGAATCTGTGTATCGAAAATTTAAATTTAAAAATTGGTACACCAGCGCCGCCTGTTTTACGCCGACGAAACCTAATATAACCTCAATCGTATCACACAATAGCCAATACAATTTTGTTTATATACAATATATTTAATAGCAGAGCTGAAATAGAGATATTGCTGATATCTTAAGTAAATTTAAGATCGATTTAGAAGGAACATAATGTCGACTCGTTGGTAAGTGTACATATTATTTAGAAAAACGGAATAACTGCAAGAGCCACTGCAAAGTATACATCGAAATAGTTGCTTAAAAATTATGATACTGTTTAATAACATAATTTCAATTAATATCTTAGGTATCCCTTTTATCAGCCAGGAAATCCACAACGCAGGGTATTCCTTCCCAACTTTTGGTTGAAACTTGTAAAGCCGGAACATAGCCAGCCAAAGAATATAGTACAATTTCACTGCTCGATGGAAATGACGAGATTCGATGTAAAAAATTACTTACAAAAGATTTACAATATAAATCCAATTCATGTAAACATGAGGATAGATCTTGGAAAGACGCGTCAACCTGGAAAATTTGTCATTAAAGATGACGATGTGAAAATAGCTTATGTAACCCTAGTAAGTGCTAGAAACTCCCCTTGTTTTTGGCAAATAAGTCTATATCTAATTAAAAACATTTCTTACAATCTGCAGCCTAAGACCGAATCGTTCACATTTCCCGACGTTGTTCCCAAAGATGAAGAAGACAAGGGAATAAAGGAGAGGTTCAAAGAAATAGAAAAGAATTTTCAAAACTTTACAGCGCGTAATAAATTGCCTGGCTTTCCCAGTTGGTTTAGGGTATAACAAATTGAATAGTCTAGTAGAGAAAACAAAATAAAAAATAATTAAATCAACACGTATGTCTATTGTTTATTTACTTCCTCATTTGTAACAACTTCATACAAACACTTGAGGATTAAATAAAATATACTTATATGGTTGTATAAAGAAGTGCAAAGAAATAAACAAACTAAATATTAATTATATGTTTGTGGGTTAATGTAAAACAAAAATATGTTCATCTGTACATATGTATGTTACCACGTATAAATGTACGAGGTATATTATATTATACTTCATTATATATTGGGAATTCACTCAACATAAAGCCATAGGATTTACATTGGGGACATTGTGAAATATCAAACAGGAACACTGTCTAAAATGAAGAAGATATTCATTAAAAAAACACCTATAAATTCAAAGTCGTGCAATATAACAAAAAATAAATTTTTAAGGAGATTTCAACCGATTTCAACTGATTTCCCTTGATACAGGTTTATTTTAAGAGATTTATAACAATGATTTAAACATACCTGTGGGTGGAGAGGGCAGAAATGTCGAACTCTGCCCTTTGTTCCATAGCCACAAACATTGCACAGTACAAAACCATGTGGCCTGTAGCAAACGCATTTGTTGGAAGAGGCATTGTTTCCATTTCCTATTCCTCTTCCCCTGCCAAAGCTCATAGAATTCGATGCACCATGTTTTGTATTAACAAACATTTTACCTGTCTGTCCCTTGATTAAATTGTTAAAAATATATAAATAAATATTTATTGTATTTGTACATCTAATATCCTGACAATGACGCTGAGAGAAAATGTATTCTATACAACAGACACTTTCTACAGTGCACATGCATCTGTTATTAATAAATATATGGTTAACGAATCACGTATTTCGAATCATAAATTCCTGACACAAATTCCTATGCGCAAACATGATTCACTCGTTACATTAACTACGCTTTTGGAGCTCTCAAATAGCGTTTAATTTCCGGTTCACGAACAGTGAATAGTCTTTTTATGTTTCACATTTAACCGTCAATTCGTCGAAACGAATAAGACAAATAATACTGTTTACCCCTGAGCCTACTACATAACGCGTGCAGGAATGGAAAATTAATTATTTTCAACTAATAAATGATCGCAAAGTACATACCTGAATGGTGCGGGTGCAATCGCAGACGTCCTGCCGGTCGACAAGCTAGCGCGTTTCTGGCACGCTAAGCGATCTATCGACAGTACTAAAAAAAAAAACAACGATGGTAAACACACTTGAAATCGGCCGGTTGTCTTGCGTCGAAAACCTAAAACTATCCCGTTTGATCCAAATTGATCGCTTTTCCCACAGGACCACAATATAATACATACATATACATATTTTGTGAAGGCAATTGCTGAACTCTTCAAAATTATGATCTATTTGCGATCGGAAGAATATTGTAACTCTGGCAAAAATGGCAAGAAGGTATAATGAAGTTGATTTAATTTGACGCTTTCAAAGCTAACGAAGTCAGTGTAACTGTGCGTTACATAGAGCATTTAAACTATAAAGATGAAACTTATGATTAAAAGACGACAGTCGAATAAATAATGGTACCGTTAATTGAATGTAACAAAAATTAACGAACCGTGTTGATTTAAGTTTTCTTTCCGACATTATTTCTACCGCTTTACTGTAAAATAAAAGGTATATGTATGCGTCTCTTGAGCGGGAATTTACTGAATTTAAAAATTCGTGTATCCACGGGCGAATCGATCTAACTCGTAGCACCGGAAGAAATGGCGACCGGTACAATTGCGGAAAATAGACGTGTCGCAAATTTAACTCTATCAACTAATCACGGCAGGTATACAAAAGTAGAAAAACAAAGCAAATAAAATTTCAGAATAAAAATTAATTGCGTTGCGATTGAAACAATGTATCTTATAAAGGAAAAAGGGACTGTTTCAATGCTAATGACTAGATATCTTCTTCTTTTTCTTCTAGAAAAGTTCTAAACGTTTACAGAGTATCGACGAGCGGCACAGACAAAACGAAAGTTGCATTTTGCACAGACGTGGACAAGTCCGTGATAGTTCATAACTTTGAGAAGAGGGGATGGGTTCAAGTTGGTCCGGAAGATGACTGGAATTTTTATTGGTAATAATCGTACACATGCATGTGATAAAAAAAAATTGTTATCAGTCAAAAAATAATTAATATTGCAGGGCAGTCACCCAGTCGTGCAGGAGCATATTTAGCGTCGAAACGGGATATAGAATGGATGACAAACAGTCAGATCATTTCTCTAATACGATATAACTAAATCTATTAAAAATGAACTGAAAATAATTTTACTTCGTTTTAGAATAATTAATCATTTTCCGAATCATTACGAACTAACAAGAAAGGACCTATTGGTGAAGAATATTAAACGCTACCGGAAGGAATTAGAACGCGAAGGAAATCCATTAGCAGAAAGGGGAGATGGGCCTGGGAAATATCTTTATCTTGACTTCATTCCAGTCACATTTGTTTTACCAGCAGGCAGAGTACCATTAATATAGTTAAATATCGCGAAAGGGAAACAATTAATTGATTACGTTTCATCTGTAGATTACAATATGTTCGTTGAAGAGTACCGAAAGTCACCGCAAAGCACATGGATAATGAAACCATGTGGAAAATCGCAGGGTGCTGGAATATTTTTAATTAACAAGCTAAGCAAATTAAAAAAATGGTCGAGAGAAGCAAAAAACCCATTCAACCCAAATTTAACAAAAGAGTCATACGTAATATCTAGGTACACATATTAATTGTAATTATTTTTATCCGATTTGTTAAATTTTGTTGTATGAAACTATTCATTATTTATGCAACAAATGCACGCAGATATATCGATAATCCACTTCTGATTGGAGGGAAAAAGTTCGATCTTCGATTGTACGTTCTTATTACGTCCTTTCGGCCATTGAAAGTTTATCTATTCAAATTAGGATTTTGTCGATTTTGTACAGTCAAATACGATACCAGTATCCAAGAATTGGATAACATGTATGTTCATCTCACAAACGTATCTGTACAGAAACACGGTGTTAGTAAATATTTTTATTTTGTTTAAAAGTAAACGAAACGCTACAAAATCACGATAAAAATACCCCTGTTATAGGAGGAATATAACAGCAAGCATGGCGGCAAATTAAGCGTGCACAATCTAAGATTATATTTGGAGAGCACAAGAGGAAAATCTGTGACAGAAAAGCTATTTGCAAATATTACTTGGTGCATAGTGCATTCTTTGAAAGCTGTTACTCCTGTTATGGCGAACGATCGACACTGTTTCGAGTGCTACGGTTACGATATTATCATCGACAACGATCTCAAACCATGGCTTATAGAAGTTCGTTCAACCCCTTAATAATGCACGTAACGATTATTAATCGTTTAAATTTTTAGGTGAACGCATCCCCATCACTGACGTCAACTACAGTGAACGATCGAATTCTAAAATACAAACTGATAGACAACATAATTTCCATAGTTGTTCCTCCTGACGGCATTCCAGAGTAAGCCTCCACTTTCTCCCGTTCAACGCAATATAATCCTCCTTTAAACAAATTCAATTTTTACGCAGCGTAAAATGGAACAAGTGTCCACCGCCGGAAGCATTAGGAAACTTCGAGCTCCTCTTGGACGAAGAGCTCTGTGCTCAAGAGGAGAAAGAGTACGCCTCGGGAAAATATCGAAGTGCCTCTAGCAAATGGAAATAAATACTTTTCTATTGCTGCTTTAACTGGAATAGAAATGAGATTGACAATAAATAATGTTCGACGTACAAAATTATTGTACGGCGCATCGCGTTAAACGAAATATGTATTAAGGGAAGCTCGGGAACACGAGGCATGCGTAGATGCAACAGGCATGGTTTGTAGGGCTTCTGTCGCCATGGCGCATGTACCAAATCTTCGAAATGCATATATTCCGGCCAGTTTATTTTGCTCGGCGCACAGCACGATTTATCGTAACTCGCAGAGATTCTCTAAAAGAAAGAAACTCCCGTGTGAATATCGAAATAATTAAATAACGTGACAAATGCGTGACACGGTGATACAAAGGCGATATGTCAATCGATATATAAGGGTGAATTTCTCTCGGGTATGGTTTAGATGTGTCCTAATCGGCGTTACGTCACGTGATTCGTTCGACAAAAATTGTTTTTAACTAAATTACATTAAATTAAGTGCTGTGTTAATTATGTACAATAAAAAATTCAATTAAATATCTCTCTCTCTCTGCTAAAACATAAATCATGTTAATTGAGCGTAACGCGGCATACTGTTAAAACTAATCGCGGTAAATAGAATGGAGAATATTATAATATGCAAACAGGTGTTTTCCGTGAGTACCAAGTTTTGGTTCATGGCGGTGATTTCTCAAATACTGTGTCCTGTCACCGTTTTACCAGGTAAGAGTCGAATGTTTTGCGTGCACAAATTCCCATGTTCTCAAATACAATTCGATTGAAAATCAAGGCGATAAGTGAATGAAATTTTTTTTCTAATGACAAACCGAGCACAGAAAAAGGAGGAAAAAAGAATTAGTGAAACGGGAAAACCTTTCCCGGCGACCCTCGTTTTTCGGTGTCGCGAACAGTTGCATGTATGAATGAAATAATCATCCTTTCTGTCCGATTTGTTTCGACGACGGGCACACGGATGACTCCTTCTACTCGTTTGAGTCTCGATTTAGAATCTGTTCATGCAACAATCTCTAAAGTTTCATTCTCATTTTCCTATTAATGCATAACATTGTCCCTTACCGCCCCATTTTTTCGGAAGGCCCTGAATTTTCATCGTTTCTTTCGGTTTTGATTATTCAGCGAATCATGAATATTCCCCGAGGATCTACAACGTGGGCGTTCTCATGGCTTCCCATCTCAACAGCCCCTTCGATCTCGAAAGATGCGGACCAGCCGTTGACCTGGCCTTGGCCGAAGTAAACGACTTTCTAAGTGTCCACAATGTGAAATTGCGCAAGGTTCAAGGAAGGTATGATGACTTGACGAAATCCCTTATTCTTCTACTCGTCTCACCCTCTACTTACTCTTCAATATAACTTTCATATCATCCGTCTATTGATACTCTGGACGCGTAAAAGAAGAAGAGAAAAGAAAGACGAGGGTATAGTGCGTCCTAGATTACATGTACATATGTACGTGTTATCCTGCGTACGTTGATTCGCTTCTGACCACGCGTTCCCGTTGTTTCCATGCCATTAGATTAATTCAATTGGACTAACGTTTGCGCGAAAGACAAGCATTCGACGATGAGATTCGTTGGATACACAATCACGTTGATGTGGAACGAGAATAGCCATTTCAAAATTGATATCGAAGAAATATGGAAAAACCCTTTTAATGCGATGAGTGGGTCGCGCAAAATTTGAGTGCCGAATACTCAGAACGATAGATCCCCGCAGTATTAAATAACATAGATACACAAATTATTATTAAATAATCCTGACAACTTGCCTCGAGCCCTAGAATTTTCTAGGAAGAACCCAACGCAATAGAACAATTCAGCCACACAAATTAAGTAACGGCAATAAAAATCTGCCGTTTCTCAGCTTCCTGCTCGGCCGCACAAAGATTAGGACGATACAGCGACGAGAGTAGATACGTGACAATTCGTTAACAAATGGAATGATGGGCGAAAAAGTCGAGCACGATAATTGCCCGGGGGATCGGTCAGTATCCAATTATTGCCCATTCACCGATACGATTAATCTATCATTATCTCTACCCGTTATTTGCACTCGGGATGATATTGCATTCTGCGGTCCCCTAACAATTATCCATCATTCGTGACAAACGTGCGTTTCGAACGTACACATACCATAGGCTCCCTTAGGATTTTCCTGTGTTATATGTGCCGTCCCGTTTCGTTCGTACCTTTTCCCTTAGATCGGTAACTCAATCGCAGCTGTGTTTGTTGCGAAAGAAACCCACTCATCCATCAACTCCCATTTACCACTGTGTCCCTTTTCCCGATATAGCTTGATTCCTACAATCGCTGTCTCGCACCTCTCGTCTCTTCCTTTATTGACTTCGAGCGAATCGTATTACGGAAAAAAAAACACGCGAAACACATGGTCCTGAAAGATTGCGCAGATGGAGGAGAAATCGACTTCCGGCAAATATTAGTGTTGGGGTCGCATTTAAAGTGTACCGTCTATTGAGTCTCCTTTATGTGCTATACTTGGGAATGGGATTACGGAAAAATGTTAAGCGATTGAAAGTAAGATATTGCGAACGGTAGACATGATCGAATACTACGGTGCACCGTGTCGCATTGTTTTTTTCTAGTTATCCATCCTGCAGCGGAGCCGCAGCTCCAGGTTTGGCAGCAGACATGCACTTCCGGGACAACGTGATCGCATTTATCGGTCCAGCTTGTGCTTTCGCCCTCGAACCCGTAGCAAGACTCGCTGCCTATTGGAACACGCCTATCATCACTGGAATGGGTGACCAAGTATTATTTTTTCAATCAATAAATAAAATTCAAACGCTAAACCTGGCAATAAATATATGTAATTATAACATTTGTCGAACAATCAAGCCGCCATCGGAGGGTGAATTGTCAGTTACGTCGGGGATATTGGGAAGAATCAATAAATGGAAAAACGAAAGCTCGGTAAGACGATTTGGTGGAGTGTTTCCTGCACGTTGCTGTAATTTTTTCCGATATTGCTTTAATTATCGTGTACACCACTAACGCTCGAGCGGAAAAGAACAGGGAAAGCGTTGAGTCGCCCGATACTTCATCTCTATTTACGACACCATTAGTATTCTTAATTAACAGCGAGCTTGTTAAGGTGGTCGGAATGAAATGAGAACGTGTACGGGGGAAAAAGGTGTCGGTTTTATTTCGTCTTCAATTATAAATTATGTAATCTGTTAGGCGTAAAAATAACCACCGACGATCATCTTTTACTGGAACAAAAGCTAAATGCGAAAAGAACTCTTAGAAAAGAGGGAAACTAATACTAATCGCTTTTACCTACGGATATTAACAATTTCGTTCAGAACCCCCACACCCTTACATTGATGGCATTTTTTTAAATATTTTTCGGACAAGAAAAATTACATTAACGCCAAAATTTCTTTTTAAATTTACGATGGAACAGTGAAAAAATACTATCTTAATTTTTTTCAAGGGTATTTTCAAAGACAAGAGTAAATATCCAACACTAACCAGAATGTCTTACTGCCAATGCCGTCTTCGATCGGTGTTCTCCAGTATTTTTAAAGAATTCGGCTGGTCTCACGTGGCTTTGATATTGGATAGGTCCGATTTATTCTCATGGACAGTGGGCAAAAATTTGGAATACGGTCTAAGGAAAAAGGGATTGCTAAAGTTTGTGAGAGAGCTCGATGGAAATTCGGAGGACGAATCGTATCATCTTTATTTGCGCGATGCTAGTATGTATGCAAGAGGTAAATGTCCCATAAAAGTATGTACATATGTATAGCTAATTTCTTTTGAAACTAATATTGAACGGGTGTATGTTTATTTAATCGAGATATTACATTTCTTGAACAGTGTTGATTCTTAGTGTTCGAGGAACTCTGGTCAGAAAATTCATGTTGGCCGCTCACGATTTGGGGATGACGAGAGGAGATTGGGCGTTTCTTGACGTAGAAATATTTCAAGTAAAATAAAAATTCCAACCTTTCCTTTTTTATTACACGCACAGAAAAATTGATATTAGATTTGATTGAATCAGGGTTCCTATTGGGGTGACCACGATTGGGAGGTCGGCGACGAGGACGATTCGATTGCCAGAAAATCTTACGAAGCTCTACTCAGAGTGTCGCTTTTACAGCCAACCAGTCCAAGGTTCCAAGACTTTGCCGAAACTGTTCGCCAAAGAGCCCAAACCGACTACAATTATTCTTTCTCAGAAGGAGAAGAAGTAAAGAGAAAATAAAAATGAATACACTTTACTATTATAAAGAGTTATCAGACACTTTGCCATGCCACTATGTTATTATTCTAATTAATACGCTACTGAAATATTAAAAAATATACAAAGGAGCAATGTCTCATAAGAAATCGTACGTTCTAGGTGAACTTCTTTATCGGAGCTTTCTACGATGGTGTTTATTTACTTGGGATAGCACTAAACGAAACGCTAGCTGAAGAAGGAGATATACGAGATGGTATATCGATAACGAGAAGGATGTGGGACCGAGACTTCATTGGTATTACGGGACACGTGAGGATCGACGACAATGGCGACCGGGACGCGGATTACAGTATCCTGGATTTAGATCCTATCACTGGAAGGTCAGCGTCAATTAAACCAGCCATTCCTCTGGTCCGTTTGCCATGCTAATCAAGCGCCATTCTGAATAGCAGCCGGGTACATTCAGTTTGAAAGCGTCGTCCCCTCAAAACAACCCCGATTTCGCTTGAATCAAGACAGAATTTTGATGAAGGAAATGTGTACAGCGTGATTAAATGAATGTACCCTGGATTTATATAGAATTAATAGTTCGTGAAATTATGTTTATTCATTTTATTTGTCGGAGACTGTTGTACAATATAATTATGATTTTCTTGTATATATAAGAGATTCTAAACCTGGGATTCGTATTCCAAATAAGATAAGGGTAGTAATATAAATATAATAATGTGAAATTGTCAGGTTTGAAGTGGTAGCCCATTATTTGGGATTAAATCGAGAGTACAGTCCAGTGGCTGGTAAAAAGATACATTGGCCGGGAGGCAGAGAGGGTCCTCCAGCAGACGTTCCAGAATGTGGTTTTCTAGGAAATGATCCGGCTTGTACATCCAGAACAGAGGCATATACATTTGTTGCTTACAGTAGTTTGGCACTGACTGTGTTTCTGCTTGTTGCTATTACTGCAACTTGCGTGTTGTACAGGCTAGTAATATCTTTTCTCCTACAAGTAATTCCAAGTAGTGTTCCTGATTTCTCGATATTTTTCGTTCCTCTTCGTTAATTCTTATCTCCTTCTATATCATTGTAGACATTTGAGGTTGTCAGCTGATCTGAATAACATGTCCTGGAGAATTAGGCCGGAAGAACTGCTCCTGGAAATAGGCAAACCTTTCTCCTCGAAAATTAATTTGCACCAAGCTATAGCCGAGGTAAATGCTAATGCCCGATATGAAAGAGACATTTAGAATACTGACTTCTAATCTACCTTGACAGAATTTTGGATTGGAACAGCGTATACGACGAGGATCGCAATTCAGCTGCGAATCGCTACCTCCCACTACAGTGTTCACCACGGTCGGAATTTATAAAGGAGAAAGGGTAGCTATTAAAAAAGTTACTAAGAAGAAGGTAGTAGATGTAACGAAAAAATTGCTGTGGGAGATTAAACAAGTGCGAGATGTTACTTCAGAAAATACTGTCCGGTATTTAATATTCAATAATATAACTACATTAAGAAGAATATATTTTGTAGAACATTTAATCTTTAATACTGATTTTAGATTTATCGGTGCATGTCTCTGTTCCCCGTCACCGACAGTTTTAATATTGACGGAATACTGCCCTAGAGGATCATTGAAAGACGTGTTGGAGAACGATGCTATCAAGTTAGATTGGAATTTTCGAATGTCTTTGATTCACGACATCGTCAAGGTAGAGCAGGTGCAGAAGTTGCGTTACGCGTCCATTTCATCCGACTATACAGGGATCAAAGAATAAAATAAGAAAAACAAATACAATGAAAAATAAAAAAATGTATTGCATTCCAAATTTATCATTGCACAGAGAATTCTGATCTTTTATCCCCACCCTGTATAATTATTTCCTCATCAATTCATCGTTAATAACTATATTCAACTGCTACCAAAAATTCACAAGTATGTACAACAATTTCTTCATTTTCAACAGGGAATGTCTTACCTCCATGCCAGCGAAGTTACAGCTCACGGGAAACTTCGTTCCTGCAATTGTCTGATCGATGGTCGTTTCGTTTTAAAGATTTCAGACTTCGGTCTTAAAACCCTCACTACTCCCTCTGATTTAATAATGGACGATAACTACTACACCAGTACGTAAGATTAATTTATTACACGACATTTAAACGTTGCTCCTGATTACTCATTAATTAGTTATTTAATAGAATTACTTTGGATCGCGCCGGAACTTTTGCCATTGACCGTAACACCGGGCAGTGCGGCAACTCAGAAAGGGGATGTTTATAGTTTCGCGATTATTTTGGAGGAAATCGTTGTTCGCGGTGGACCTTACGAATCTGTAAAATCATTTATGACTTCCCAAGAGGTATAATCAAAGTTTATAAAATATTTATCGTCGTGTGAAAATTTCATTTTAATCTTATGTCTGCGATAATTTCGTGCTAATTTTGCAAAGATCGTCAGTCGCGTTGCAGCGTCCGAAACGCAGCCATTTAGACCGGAAGTAACGCCAAAGGATTGTCCACCGGATATTCTATCTCTAATGGAGAAATGTTGGAACGAAGTACCTGAGGATCGGCCGACTTTTCACGCTATTCGTGGGACGATTCGTAGCATAATGAAGTAAATTTTCTTATAATAAATAGTACGAATTATTCCTACAGATATTGCAGATGAAAAGAATCCCGTCGTTTCAGAGTTAAATGAAGATTTCATTTATGTTTAAGTACGAACACAATTTTTATTTCAGGGGTTACTGCGAGAATTTAATGGATGATTTATTGAGGCGCATGGAACAGTACGCAAATAATTTAGAGGCCCTCGTGGAAGAAAAGACGGAGCAGTTAAGTTTAGAAAAACGACGAAGCGAAGAACTTCTTTATCAAGTACTCCCAAGGTAATGAAAAACGCCAGCATTTTACAAAACTATGTATTTCCTTTATTCTTATTAATATAATACTAATTGTAACATTAATATGAGATTAATGCATCAACTGGATACATTTATCTATAACTTTGAAATCCTTCTCAGACAAGTTGCGTGTCAATTAATGGCGGGTGAGCTGGTACAACCAGAGCAATTCGAGTGCGTAACAATTTATTTTAGTGACATAGTTGGTTTCACGGCACTCTGTGCACAAAGTACCCCAATGGAAGTGGTAGATTTCTTAAACGATCTCTATAGCACCTTTGATCGTATCATTGAATTCTACGACGTCTATAAGGTATTTCAATTCTGCCTAAATATAAGCAAAATTTTCTTCACTAATTAGAATTTAATTATTAATATTTTGCTTTATATGACTACAATAAGGTGGAAACTATAGGTGATGCGTACATGGTAGTATCCGGCCTACCGGAAAGAAACGGCGACGAACATGCCAGGGAAATTGGTCTGATGGCTCTAGCAATTCTCGATTCCGTACGTTCTTTTACCATAATGCACAAACAGAATGCACAACTGAGTGTTAGAATTGGTGTGCACAGCGGACCCGTTTGTGCTGGGGTCGTTGGCCAAAAAATGCCACACTATTGTCTTTTTGGCGACACTGTGAATACTGCGTCAAGGATGGAATCCTCAGGACTACGTAAGTTACTCTAACTTTAATAAAATATTTGAAAAATATAGCAAATTCAATATTTGAATATAGTATCAAAAATAGATTCGATCGATTTCTAATGTTAAATTTCAATCCCAGTAGTTAATATACCACTGCAATTATTTAATGAAGAAATATTTGTGTCCAATATTATTTACTTGAATTTGTATTTTTTACATAATTTCTAACGCAGCATTATGCATACACGTGTCAGAGGCGACGAAATGCATATTGGATAAATTTGGAACATTCGAGCTCGAATTGAGAGGCGAAGTGGAATTGAAGGGTAAAGGAAGAGTTACTTCCTTCTGGCTGAAAGGTTGTTCCGAACCAGACCCAAGACCACCAACACCAAAATACCGCAAACATAGCGTTAGTACTCCGGAAAATAATCTAAACCCCTTAATCTTCCCACCTAATAATACAAATGGTTCGAAAACCAACAATAATACGTTTATTAATTTGTCCGAGCTACAACAGACTGTGTAAATTTTCCTGAATTTAAAATATATGTAAAAAAAAAGAATATACCGTTCGATGATAGATGTTGTTACGACTTAAACAATCGCGAGTCGCAATTATAATAAATTTATTTAAAATTCTTCTATTACAATATGTCAATTCGGGATTTTACATCAATAACATTCAATTTATACATAAATAGAAGAATCTGCAATCGGCTTTTGGTGACAGGCATGTGCATTAAATTGATATCTGATTGACGATACAATTTTACTCGAAAAATGTAATTCTTTTTTTTATCTTTTCTTTGTGCAATAATTCCATTTATCGATTGCCACAATTTAATACACTTGTCTAACCAGCGGTAGTCTACGTAAAGCTGAGATGAATTGGAAAAATGGACAAAAGAATTTTTCTTTTTTCTCATGAAAACACTTAACGAAACTAAGCGTTACACGCTTCGTAAAAAGTATATTTACTTTGCTAAATCTCTCGTGTCGTACTATTCGCGATGTCAACACAGTGTATCTCCTCTTTTCTGAATGTGATACGTGTATAGACTACAGCAGAATTAGCATCTTTATCTTTACTGATCATTACGGTTAAACGCTACTAGTAATCGATTATAAATCTCTGTGTGATCTATGCTTTCATCACTGTTAAATCTAAAAAGTTGTGTCAATTATAATTCGTCGTCCGTAAAATCTTGACAACAGTAATTGTTGTGTCAAACTACTTGGATGCCAGGAACATTATTAGTCTGAAAGAAAGATTTAATGCAGGACGATTGTCAATATTATAATTTATAGTTTCCTCTCTGAAAACTTCGAAATAGAAACAATTATTCTGTAAATTGGTGTCAAATTTTTACCTGAAACTAATAGCTCTCGCAGCAAGAAGTCTATTGCACTCTGCCGTATCGGGTAAGGGTAAGGGTAAATAAGGACTTTCGTTTTCTTGGTCGGTGAACTCGAATTTGTGTATTCTTGGTTGTACTTTCATGTCTCCGAAAGGTCCTTTCAATATCAAATAATGGAGCGGTAATGGATACGTTGTTTTCGTTTTTAGGATCAGCTATAAAAATAATAAAGACACGTGTGATCGTCAAAGGCTGTGGGCTTCTGTCGAAGCACTTCCTTCTTTTCTTCTAATTATTCATTTTCACATACTTGATACGTCATGTCTCTTTCAGAACTCTGAGTAGGATCGCGCTGACTGTTATTGATTCTCGCCTTAACGACCCACTGATTGTTAAACGCCGTGAACCGAGATGTTTCATAAAACAGTTTATGAACAAATTCGTCCGTACGGTACGGCTTCATTTGTAAATCTATAAAGGACGAAATTGTACAGATAACTCGTATCCTTCATCACTGTGTTGTTAAAAATGCAGAGAAAGTTAGGCCGAATAAATGAATATGTTTAATCCCTCACGTAAAAGTCTAAGATGAATTAGATATTTTAATACAGACGGGTAAAACTGTTTCTGTTCTTGCTAACGAAATCATAAAAACAAAGGCGCAAGAGGTTTCTCTTAAATAATATAGCATCTAAACGAGATTAGACGAAGTGAGTTCTGAGGGCCATTAATACACGAGAAACGGATACAGACCATTAAACGTGATTTTCTCGTAGGACAAAAGATCAAACACATTGTCATAGAGCCTACGTTCTTCGAGCGTGCGGGCATCGATATCACGAAGCGCTTCCATAACGTCTAGCCCTGAACGATGAGGATGGACACAATGTTCCTCGTGTTCTGAGCGTTCATGATTAGGTCCGCGCCAAGGGCAGCCGATTCTACTGTATTTGCAACTGGATATTCTATATAGGCAGAAACAGAAAGATGTTAATTTTGCTTCATCCGTTTTCATACTTCAGGATTGATTACCTTTCCTCGCACATAGTCTCTTCGTGGCGTTCCAAGGAGTTCCTTGGAAATTCCTTTGCGCAATATTGGCATTCTGCTGGCAGTTCAGACACAGCTTTCTCAACTGCCAAATTTCGAGACGGCGATGTTCTGCTGATCTCGATTCTGCAGTTGGGACATGTTGCCATTTCATCTCTCAGTCTGGCATCTGCGAGGACATGAGTGAAGCAACCGGCACACATCAAGTGTCCATTTGTACACTGTGAACATTGTTTGCAGTATGTATTACTAGCGTTCTTATTCTTGCACTTTCTACAGATAATCCTAACTTTCTTCATTATTTAATTGGCCTTTCACATTTCTTATGTAAAGTATGTATGTACAGCTATGTGCAAAATTGTATTTGCTAATTTTTAATGCAACTTGTACTACTCGTAAGAAGGAACACCCGTGTTCTTTGTATAAATTAGTTGCTTTACAATTTTGCACAAGCTGTTACACTGCTGTTCTCTTTCTTCTTAATAACATATACGCTCAACCCTTAGAACAACATTAATCAAACTAGAATAACGAAACTAATGCCATGTATATTACCATGATTTGATGTTTTTAAACCTGAAACACAAAATTGTAGTAGTGCTATTAATAATCCAGATAATTGTTCGCAAAACCAGTAGGTTCAAAACAATGTGAATATCATCAAAAGCAACTCTCATTAATGCTGCCGATATTAATAATAGAAAGGAAGAGAGAAGGATAATGATGCGTAGGATAAGTGAAAAAGGGTGTCATATGCGAAATAACTAACTAATAACCTTTAAGAATATTTATTTTGTTCAATGCTTTTCAACTATACATGTTATACAGAATATCCAGAAATACGCTTTCTCTCTCTCACTCTCACTCTCTCGCTATTAATCATAATTAATAAACATCAATTCCGCATGGGTCTACAATAACTTTCTCCTAGTAACTACAGTCCGGGTGGTTCCTCCGTTTCGATTACTTTTTACAATAAACATGATAATTTGTAATAAAAAAAAGTATTAGCTCTATATTATGTATTAAAGACTATAGAGATTTGGTTCACTTAAATAATTCCCTTTATTTCTTTTTCTTAGTTCCTCTTTATTTTCCTAATTGACTTTATTCTAATATCAATAGGAATGAAGTTAGAAGTTCAAGTTAGTTGTATGTATGTATGTACTTATAAAAATCAACTACCATATGTAATATAATCTACATATTGCACAAATGCATGAATACAACGTTCAAACTTGCGTACCACAGGTAAAAATAAAAGTTATACATTATACGCTGAACAGCGCACTAAGTAACTTACATGTATGCATCTCTATCATAATGGGATAAACGCAACACTCTTCCCAATGTTTTATAGTTAATGAGGACACTGAATATAGATACGTTACATATGTATATATATTTTCATCAATTAAATTGCAAAAGGTATTTCAGAACAAAATATAATAAATTACAAGGTGGAATGAAATGCTACAAATTTAATAATAGAGGAATTTCTGTAACTAAACGATACTAAAAAAAAATGGGATCATTGCATGGTCATGCATACATACAATACTTCTCTTTAAGTATATCATCACCTGTATTTGTTCTTCGCACGATTTCAAAATTCGCCGTTAGTGTACAAACGTAGTGGAAAACTTTTTTTACACGCATGCACGGATATGAAATAATCATAAACATGATATCATTTTTACATTGTAAGCTATATCGAAAGAAAAAAGACACTTTGATAATACGTTTACCGTAATATTAAATGTTTGAAACGTCCACTCGAAAAATTTTATTCTTTTGCAAAACTGTAATGTATATTATATAGATATGCCCTACTTTAAAAAGGGGTTTTTAAAATTTTATAAACGTATTTAGTAACAAAATATTATAGTATATGTATATATATATATTTAGCAAATTTTTAGGCTGTTCTTCATACATCTGTTTCTCAAATATTCGATTTTACTCCTATTAGGAAAACCATACAATTACCTACCTGTAATTATATTATTACTATCTTATGGAAGACAATAATGATAAATATGCCTATTAAATTTCCTTAAATACTGTATAAGATCCAGAACTTAAAACAAAATTATAATTTATATTGCTGTTAACATTATCTTCCTGCAATATTATAAAAATAAAATCTTACTGTAAGAGCAAACTATTTAAAACATGTTATAATTGTCAAGAGAAAAGGAGGGTAAGAAAAATGGGCAGAGTGAGAGAGAAAGAATTTAACATAGAAAATGAAGTATCTCTAATGATTGTTGTGTTAATCCATTAAAAATCCAACAGAATCGCAACAACGAATGAAATGAGTATAGAAAATATATTACAAAAATAAAGTTCGTAAATGACAAGCAACAAAAAACATCAAAAACCTGAATCCCCCCGCCCCTGCCGCGCCCCATTGACCACGTTAATTCGTCAAAACATGCTGTTTCCATACATCTTTATTTCAATTATCTCACTTTTCACATTTAAGCGATAGAAAAATCCACATTTCAACAAAGTTCAAACAGTATCTTAACGCCTACTATCTACTTCGTCACGCGATCAACATTGCTTACAAGTATGCATCAATGAAAACTTTCTGGCTACTACCAAGGAATATAATCGAAGAAAACAAAGAAACACGATTACGGGTGGAGGGACGTCAAATTGTCACCGTGCACAGTGTGCGATCGAGAACAAATAAAAAAGAATTTGTTTTGCTTCGTGACATCTATACGTACGTGTATATGTCTCAGCAAACACACGAAGAAGTCACCCATCGACCTCTGGTGAAAATGTCGGAATCGAACGACGTCGTCGTTGGAAGAACGACTGTCGACAATTTAAAAATCCACAGACCACCGATATCAATAGAAGGAAATATTTAGAAACACGTTTCGGTTTCCATAGCGGCATCGTGTCAGCAGCGAAAAAAATGATTGACAGGAAGATATACGAAACTTACCTGATAGACGGCTGCCTTGGGTAAATCGAGGCAAACTGCGCAGCAGAGGATGCCGCCCAAACGGTGTTCCAACTTTTGCTCGGTTTTCCCATCGTTCCTTGACACTTTACGGCGCTTTTTGTCGGGCTCAAGGAAGTCCTCTATTTTCGCGAGTTCGTCGCGAATCGGAGTGGCCGATGGTGCCTGCTCCGAAACGCTACTCGACGATGCAGCTTCGTTGTTCGGGTCCGCCATATTGATTGTTTTGATTTTTCCTCCGAACAAGCGTGAGAAATGCGCAGATGTCAAACGCAGACTACGCATGGAATAGTCTCCTAGGCAGGGACGACCACCGATCCGATACTTGTCGCAGTGTTATCAAATCGATCGATGTCTCGTTCGGTGTCACGAATCGAATCACATATGTTAACATTTTCATGATACTCGATTATTTTATTTTATTCATATAAAAAAAAGAGTGGCACTGATACGTAACGCAGAAGAAAGCTCTGCTAAAATAATATAATGTATGTATTGGCTACTAAAATCGATTCTAGTCCTTTGCTACCATTCCCCGTTGTCCCATCCGATATGTTGGTTCAAATTTTCAATCCTTATCATTTGATCTTCTTTTAATCAATTTAATGCGGCTCGATTTCATCCGAACTAATTACTGCTGCTTCTTTAGATGATTTTACCACGAATTGACGTTTCGAATATTTGAAAACTAGAAGATCGCGAGTGTTGAGGCGCAATTTTGTCGATCCTCGGCTAGCTACTCTTTATCGATCAAGTATTTAAAATATATACAATATTTTAATTAAATTAATATAATTTGATAATCGTCAGCCTCGCATTCGAAATAACCCATTAAATTAAAATAATTAACTATTCTTTGTTTCAATGCTCAGAACATTGTTTCTCGATTATCGATACTCAAAAATTGATCGACTAACTACGCGATACAAATTTAATTCGAACAAAGTCGCGCGCTTTTATTGTTCCGAAAATTGAAGTAAAAATGCATTTATTTGCAAATAATGGTGCTTAAAAATTAGTTTTTATGTAAAAATAAATCAATTCTTTCAGTTTTGAAATTTGTAATCTGAAATTCGAAAATTGACGGCTCTCTTGCCCTTCTAAGTTTTAAATGTAATTCTTCAATTTTAAATAGCGCATTCAAGTAAATATATGCAAAATACTCAGTTATAATAACAGGTGAATATTTCAACAATCAATGGGGAACACAGGAAGGTGCTTAATAATTGGATCTGAATTATTAACTCTTTATTCACACGTCGACATACTGTCCTTTACTCTTCTATCTTCGTTTTTATAAATCCGTATCAATTTTATACAACAATCTCGTATAATGCATTACTTTGATATTTATTTTCCTTTTTGCGTTTCATTCCCGCCTCGTTCCTCGCTAAAATGGACGAACATTTGTTTAAATGTACTATATTCGCGATCGCTACTGTCCACTTGATGGCTACGTGCGAAAATCTGTTACGCAATACTAAAAAATAAACGTACATCGTGTTTTGTGTAACACAAACGATTTCAAAATATAATCTATTAATTATGGATCGTTTATGAAATACAGTAACTTCGCGTTAAGCTATACAGAATGAACCATTATATTATAATCTACAAACGACTTGAAACGTTATGATTAAAGGGTGGAAGCGTCAAAGACATTTAAATATCGTAAAACGGACAAAAAATACAACATATAGTATACGAAAATAATAAGTAATTTTCACATACTCTTAACGTGTATTTATTTATTACAATATCTACCATTTTCATTCATTACTGTAGATTCAAAATAATAAGCTGGTCATCCTGTATAGCTAATAAACAATGGTCATTTTTTTGTACCTTACGCACATTTAAAAAAAAAATTGCAAGAACGTATCCTTGCTCATTTTCTATACGCTGCCGTAACAAATTTCTTCGTGGTGCGATATCGACAGTATATTTGCCGTACCTTTAGCTCCGGAGTACATTATGCCATAATAAAAAAAGGATTAAGCTAGAAACAACGAAAACGAAGTAGATCGCTAACGTTACCGAATTTACGCACACCGATCGAATTCACTCTAACGTTTGGCAAAATCGATAGACTATTATGGCGCTATAAATAGTAGAAGAGTAGAAAAGTTTATTGCGATTACGCGTGGACATCGTGGTATGGTTAAACGGTTTTTAAATTTCATTCCTTGACCATTTCTCCCTTTTCGTTCCGTTCGTGTTTTTAACACTAGAACAAATGTAAATAGAACAAGTCTAGTAAACGCTCTTTGTACTTTTTCGATGGCGTATCTGAATATAATGTTCAGCTATACAACCGTGGCGTTCTTCTACAAATTGGCAATTGTCATAATTGAGACACACACCTCAAATACATGGTATTCAATTTCGACGGTACTAGACGGTTCGACGTATACGTTATTGCTTATTATAAATTAGCTCTTTCTACATCACGCTCAATTTTTCATTATTTCATTCTTTTTTACAACAAAACAATCCACTTGTAAACTATTGCAGATTATTCTGTGTACAGACTGAGATTGAAAGAAAGAGAGATCACACGATTCAGGTCATAAATATTTATCTCTCTATATACATGGGATTTCTCAACGCACTTAATATTTAGTATTTACAATATACAAACAGCCTATTCGTGCCCTCCACGGGAGCAGAATCGATTCTTTTGCTATCATAAAGGCGAAAGCTGGTTCAAGGTTCTCCATAATGTATATATTCGTTTGGGTTGTATATTACGGGCCTACTATTGAACGGTTCGGTTTCACTGTCTCAGCATTTTTCGCGGGCGACTCATCCAAAACTGTAAAATAAGAAAAAATGTTGGTGGCCGATGATTACATTATGTTACACTGAATCCATACAAGCAGAAATAGGAACGATAGTATTTACATGAGAAGCAATATGGAACAAAATTGAAAAGAATCTACAAGTTAATTTATTCAATGCAAACATCCAATAAACGCACATACACGCGAAATCGTTCCCATTTATGTGCGTGCAGCTTATGGCGCAGGTGTTACAGCTTATGTCACAAATACTTGTTTCGTCTGTCCAAACGGGTCTGCTCGAATAGACAAACCGAGGTGGATCAATTTAGTCGACTTACCTAATACATTGCGATCTTGCTCCGTAGTAAGGTTGCCGCTAAACGAATCGTCTAAAATTTTTGCCTTGGCAAATTTTTGACTCTGTATCTCTGGTATGGTGGCCAGCATCATGCCCGTGGAATTTTTTAAACTACCGTAGGACTGTTCTAATTGCTTCACCTTTTCGGTCAGCTCGGCGTTAGCTGCGTGAATTTCGCTCACCTGTATAATTTATAATTAATTAAATAGCAGTGTACGATAGAAAATAAAATACTTTAAAACAGAAAATCTTTTTCTTTAATCGTGTAAAATGTCCACGTACTTGATCGTTCAATTTCATAACGGAACTCAATATAGTGGTTTTCACGCACTCTCTTTCCAAGGATATTACCTTCATGCTAACGTTTTGCGTGGTCTCTTGAAGCAATACCAATGCTTCCTACAAAAAAGAAGTGTCACACATTAGCATTAATAAACGCGCTACGATTTTCCTCATCGGATACAATTTAAAATATTTACATGATCTTTCTTTTGATCCTCCGCCACCCACTGCACTGCTCTCGACAGCGTTTCATTGATGCTCACTATGTTGTCAGATAAATGTACAATCGCCGTGTTCAGTTTATCAGTCTTTACTTTCATCTCGTTTGTGGTGAGCATCTGTGGTCTTTGTGTAATATTCGACAAATCTGTTACTGTATTCTATAACATAAAGTCGAACAAATAATTAGAAATACTTTCTTTTTTTTGTAGAGGTTTCGTAATACTTTTCCGGTGAATAATATAATAATTTATTGTTGAACCTTGATAGTGGTGATATTCTGTTGCATAGTGGCTTGGACATCTTGCACCCTCGCGTTGGACTCTTTTAATGTTTTTACCGTGGCACCCAGGTCTTGTATTTGGCTTCCGAACAACGCAACGCTACTCGAAACGGCCTTCAAATCTGTTGGCACGTTGGCCAATTCCGGTTCAGCTTTGAACCATTCTTCTACTCGGTGCAAATCCCGTTGAATTCCTGCTAACTGTAAAAGAATTTTCATTGCGTTTCATTTAATATTATTAATTGCAAGCATTTTAGCAATTTGTTCCCAAACTACCGTTGCAATTAAGCTATTTTACCTGTGTCGTGAAATTATTGATTTGAAGCTTGAGATCAGACAAATGCGTGAAAATAATGGTCTGGTTGTTCTGAAGGTCCTTCGACAGAGAGTGGCATTTTTGCAGTGCATCTGGCACACCCTCGCTACCAGCGATAACTGGAATAGAAATGATTTTTTTTCTTACATAAATGTGATACCTGTGCACGCGATATAAGTAGTACAAATCGAAACAATTAATTCTTATCTAGCTTTTCGACCAGAGACAGGCGCACAGTGTTTTCGACTCGCAATTTCTTTCCATTCTTTGATATCAATTAAAAAAAAAAAGAACGATCGTATCTCTGAGGATTAAAAACTGAGGATTGAAACTTTATCTATTTTTAAGATATTATTACAAGGAAAACATTGCTCAAAGTTGCGTTTCTTTGATGATAAGACATATCAAGGTATTCAATAATCCCGTATAAAATCGATAGTAAGGAAGTATTCCATAGACGTATTATTTACAGCCGTATGAAATTAGAAAATTAGAAAAACAAAATAAATAAATCATTTCGGAAATAACGTGATATCTCGAAGACTCAGAATTGCTTAATATTGTGCCACTATTCCAATGTTACAATATTATTACTTAATATCTCGCTGTTCTCCATTCACATCGCTATTACCCTCAGAAACTCGTTAGACTCCCGTTCTAATGCTTACCATCCACTCAAACGACACCGAGTAATCCAATATTTGTATATTGAGCCAACATACCGGGTCGACAATCTTATTCGGTAAGCGTATTACCGCGCACTTGTAAACGCTATACTATAAGCAGATTACCTAGCGTCGTATTATCAGCCCAATTTCACAAACACTCGCCAGCCAGAAATGAACTATACATATAGCTAAAACGGAATGGAAAAAAAGATACGAAATTGTACGACACGATTCTATTCTGGAACCCGTAGCAAAGAGATCCGATTCTTGTTCGCAGGCAACGTGAACGAAATTATATTAAAATGAAATGAAAAAAAAAGAAAAAAAAAATAGAAAACGATTTTCTGTTCGAAGTAGCAAATACAGGAAATTCAATTAAAGTGCTTTCCCTCGAGTGTTCTTATATCGCGAGCAATTCCTCAAGATGCAATATACCTTGGTCCAGCTCGGTCCGTAGTGCAGTGAGTTGCTGACGAACGTCGATGAACAGCCAAATTAAACTAGCGGTTGCTAATACAGAGGCACAAGCCAGGAAGGCACTACAAGCTTTAAAAAATCCGGGACAAGCTCGACTTCGTCTGCCTCTGCATTTGCGGCCATTTCTAGTCGATATATTCCAGTATTCCGATCGTTCGTCGCTGCTATCTGATAGTAACTCCTAGAAATTTTACGTATGGTCAATGACGATCTTTGATTCACCCCCTGCAGTCGTCGACGTTTCACTTTTTCGATCGGTGTGTTTAAGAATCGGAAAGAGTTTCCCGCACGTTTCAATTGCAATTACGCGGTATGTATAAATAAAACAATCGAGCGTGTTCTTCGGCAACGAAGATTTCATTATCGAGTTACAACGAAGGAAATTTTATTCGAACGATCTCGATTTCCTCGGCATTTCACAAATGAGCTCCCTTGCGTGGCCACGGCCAATCGATACGTACTTGGGAGCTACGTTTTCCGGAACTTCGGCGGGAGACAGTGTGCGGAGGCGCCAGGGCGTCGAGCTCCTTCCGTTTCTTCATCTTCTTCGTCGGTGGACGAAGCGGCACTGTCACCGCCACCGAGTCCATTTCAAGCAACACCGAACCGCCTATCTTCGTTTCGTTTCACGCGAACCCTCTTTAACTCTTTCTCTCTCCGTTTTGCACTTTTTATCGAGCCAAGCACGATGCACTCGTGTCGATTATCGCTCGGAACACGTTCATTTCCGCGCTCGAATATGCCTGCTACGTGTGATGTTTCAAACGTTTCATCCACGTGATCGCGATGACCTACAATTCACGGCTCTTCGATCACATCTTTGCGATCCTATCGCCCAAAGGGATCGACCGTTTAACGAGACCGATCGGTGGAACCACCTCCTCTGAAATCAGTTCATTTTCAGAAAAGCAATGAGGGTGAGTTTTCGATGCACCGTAGAGGGTGGTAAAACGCAGCTGATCGAATAAAGCTTGCACTTGCGATTATTGGGCTGCTATAATAAAAATGAGGCAGTTCAAATCTTCCTACCATTTTCCCAATGCTTGAATAATTGTTTCTTTGCGGGAAGTTGATTGCGAATATTTCAGTGCTTTGATCGCGCAAATCAAACGTACCCACCCCTGCTACGTGTTATCGACCGATCGATCGTGACAAAGCAGTCGGAAAGCAAGTCCTCGTCGAGCATGAACAAAAGAGGTCAGGGGAAACAAAAGCGTGAAGATGGCGACGGCAAACAAAACCTGGACGGCAAGGAAAAAACGAGGGACTGAAAAAAGAAAAAAAAAGAATTGGGAACGAGGTACGCGCGATAACACGGCCACGATTATTGCGCCAATTTAACTGTATCAGCCGACGCTGTTTAAGGCTGTCGACTCGTTTAGATAAGGCGGCTTAAAGTAACACTCGACGTATGTACATACATACGCATTTGCAACATTACGATGTCCGACGAAAAGATATTAAACTACTGTTTTTTTCGGATTTCGTACGGCGACGTTCGATTTTATAACACAAAGGTGATTCGAAATTGATAATAATCAGCTCAGAAGTCTTTTCACAATGAAAAGCAAATAATTCGTATGATATACACTATACTCCAATATCTTCTAAATGAATAAAACAACTGTACCACGTCGAAACCATGACCCAAACCTTGCACCGAGTCATACTACGTCTTTCGCTGCAACGTAATAGAAGAATTGCAAAGATCACGAACGCGAGGATTGGTACGAAACACTTCGCAGTGCGGCTCTCTCTTATCATCGGCCAGAGTTTGCACCTGACAATGCGCTAGCACGCATGTAAACATCGTTGAATACACATGAGTCCGTGACTAAGGTCTGAAAGATACGAATTGAAGGCTTGCGATCATGTATATGGCAATGGGAACAATGCACTAGGCATTCGGTGACGAAAGTACTGACGTTTGTATTGCGATTGCGATGAAGCGAATTTTCACAGTGAAACTAAAGGTACAGGTACATCCCCATTTCAGCAAGGAAACTCTACGTACAACTCTTTTCAGAACAAAAGTGTTTCTACTCAGATCAGACATAAAACAATCCAACCATTTTAATGCCATAAAAAGCTATCCTCAAAAAAAGCCTCGAATTTCATGATGGTTGTGCACGGATGACTCCACGTGCCACGTAATGAATGACAAAAACATCGCCATTACGAAATCCGTAATTAACAACGATCAACGTAACGATCCCAACCATCATTTCCGTCACGGATTACGTTTGCAGAACAGCGTTGAAAAATGCTTCAAATAAAGCATACTTTCTGCTTACTCAGGATTTCTTTTGTCCGCTCCTTTTTCTCAGCGACCAAAGAATTACTTCTTTCGTTCTTTTGCTCAATTCCAATCATATCGTACCATGTATTTAACACAGTTGAGATACAAAATTATCGATCACTGAAGCGATAAGCTGATCGCAGCAATTAAAAATTTGTCATCGTTTGTGTGGAACTAATTTAATTGAAATTTCTGAACGTTTTTTAATATAACGAATCCGTACCAATTTTATAGCAATTATTTAAGGAAATATTGATAAATAAATAGCATTAAAAATACTATTGGCTTTTAAAACAGAAAATTCTTTACAAACGTTTTTAGAAATATGTAATTATTAATTAGTGACTCGCAATGTGAGAAAGGTGTGAATTTAATTTTTTTTCGTAAGTTCTACGTTCCTCGGAATATACCGCAACTTCAGTTGTTTGACAAACCAATTTTGAGACTGCTAATTTCACAATGTATACAAACGTTATCTTATCAATTTCAGGGCCGTATTAAATTATGCGTTCCATGAAGCGTTTACGGGAAAAGGCCTCCAGATAATTTTGTTTAAAATGTTCAGTTTGCGAAATAGCATTTGCGTGTTATATTTATCATTTTTAATAGGAAAGTTTGCAAAATCTGTCGATATCCAACTTGATTATTAGTATTCAATTATAACGCTATTATTAATACACTGTTAACTCGATTGGCATGATTAACTGTCTGCCAATAATTCAGCGTTCCATTTGCACCTCCTACATCTCCCGACCGATTCATACGAGCGTTCGAGTAAGGTAGCCCCTTAATTATTTCGGAGCCAAATGACTTTCACTTATTTCTAAACGAATTTGTTAATTACTTTACTTTCACTATATTACCCATGTAAAAATCCCATTTGCTTCAATCTAAATTTCAACTTGAAAGATATTTTAAAATATTTGTCTGTATCCGCTATCCGCTAGTATTTTCCAAAGCAAAATGAAATGAAAACATAAATATCACTGAATCAACTTGTAGAGCAACAAACTTACGTTGTCATGCCGTTCAAGCCATAATAATGTCCATTTTCACATTTCCAATCATTAAAACAATCGAGCGCAAACGTTTGCTTAAGAATCACTTAAATCAAACAACATACATAAGCAGGAAAAAATTGTTTGTGATAGTAATGTTTAATTTGTTGAAATATATCACACAGTTTCGATACATTGAATAACGTTAATTAGTTAGCCCCACATATGTATTTACCATGTATGCGTAGTCGCGATCACGAGTGCTGCGTATTTTTCAAATAGTCGCCAGACTACTTAACGCAGCAACCCTCCCTCGCGTACTTCCACCCTTACGGATAGACACACGACTTTTCGTACGTCACTCCATTAGAGACACTTATATGTGTTCGCTAGCCGATTGGGAATCGATAGAGGAACTGAGTATAGAACTGTGCACACCTGTCGACTGTCGAACGATTTTAAACACCGAGGACCACGAGCACCTGGTGCATGCGGAACTTGACCTACGTCCAAGATAAATTATACAACGATTCCGATCGATTCGGAAGTTGCGAAGTTGCCACGATCAGAATGAAATTTCATACAATTTTATGCGATCGTAACTTAATTGCGCCGGATTGATAGAACACAAAATGTTCTAGAGTCTTGTCTATGTTATTCATCAAGTAGAATTATCCGCGAAAACAAATGACTAATACGAGATAAAGACGCAGACAACTCCTCCGCTATCGCTGCGAACCACTCGCGACGTGCGCAAGATATCGACTGACGGAGGGTTGGTACCCGACCGTGTACAGTCTATCCGTCAGGGGTTCCTGCGATAAGATTCACCGCGTATAGGGAATTTTGAATTGATACGGAGAAGCGGAAGGAAGTGAAAGGAAGGCGGAAAGAAGGAGAGAAAAGAAACGCGCGCAATTCGCAATGTGAAAAGTAGTGGCGTTGTTTGCGATAACGGACTCGATAGTGTTCGAGAAATAGCGATAACCTATAATTCGTTGACGCATCTACAAATTGTATCAAGCTTTGAATACTATTTCAATTTCTTTTGGGAACTTTGAAAAGAGAATTAAAATAGTTGCTAAAAATGTTCTCGATTGTAATCGTTATCGACTTACGATTTATCGATACATCGAGCTATCGATATTATCAGTCGAGCTATCGATATTATCAATCGAGCATCGATTGATCAAATTGAATTACACATTTTTTGAGCTATCGATAATTTAACCCTGTAGAATCGCTACAGCAATTTTGTGCGTACATAAAATGAAATTAATTTATTCGTGTTTAAGAATATTCGGATTTTAATGTTTCGCATGTACAATCGAATTTAAATTCAATTCACCAAAAAAAGTGGAGAATGGTGATCTAAACTCGCATTGCTGTTGGAAGGCAAGAAAATACACTTTTGTATCTTGAACACTCAAGGATATTGCACCTCTTTTTAGTTTAATCGCTCGAGGTATCAGAAAGTCTAATTTACAATTAAACTTTTATCGAAAAAATTGATATCTCGAACGATAAATAAAATTTTTCGCAATTATGATTCATGAAAATCGTAAAAAATGATTGTCACGATATTATAAACGTTGGACTATTGAATCAGTATTAATTTACAAAATAAATCGATCCCAGTTATATTAATTTACTGCAACAAGTAAGTTATTTCAATTCGCCTCACACTATTAGTTCCAGAATAAAAAGTGGTTCCTACCAGTATCAATTCCATCATAGCAACATTACAAAATAATTAATAATATATTTATACCTGATTTTATAGAGATGTCCATTTTTTGTATTTCTCCGTACAAAATAACAGCCAGCCAGGATAGTGCGATTAACCAAAACGTAATCAGGATAGCTGCCAACCACAGGGATATTAATCTTATATCAGATTTGCTACATCCACAAGAATCATTGTGCTTCATTCTAACTTTACTGCTTGCCCTATGTTTCCTGTAATCAGAAACATTTTTTTAGATAGTACCCTAAATATTCTACAAAAAATATGTACTTCTTCTCGTACCGTTTAACTTTCTTCTTCTTAGGTGTCAGTACCAAGTCTGATACGTCGGATTCACTGTCTGACAGCAGATCCAGGAGGTTTATAGTTTCTTTGCTTTTAGAATTGTTCATTGCGATTGCAAAAACATAGCCCGGGTCACGAAGTTAACGAACGGACGTAAAACCCTGTTGACGGAGAGCACGATAACATAACCCCGCTAATTGAGTTGTCAATCATAAAAGAAACTAGTTTGTTAACAGTTTTTTAATGTTCACTGCAATTCCTTTAAATACATGTTCTGGAACAAAACTCAGGATTGTTTGTAATTCTCACATTTGCATTGAAACGGCTATAAACGAGCTCTTTATCATCTCTATGCATCCTTCCACAAGCACATAAAAAGTACGTGGCGCCATCTCGCGTTTGCGGCCTTTTTAGCAATTTTCTGCACCTCCAAAACCGAATTCCTGGATTACAACGTTAATTTAAACAATTGCTTTTTTCTCGGCTTCTACTGTATATTTTTTAACCGGCCTTGTTTCAAATTAACGCTAAAAACTATAGCTATCTTCTCTAACAGTTGCAACACTATGGAATTTGTGGTTAAAAAGTTATTAACAATTGGAAAATCGGCAAAAATGCACTCCGGGTCACTGTAATCCAGAATTCGGTTTTGGCGGTGCAGAAAACTGCTAAAAAGCCACAAACGCGAGATGGCACCACATGCCCGGTTATCGACATATCGATACCGATAAATTTTTAAAAATTGTTATCTCGACTCCCGGTGTTTGTTTTTTAATAAATGAGGTGTCAAATTAAAGGGAACCGAATAAGCTACATGATCCAAAATACTCCGATCATTAAAACAATTTTAATTGTTTAATTGTTTATAACAAATGATCTTCACAATGGAATAATTTTCACACATAGTGGTGATGGTAGTCTTCTCGTTGACTGTCTTCAATGGTGCTTTCGCAATCTCACAAATTTATTAAATTTTTGTTGCTACAGTATTATACTTAAAATATATCTCTACGTATAGCAACATAAAAATGGCTTACATTCCTACAAAAAGTTAAATAATACCATTTATGCAATGCAAAAATGTCCCTCAAACGTTTTTTAAAGTAGTCACTGGTTTGGGGCTTGAATGAATTCTTGGACAAGTCAAAAGCATATTCCTTCTAACGCATTAATTAATGTGCATAGCACGTTACGACGCTTTCCATTGGAGACGGTGCGGCGTAGCATCCGGTAGGAGTTCGGTCAAAACCGATCTACGTGGATCGCATATGATTCCGGCATAAATTTATCAAAATTTATATCGTCAATGCGATTCATCGACGATCTTGGCTGCCTCCAAAACGATATAAATTTCAGCTGCCACATCCTGCTCGATTGTAATTATTGTAATTATTTTAAGTGATTCAATGAAAATTTCAAAGACTACGTTTCACCTGAACGTGGTAGGTCGTGCCTGGTCTCAATGGATTCATTTGATGGAATTTCTGCTCTCGTCTAAATAATTTTATTGAAATATTTTTTTAAAATTGCGTGAATGCCTGAACGTTCGGCTGGCTGGATGTGACACAGCCGAATTTTTAAAAACATCAGCTATGCCGACATCTTGCCTTCGAGGCGCTCAGTTATAATATTGCAATATTCCTCTTGCTAAAAACAGTGGATACAAATAGAACATTGTAATAATATAGTGATTGGGCTATATTTTACAATTTTCGAAAACAATACTTGTAATATATCGAAATAGTACTCACCCATAGCCACTAATCTTCTTTCATCATTTCCAGAAAAGCGTAATCCTGACTTTTCATTTGAAGTCCAAAGCTAAAATGAATACTTATCGCAAACTATCTTCAGTAAACCTAGAGCACGAATAATAGTAAGTGCGGTGGATCGACGCGTAATTGAAAAAAGTCACCTGCACGAGGCTGGAGGCTCACCAAATAACTGATAGCGTGGGCGTCACGACCTCAAAGACGTCGGGAAACGACCCAAGTCGAGAACAGCATCGTCGGCCATCCGAGAGGGGGTGAAGCTCCCCCGGCTTATTCTATTGGTCAGGAACCGATTGTACGATTCGTGTCTTCCTCCTCTTCTCAACCTTCTGCTCTTCACGATCATCCTATTGTCGGTTTTAACGAGTTACCACCTTCCGGTCGAACAGGCGTTAATGAAGATCTTTTCTATGAGTACACCCAGCACCTGTTAACTGTTGCACCGGTTGCCTGTTTTTCGTGTTTCGTTAAATTTGTGGGCTGGTCAAGAACATTAAGGTACCAAAATGGAGGAGATCTTTGGTGGCTACCTGAAACACCGCTCTATTTTTACAACACGAATACTGACTCCATCTTTCGACTTTTAGCTTAGAAAGATATCTTATATTATCAATTAAGCGGGCTGCAAGGAAAACAGGGCAATTTTTCCCTGGGATGGTATTAAACTGCTACTAAAAAGGTAGATGGACTATTAATGATAATAATGCACGTCGTGGACGATGATTTAACGCTTACCAAATTTACAGAGATGTTCGTGTCGAACAATAGTGTCCAACGAAATTGCCGATACGCCTAACCAGCCGGAAGTGCGTCCAAAGAACGGCCATTTGTGTCCTTAAGGAGGATGAAAATGTACTCACACAAATATAGAAAGCGTTTCATGGATTAAGGGGCTCGATCACGGGCGCAGGGATCCCTCGAGGTCTCCGTGACTTCCGGTTCTACCTAGCGCGCAACAACACGCGTGTGTCAGCCACTGGCCGGATATGGCGAAGAACCGACTGACCAAATCGTTCGACGGAGAGCCGCCGCTTCGTGTCACGAACTTTTCATGCGAATCACGCGTTCCCCTGTACCAAATACCAAGCTCGAACCGGTGACATCATACTCGTTCTCTGTTATATACCTGTGGTAACGTGCACAGGTAAACGTGAGCGCGAGTACTTACACCTGGATGGAACGATGTCGTTGTTCTCCGTGTGAATCTCAAACTCTTTCTTGCTGTCGGTCGTCGCGGATTATCGCTCGTAGAAGTTTTCATTGGTCTTGAAAGAACAGGCGACATTTGTTAACAAAATATCAGAGGAAGAAGAGTGTTTCAATTGTGACGCTACGAAGGCAATGAATATATTAGAGAAATATTTATGATCAGAATAAAAATGGTGGAGTTTCGGAAGGTACTCGAACGTTTGGGTATTCTGAAACGCATGTACATTGTATATTTCGACTAATTTAGTTGGAAAATAAAAGATTCTGCTTGTATTTTATTTCACTGCACCCTTCTCACAAGTTCAGTAATATCTGCCGATCAGAAATTTGTTCATATTCTTCAAATAGCATATACGCAAGTAATTGCAAAACTATGAAAAAGGTAAGAGGATAAGGAAAAGGAAGAAAAATCGGGAAACAAAGTGCTCGTACAGTTTGGCAATTCGTGATTCGTGGCCCACAGAGGTTTTCCTTCCAACTTCTTCCTTGGCCACGGTATTCACGTGGCAATACCTGCAGTAAAGAGGGGAGAAAGAACCCATGGAAGAATAATTAATCAGTAGGCGAAACACGTACTCATGGATGCATATATAAGACCATAGAACGGCGTGTACTTACACGAACGAACAAAAGAAACGCACGTATGCACGAACCTGCGTACCATCCATCCGGTTCTGGATATTCGGATGCCTAATTTTGTCCTCTTAGAAAACTGGACTGACAGAAATACAAACTACTGTGGAAACAGGAGGAAATGATTTATGATTATTCGTCTTGGTCCAAAGACTTCCTCCCTTCTGTTTTATGCGGATGGAGAAGGATGGAAAGAAAATTGAGCACTTGTTACTTGAACAAAATATCCGATCTTTTTATGACAAAGGCGAAAGGCGAGATGGTTGTTTGATCAACAAAAATTATAAATATGGTATAATATTGCAGTCAATTAGATAACTAAATTCGTTCCTTGTCATGTAGTACGGTTATTATTGAGAGTGGTGAATGATTGGCAAAATGTTGGTAACCACCCCTGCAATCGAAGAAAGAGAAATATACGGATGGAGTCTTGGAAGAAGTAGGCCGTGCAAATGAGGTAGTCTGCTGAACAGCTTTCAAACTAAAAAAGTCAGTCGACTGCTAATTGAAGAACAAACAAGTACAGTTCAACGCGGATTTCGACGTGAAAAGTCGCAACGGTGATAACAATTAATACGGCGACGAGACGTCGATGCAGTAATAAAATCTCCCCAATTTTATCGAAAAGGGTACACATAGTTTCATGTACATGTACACATAAGTTTCCCAATAAATTTTGATTGCCCACGTCGTCAGCCGAATTAAATGAATGCAACTTGCATTGAATTTTCGGTCGAAAGTAATCTTTGTTACGTGTTGTAACGGATATACCAATCATTAACGATAACAATTAACCCTAATTGAGAAAAGAACGATAACTAAGTCGCACCTAGCCGCTCCTCCTTGTCTATCTGTTTTACAGGTGACTCATAATTAACGGTACCTTGATTTGCAAGCCTCTGATACAATTACTATTGTTATACCATTCAATAATTCATTAAAACTATCTCTCTAACGCATAAATTCTTCGATAGCTTACTCAATTTAATCAAAGAATTCGCTGTTCAAACACAATTCACATTATCGCAGCGACCTTCAAGCGTTATGTAATTTCAAAGCATTCCACAACAATCTTATTAAAAAAATCTGGAAAATTATTTTTTAAGCGAAATTTCTACCATCAACTTACCTTCTTTCTTCATATGAAATTAATCCGATTCGTCCAAGGATTTAAGGAGAAACACACGTTCATTTCAAATAAATGTATATCTGTTTCGTGATACCACTCACTATAATCCAACTGCTCCGAAAAAATCTTCAACATCCCTGGTCCACGAAAATTCGCGAAAATAACGATACTCGCTCGTCCATTGGAGGATAAAATGAAAATGAATACGAATCGACAATTTCGGTAAACGCGATTTTCGAAGACAACACAACGAGCAAAAAAGAAAACAGCATTATTTCAGTCGGCTCCAAGCTCGCGGGGACTTTTTATCTGTACAATATCGCGGCTTCTTTGCTTATCGCGCAACCGTGACTGATAACTTCTTTTTTTCAAACCGCGTCTCCGGTTTATCGCGGGTCGAACAGGTATTTTGCGGCACGTTCGACAAATCAACCGGCCTTCTCGCGATTATCACAGCCGTTTCACAGTTCGTGGCTGGTGAGTCGAACACTACGACCCGTTTGCAGATTAGTGTCGCCTCCACCAGGAAATCGGTCTCGTCTTACAGGATGCCGGTGCGTCAATATTGACACGTTTCTTACGAAACTGAAGAAGGAACAGAGAAAGTACAGATAGATATAGAGAAAGAGTTTAAGAGTTTAAGATTCGACGGTTTTTTTGGAAAATGGCAAATTTTAGAGATCGCTATATTGGAGGATTTTTGAGTTCAGGCCCATTGATCGTATGTCCTTGCCTATTTTAAAGCCCTTGTCTTTTAACAGTTGAACATTGTTGCAAGGACAAGGTGTTGCTACTTTTCAATGCAAATAGACGTTTGCAATTGTATTAAAAATTTTCCCCGTTCCAAATATACATTTTTCCCTCATTCTCATGTACTAGCAGCTTTCCGTTTGAGCTGCGAGGAGATCAAAGAATTATTCAACCAAATGTGTACATATATATCAACAAACTTTGAATCAATTTACATAATGTAATGTACTACGACCCCATACGTAATCGAGAATCTCGGGGACAGGAAATTGAATCGATCGATCAGTGCGCACTGTTAACAATAATTAACTCAACAATACTGTGACTTTATAGTCACAAGGAACTCGTTTTGTTCCGAAACTCCCATTGTTCTGGTTCAGAATTTCAGTGATAAATTTAATAATGTGATTTCATTTCAATATTATCAATGAAGTGGAATAAACGAATGAGAAAATTCAATTCTCAACACTTTTATTATCCATTCGTATTAAACCTGGACTTTTTAAACAAGAATAACAAAACAATCATAACGTACATGGAATATAATAATGCAAGCATTAAAAGGATGCAGGAACATGTTAATACTTAAACACGTACACTCCTACGAAAACAAAGAACAAAACAAAATTAGGAAGATAACACAGTCATTGTAGTAATATTTGTCGTCGTAATCAACTGCTTTAATTTAACTAGAATGAAATAAAACCGGCACATTTGATAAATACAGTCGAAAATAATTCATTTCCAGATACAGATATCTGAATAAATGAAACAAATACATTAACAAGAATCCATACCCATGTGCGTATAACTAAAATACCGCAAGAAAATTACAATATTGTGCAGCATCGTCAAGTTGCGTTATAGTAGTAATTTGTGCATTAGTAGTAGTGTAATTAGCGTCTTTGAAACAACGTAAATTCATTCGATAATCACAAGACACCAAGTTAAAAAAAAATAGAATGGGAGTAAAATTTGAAACATTCTAATCGTTGACTGATACAAAATTTTAATCACCACTATATATTAAATTCCAATTCGATTTTATCGAACTTTAATTGTAAAAAATTAAATCTTCTAACGTTTCGATTTAACAAGCTGAACGTACATGCGTTTAGATACGTTTCTCTTTTACATCGGTGTAAAATTAGTATCCTCATATTAAAATGCCTGGTATTACTTTCTACTCATAGCTTTAAACTCACCCTCAGCGGACGACTGACTATCAATATTGGTGTAGTTATCTTACAATTAAACTCGAACGCGTAATCCGATAAATATTTCTTGAATAAATTGCATATTAACCTGTCGAATTATTTACTGACTGATATCTTACGCTATTTGTTGAACGATATATGTAAATTATAGTGACTATTGCATACATTTGACAATGGTATAAAATAAGATATTATTAATAACTTTCAAAATATATTCAGTCTCCTTGCAGCGAAAGATGTAAACGGACAAAAATCAAAGGAAATGGTAAAATATTAATCTCTCCTTCGAAAACACAACATAACAAATAGATCAACAATTCAGAAAAAAAGTCTTCTCGATAAATTATAACGAATATTTCCAACTTTGGTTCGCACAACTAACTACGAATAATTGTAATAGAAAACGCAAAAAAAGTCAGGAAATATGCAATAACTATCAAATTTGGTAGTGGAAAAGTTGGAGTCGATCTAGACTAAAATTACACTAAATTAACTTCCAAGAAATCTTAGTATGTTTTGCATACAATAAAGCAGACTATTGCGTATGTGCTTCAATACTGTTCACATAGGGAATCACAAAATACATACGCCTATCTTGTATCATTCACTAAAAAAAAGCAATCGTTGACCACTGTTATTTAACCATGGAGATTGCAGTAAAAAGATAGTCGTCGAATGGCGATGGCATTGCAATTTGTCAATACATATATTATCTATTATTACAGACTAATTGGCCTGCGATAAGTTATAATCATCTAATGTTTAAAAATTAAATACGCCTGTGTGTCTAAGGCATACGTTTGATATGCTAAATCATGATACCCTACGATAAATGTAACTGGTAAAATTGAAACGTTTACGAGACAATTGTTACTCCCGTATCGTTCTTTTTTCGTGTCTTATATAGTAGTATTTTTCATAAAGTCTACTTCGCTGTACTAATGTACTAGTAAAAAATTGTATATAAATAGAATGAAAAACGTTTCATTCTTTAATATCATTTTTCCCCATTTTTCTTTTCTTTTCTTTTCATTTCGATCGATGCATCTTGCTACTATTGTAAATGCAAGGAATTAGCCTGCTTAGTACCGGATTACACTATCTCTTAAGCTTATAATTTTTGCATTGTTAGGTATTATATATCTTTCAAATGTATCTAAAATTAGCCTAGTACATTGCCGTCTCCGTTAGGCTTGCTCAAACTATTTTCGCGCAAATACATTCAATTCGATGTTCTGTTAAAATTGCCATGAAGTATATGTAGCCGTCCATGGTGTAACCACCGACCATGATGGAAATTGTGCTAGAAATCGTTTAAATCTCAAGGATGTTTGTTGTTCGCCGTGTAAGAAATGGCCAGCCAATGCCACTGTTAAGCACGGCTTTTTGGGCACACTATTTACCTGTATAAAAAAATACATATATAAATAGTATAAACGTTGTGAATAAAAATAATCTAAAAGAAAATTATTGTATCATATTTACACTTAATTCGAGGGAAAATGTTAAAGGAACACAGTCGGCTGCGCAGGAATAATAGATAAAATATGTTTCCCTATTATTCCATTTGGGTCCTTCCAATGGTTTTCCCTCCAAAATAGACCACCTCTCTAAATGAACTCCTTTATACGGAGACAAAATTATACTAATGTGATCGGGACCTGGAATCAAAATTTGAATGTAATATCCAATTTTCGAATGAATTGTTTTACTTGGTTGCAAGAAGATCACCTGTGACGTTAAAAGTGAAACTGACGGTGTTTTGCCGTATCGACTTTGAAACTAATTCAAGCTTCGTTGGAACGCTAACGAGCGGTGCTGGGCCTGGAATCCAACTTGTCTTCCTATGAAAAATATAGATTCAGATCAGATGTAATCATTTATAAAAAGAGGTAGAATTTCATATAAAATGTATACCATAAA